>JASVEL010012748.1:0-362974 GCA_032618575.1 Nicotiana noctiflora
TATATAGGTAATTCCTAAATGTGTAATCCTTTAGATTGACACTATTTTATAAATGTCACATCAAACTTAGTTAATCATTCAAGAAAGTGTAAAGTTCTATCCTTCTTACTGAACATTGTCTTCATCACGAGAAGGGACCAAAGATTTTATTTTGACAATGTTGAACCGGTCTATCAGAACTTTATTTGAGCTCCTTGAGTCTAGATCTCATAACATACAAAATTCTAGGTAGAGTTACCGCCATGTTGACTTGTCCTCGGCCATAGTCCCATTCTCTTAGATTGTTACTCAACTCCTCCTCTAGTTAAGCCTTTTGTAAGCGGATCCGCCATATTATCCTTTGATCTTACATAATCAATAGTGATAATTCCACTAGAAAGTAGTTGTCTAACGGTGTTATGTCTTTGTCGTATATGACGAGACTTTCTGTTATACATAACACTCCCTGCACGTCCTATTGCAGCCTCACTATCGCAATGTATGCAAATAGGAGCCAAAGGTTTTGGCCAGAACGGAATATCTTCTAAGAATATTTGAAGCCATCCAGCTTCTTCACCGGCTTTATCCAAAGCTATAAACTCTAATTCCCTTTAGAGCGAGTGATGCACGTTTGTTTGGAAGACTTCCAAGATACTGCTCCTCCACCAACAGTAAAAATATATCCACTTGTGGACTTTGTTTCTGTTAAGTCGGTTATCCAATTTGCATCACTATATCCTTCGATAACCACATGATATTTATTGTAGTGCAAAGCGTAGTCTTAGGTATATTCCAAATATCCCAAAACTCGTTTGATTTCCACCCATTGATGTTTGTTTGGATTACTTGTGAATCGACTAAGTTTAATTATTGCACAAGCTATATCAAGTCGTGTAAAGTTCATGATGTATAGTAATCTTCCCAACACACGAGCATACTCCAATTGAGATGTACTTTCCCCTTTATTCTTTATAAGATGATGATTTAAGTCAATTGGAGTTCTTGCACTTATAAATTCCAAGTGTTTGAATTTTTCAAGTACCATTTTCATGTAATGTGATTGAGACAAAGCTAGACCCTGAGGAGTCCTCTGGATTTTAATTCCTAGAATTACATTGGCAACTCTTAAGTCTTTCATATCAAAATTACTAGCAAGCATACGCATACTAGCTTGAATGTCGGCAATGTCTTTGCTCATTATTAGCATATCATCAACATATAAGCAAACAATGACTATATGATTTGGAACGTTCTTAATATAAGCACATTTATCACATTCATTAATCTTAAAGCTATTTGACAATATTATTTGGTCAAATTTCACATGTCGTTGCTTGGGTGCTTGCTCTAGTCCATAAAGGAACTTAACAAGTCAACACACCTTCTTTTCTTTTCCCTAAACCACTAACCCTTCGGGTCGGTTCATGTAAATTTCTTCCTCTAGATCACCATTTAAGAAGGTTGTTTTTACTTCCATTTGATGGATTTGAAGACCACACAAGTCGGCTAACGCTATTAGCATCTGAATGGATGTAATTCTTGTTACTGGCGAGTATGTGTCAAAATAGTCAAGACCTTGTCGCTGTCTAAATTCTTTGACAACAAGTCTTGCCTTGTATTTTTCAATAGTACCATCGTCTTTCATTTTCTTTTTGGAAATCCATTTAGAACCTAATGTTTTGTTACCTGGAGGAAGATCTACCAATTCCAAGGTATAGTTGCTCAATAAGGATTCTATTTCTGTCACGACCCCAAATCCGGTCGTGATGGCGCCAAGCACATTGCTAAGCCAGCCTGACCAATCAATATCAACAACGGAGCTAGAAGCTCTCTTTAACCCATTTAAGCATATTAATTCACGAAGCAACAACGATACATATAACGAAAACGGGGAACCAAGTCCCATAATACATCAACTCCCATAGACCAAAGGGTCAAGAGTCATGAGCCTCTACTGAACATGAGTGTATAAAGGTTTACAAGATACCAAGTGCGGAAAGAAAAGTCAAAACAAAATCAAGAGACAGTAAGAAGGAATATCGGGTCCTGCGGACTCTGCAGCTACCTCGAATATCCACAAAAGTCGCCTCGCACAGCTACTGGATCACTGCTGAGAGGTACCTGGATCTGCACACAAGGTGCAGGGAGTAAAATGAGTACTGCCAGACTCAATGGTAATAAACAAGGGTAAGACAGCGCAGATAAGAAATCCGCAATAAAGCACTATGTAAAGCCGTAATCAAATACCCTGTCACAGAATCGATATCAACTGTACCTGTACCAATAAGTACCAGCAAAACAGTATAACAGCTAGCAGATGTAGCTAAATGCAATGCAATGCATGATATGACCGCTACGGCGCGTAACTCGATCCAATTTGGGTACCCGTGCTCACTGTAGGGGTTCAGACTCCGGAGGGGCTCCTACAGCCCAAGCACAATATCACTGCGGCGTGCAGTCCGATCCAACATATATACTGCTGCGGCGCGCAGCCCGATCCACTACCAGTCAGCTAATATGCAAATACAGCCTCGCAGGCTCAAAAGTAGTTTTGAAAACCTTTTTATCATTTTTCAGTTGGAAAACAGTAATACCAAGTTCCAGAGATTGGAAATAGCATGATAACCGAAATAGCTACGGACTGGTAGTAACTAGCATGTCAATATGATAAGACAATGATAACGATCCTCGCGGGATCCAATAACCTGGCTCACGGCCCACAAGTATACTCAACCACCCAAGAAGGGGGTTCAACGGCTCAAGAGTAGCCAATATCACAATATAATATGCAACCATCCGAGAAGGAGGTTCGACGGCTCATGAATAGCCTAATATCATAACACAGTATCAGCAAGTCGGACTAAGCCATAGTCCCCAATCACAATCGACCCCGCACTCACATGAGAGTACGTGTCTCGCCGCTATACAGCGTCACAAAGTGGTATACCGGGGTTTCGAACCCGCTGGTCATCACCCACATCTATTACTCACCTCAATACGGTGCGACGACTACTCCGCAATGCCCTTGCCACGAGAATCAAGCTCCGCACGCGTAGAATCTGATCAAATACAGTAGAAATACAACAAATTAGGCCAATGGGACGACACCCAATCAAAACAACTCAATTTACATCAAAATCCCCAAAGTTGTCAAAACCCGACTTTCGGTACGCTTCTTGAAAAATTACAAAAGTCACATATTCGGAACCCTCATCTCAATACGAGTCTAAGCATATCAATTTTACCAAATTCGGACTCCATTTGCCCATTCAAAACCTTGATTTTCTAAAGTTCAAGCCTAGGGCTAAATCCTCCATAAATTACCCCAAATTCCTCCATTTTCATGATATAATTGCATAATATTACCAATACTAATCATAGTTTAAGTCCATAGTTGATTACCCGATGATTTCCCTTGAGTTTCTCTTCAAAATCGCCCAAATCGCCTCTAAAGCCGAGACCCAAATGTGTGAAATGTTTCTGAAATTTTCTAACTTCCGATACAATTAATTCACTGCGATTTTCGCTTCTGCGGACCATTTTCCGCCCCTGCGGAACCGCTTCTGCGACCAATTGGTCGCTTCTGCGAACCCAGGCCTATTTGGCCATTTCCGCTCCTGCGATACATGGACCGCTCCTGCGGGTCTGCTTCTGCGGAAATTCTTCCGCCCCTGCGGTCCTTTCCGCCTCTACGATCAAGAGTCCGCTTCTGCGGACTCGCCTATGCGATCGTCCTTCCGCTTCTGCGGACTTCCTATCTCTTGGCAAATCCCGCTTCTGCGGTCTCTTCTACGCTCCTGCGACGCCGCTTCAGCGGAAAGATTTCCGCTTCTGCGAAGCCAAGCGCTCCTGCGCCCCCTCGTCCGCTCCTGCGGACTCGCTCCTACGCCCCCATTTCCGCAGGAGCGAAAACAACAGAACCAGAGACAAAACCTGCAATTTTCCACATTTTCTCCCATTTAACAATCCGAAAACACCCCGAGGCCCCCCGGACCCCATCCAAACACACCAACACCTCCTAATACCTTATTCAAACTTGCTCCAATCCTCAAAACACGTCTAACAACATCAAAACCCATAATTCACATCGAATTAAATCCTAAATTCCTTAAAACATTTCGAATTACACAATCAATCAAAACCCGACTAAACCACGTCCGAATGACCTGAAATTTTGCGGACATATCCAAAATCACCTAATGGAGCTACTGCAACTGTCGGAATTTCATTCCGACCCCCGGATCAAAATCTCACCTACCGTTCGGATTTCGCCAAAGTTCAACCTTAGCCAATTCAAGCCTATTTCTACACCGGACCTCCAAATTCAATTCCGATTGCTCCCCTAAGTCACAAATCACCTCCCGGAACTAACCGAATCATCAGAATCCGATTCCGAGCCCTCTAACCAAATAGTCAACTCCGGGTTGATTTTCCTTATTCAAGTTTCCTTCAAAAAGGCTATGTGCCTCATTTTCAATCCATTTCACTCCTAACTCACCCAATAGACTCTAACACTGATATAAAAGCATAAAACATGTAATTACAACACAACGGGGTGGTAATTCCCGTGACGACGGGCCGGGTCGTCACATTCTCCCCCTCTTAAGCAAACGCTCGTCCTCGAGCGGGTCAAGAATCATACCTGAAGTCTCAAACAAGTGAGGATATCTCCTCCGCATCTCCCGCTCGGTCTCCCAAGTGGCCTCCTCCACGGGTCGACCTCTCCACTGAACCTTAACTGATGCAATCTCCTTAGACCTCAATTTTCTCACCCGACGACCCAAAATAGCAATAGGCTCCACATCATAGGATAGATCACCATCAAGCCGAATGGTACTGAAGTCTAATACATGAGACGGATCTCCAATGTACTTCCGGAGCATAGACACATGGAATACTGGATGGACGCTGGATAAGCTGGGCGGCAAGGCCAACTCATATGCCACCTCTCCAACTCTCTTAAGTATCTCAAAAGGACCAATGTACCTAGGACTCAACTTTCCTTTCTTCCCAAACCTCATGACACCCTTCATAGGTGAAACTTTCAACAATACTCTGTCACCAACCATGAAAGACAACTCTCGAACTCTACGGTCCGCATAACTCTTCTGACGAGACCTGTGCTGTACGAAGCCTCTCCTGGATCAACTTTGCTCTATCCACAGCATCCTGGACTAACTCAGTCCCTATCAATCTAACCTCACCAGGCTCAAACCATCCCACGGGGGATCTACACCGCCTGCCATACAATGCCTCATACGGGGCCATCTGAATACTCGACTGATAACTGTTGTTGTAGGCAAACTCAGCAAGTGGTAGGAACTCATTCCACGAACCACCAAAGTCAATCACACATGCTCGCAACATATCCTCCAGAATCTGAATAGTACGCTCAGACTGCCCATCTGTCTGGGGGTGAAATGCAGTACTCAACTCAACCCGCGTACCCATCTCTCGCCGAAATGCTCTCCAAAACTGAGAAGTGAACTGAGTACCCCTGTCGGATATGATAGACACTGGGACTCCATGCAACCGAACAATCTCTCGAATAAAGATCGCTGCCAACCGCTCCGATGAGTAGGTAGTACTAACCGGAATGAAGTGAGCTGACTTGGTCAGTCTATCCACAATCACCCATACAGAATCAAACTTCCTCGCCGTCCGAGGGAGTCCAATAACAAAGTCCATAGTGATCCTCTCCCATTTCCACTCAGGAATATCAATGCGCTGAAATACACCACCGGGCCTCTGATGCTCGTACTTAACCTGCTGACAGTTGAGGCACCGTGATACATGTCCGACAATGTCCATTTTCATCTTTCTCCACCAATAGTGCTGTTTCAAATCTTGATACATCTTCGCGGCTCCCGGATGGATAGAATACCGCGAGCTATGGGCCTCCTCCAGAATCAACTCACGAAGGCCATCAACATTGGGCACGCATATCCGGCCCTGCATCCTCAATACGCCGTCACTATCAATGGTGACATCTCTAGCATCATCATGCTGAACTCGGTCCCTAAGGATAGCCAAATGTGGATCATCATACTGGCGCTCACGAATACTATCATATAGAGATGACCGAGATACAACACAAGCCAATACCCGGTTGGGCTCCGAAATATCTAACCTCACTAGCCGATTGGCTAGCACCTGAACATCATGAGCAAATGGTCTCTCCTCAGCTGGAATATATGCCAAGCTCCCCATACTGACCGCCTTCCGGCTCAAAGCATCGGCCACCACATTGGCCTTCCCCGGATGATATAATATAGTAATGTCATAATCCTTCAACAACTCAAGCCATCTCCGCTGTCTCAAATTAAGGTCTTTCTGTTTGAACAAGTGCCGGAGACTACGATGGTCGGTATACACCTCACAAGACACACCATACAAATAGTGCCTCCAAATCTTCAATGCATGAACAATGGCGGCTAGCTCCAAGTGATGAACAGGATAGTTCTTCTCATGTGGCTTCAACACTGCCGAGAAGCATAAGCAATTACCTTTCCTTCCTGCATCAACACACAACCTATCCCCACTCTCGAGGCATCACAATAAACGGTATATGAACCTGAAGCTGATGGCAATACTAACACCGGAGCTGTGGTCAAAGCTGTCTTGAGCTTCTGAAAGCTCTCCTCGCACTCATCCGACCACACGAATGGTGCACCCTTCTGGGTCAATTTAGTCAACGAAGAAGCAATGGATGAAAATCCCCGAACAAACCGGCGATAATATCCCGCCAAACCAAGAAAACTCCTAATCTCTGTAGCTGAGGACGGTCTAGGTCAACTCTGCACCGCCTCTATCTTCTTAGGATCAACCTGAATACCATCACGAGACACCACATGTCCCACAAATGCTACGGACTCGAGCCAAAACTCGCACTTGGAGAATTTAGCATATAGCTTCTCCTCCCTCAATCTCTGCAACACAATACTCAAATGCTGAGCATGCTCCTCCCGACTACGGGAGTAGACTAGAATGTCATCAATGAACACAATCACAAATGAATCCAAATAAGGCCCGAACACACTGTTCATCAGATGCATAAATGCTGCTGGGGCGTTGGTCAGCCCAAACGACATCACAAGAAACTCATAATGACCATATCGGGTCCCGAATGCAGTCTTCATAATATCCGAGTCCCTGATCTTCAGCTGATGATAGCCTGAACGAAGATCGATCTTAGAAAACACCCTCGCACCCTGTAACCGATCAAACAAATCATCTATGCGCGGTAGAGGGTACTTGTTCTTCACTGTCACTTTGTTCAATTGCCTATAATCAATACACATTCGCATGGAACCATCTTTCTTTTTAACAAATAATACCGGCGCACCCCACGGGGATACACTAGGGCGGATGAAACCCTTATCCAGAAGCTCCTGAAGTTGCTCTTTCAGTTCTTTCAACTCAGCTGGTGCCATCCGATAAGGAGGAACGGATATGGGCTGAGTGCCCGGCACCAAGTCAATGCCAAAATCAATATCCCTGTCCGGCGGCATGCCCGGCAGGTCTGAGGGGAATACATCTGGAAAGTCCCTCACAACAAGTACAGAATCAATGCTAGGAGACTCAGCTCCCACATCTCTCACAAAAGCTAAGTACGATAAACACCCTTTTTCAACCATCTTCTCTGAGCTTTTAAGAACGAAATAACACGGCTAGGGACGAAATCAGTCGAACCCCGCCACTCAATCTGCGAAATACCAGGAATGGCCAACGTAACTGTCTTAGCATGACAGTCCAATATAGCGTGGTACGGAGACAACCAGTCCATACCCAATATAACATCAAAGTCCACCATCCCCAACAATAACAAATCGGCCTGGGTCTCCAGACCCCCAATAGATATAACACATGATCTATAGACATGATCCACAACGATCGTATCACCCACGGGGGTGGATACATGAACAGGTAAATCAAGACTACCACGAGTCGCACCCAAATAATGTGCAAAATAAGAGGACACGTAAGAATATGTGGACCCTGGATCAAATAGAACAGAGGCATCTCCGTGACAGACAGAAATGATACCTGTAATCACCGCATCGGAGGCAACCGCATCACGCCTATCAGGGAGTGCATTGAATCGTGCCTGGCCTCCACCAGATCTCTTCTCGCCTCTGGGGCGACCACGAGAAGGCTGACCTCCACCTCTACTAGCCTGAGATGGTGCTGAAGAAGAGGGTTGATCCCTCTGCTGAGTCCTGTCCCTACGGAGTCGAGGGCACTGTCTCCTCATGTGGCCAAACTCACCACACTCATAACATGCACCTGGTGCCGGAGAAGGGGACTGAAGGGAACCCCTCGCCGCAGAAGAACCCTGGGCTGAAGAAGTAGGTGCTGCACCATGGGCTGGAAGGGCACTAAGTGATGACTGACCCTGCTGAAACCCCCGTCGACCACGACCATAAGAACCTCCGCTCTGCTCTGGGCGGCCTGAATGAGAAGGTCTCGATGAGCGACCTCTACTCTGCTGGGAATGCCCTCTAGATGGAGCACCACTAAAACTGCCCGAACCACGAGGCCTCTTGGTCTCCCGCTCCTCTCTCTCTCGGCGACGATCCGCCTCAATGGAGCGTGCCATATCAACAACCTGCTCAAATGATGATGACAAAACTCTCTCTCCGGTCATAAGAATGCGGATAGAGTAGTTGAGGCCATCAATGAACCTCCCGATCCTCTCCCTATCATTAGGGATCATCCATGTGGCATGCCTAGCCAACTGTGTGAATCTGAGCTCATACTGGGTCACATACATGTCGCCCTGAACCAACCACTCGAACTGGCGACGTAGCTCCTCACGACGAGACTGAGGTACATATTTCTCTAGAAAGAGAGTAGAGAACTGCTGCCATGTGAGAGGTGCTGCTCCTGCAGGCCTACGCCTCTCAAACTCTTCCCACCAATCAAATGCGGGACCAGTGAACCGAAAGGTAGTAAATGAAACTCCGCTGGACTCAAGAATACCAGCCGTCCGCAACATCCTCCGACACTTGTCCAAGAAACCCTGGGCATCCTCGCCCTCAACGCCACTGAAATGGGGTGGCTGAAGTCTACCAAATCTCTCAAGTCGACGCTGCTCGTCATCGGGCATAACCTGAACCATATGCTCTGGAGCTGGAGCTGGTGCAGCTGGAGGAATAACCGGTGCAACCACCTGAGCGGGGACTGCCTCTGGCGTCTGAAGTCCCTGAACAACCGGGTCAGGTGTGCGAGCTGCAGGGGTCTGCTGACCACCCCCTGACTGAGATGTCGCTACGGTAGCGGTAGCTGAAACTACCTGAGCCAAACCGGAACACACTGATAATATCTGAGCAAGGGTCTCCTGAAGACCAGGAATAGCAATAGATATAGTCTGGCCCTGAACTGGGACTGCTGGAGCATCAACCACTGGGGGCTGCTTCTGAACTGGTACAACAGGCGGGTCAGCTGGCACCGCCTCAGCCGCCCTACCTCTACCTCTAGCACGACCGCGCCCACGGCCTCTAACAGGTGGCAATGGAGGTCGTCCACCTCGTCCCGATGCTCGCGTTCTCGCCATCTGCGAGAGAATAGAATATAGAAGTTCAGTTCTCAGAACAACAAGATCGCACGACAGAGTTCAAGAAAAGTGAAGTTTTCCTAAAGGTTCGCAGCCTCCCGAGGATAAGTACAGGCGTCCCCGTACCGATCCACAAGACTCTACTAACCGGCTCAAGACTCACGAGGCCTAGTAAACCTAGGCTCTGATACCAACTTGTCACGACCCCAAATCCGGTCGTGATGGCGCCCAGCACATTGCTAAGCCAGCCCTGACCAATCAATATCAACAACGGAGCTAGAAGCTCTCTTTAACCCATTTAAGCATATTACTTCACGAAGCAACAACGAGACATATAACGAAAACGGGGAACCAAGTCCCATAATACATCAACTCCCATAGACCGAAGGGTCAAGAGTCATGAGCCTCTACCTGAACATGAGTGTATAAAGGTTTACAAGATACCAAGTGCGGAAAGAAAAGTCAAAACAAAATCAAGAGACAGTAAGAAGGAATATCAGGTCCTGCGGACTTTGCAGCTACCTCGAATATCCACAAAAGTCGCCTCGCACAGCTACTGGATCACTGCTGAGAGGTACTCGGATCTGCACACAAGGTGCAGGGAGTAAAATGAGTACCTGCCGGACTCAGTGGTAATAAACAAGGGTAAGACAACGCAGATAAGAAATCCGCAATAAAGCACTATGTAAAGTCTGTAATCAAATACCCCGTCACAGAATCGATATCAACTGTACCTGTACCAATAAGTACCAACAAAACAGTATAACAAGCTAGCAGATGTAGCTAAATGCAATGCAATGCATGATATGCTCGCTACGGCGCGTAGCCCGATCCAATTTGGGTACCCGTGCTCACCTGTGGGGGTTCGGACTCGGAGGGGCTCCTACGCCCAAGCACAATATCACTCGCGGCGTGCAGTCCGATCCAACATATATACTGTCTGCGACGCGTAGCCCGATCCACTACCAGTCGGCTAATATGCAAATACAGCCTCGCAAGCTCAAAAGTAGTTTTGAAAACCTTTTTATCATTTTTCAGTTGGAAAACAGTAATACCAAGTTCCAGAGATTGGAAATAGCATGATAACATAAATAGCTACGGACTGGTAGTAACTAACATGTCAATATGATAAGACAATGATAACGATCCTCGCGGGATCCAATAACTGGCTCACGGCCCACAAGTATACTCAACCACCCAAGAAGGGGTTCAACGGCTCAAGAGTAGCCAATATCACAGTATAATATGCAACCATCCAAGAAGGAGGTTCGACGGCTCATGAATAGCCTAATATCATAACAGAGTATCAGCAAGTCGGACTAAGCCATAGTCCCCAATCACAATCGACCCCGCACTCACATGAGAGTACGTGTCTCGCTGCTATACAGCGTCACAAGTGGTATACCGGGGTTTCGAACCCGCTGGTCATCACCCACATCTATTACTCACCTCAATATGACGCGACGACTACTCCACAATGCCCTTGCCACGAGAATCAAGCTCCGCACGCGTAGAATCCTGATCAAATACAGTAGAAATACAACAAATTAGGCCAATGGGACGACACCCAATCAAAACAACTCAATTTACATCATAATTCCCAAAGTTGTCAAAACCCGACTTTCGGTACGCTTCTCGAAAAATTACAAAAGTCACATATTCGGAACCCTCATCTCAATACGAGTCTAAGCATATCAATTTTACCAAATTCGGACTCCATTTGCCCATTCAAAACCTTGATTTTCTAAAGTTCAAGCCTAGGGCTAAATCCTCCATAAATTACCCCAAATTCCTCCATTTTCATGATATAATTGCATAATATTACCAATACTAATCATAGTTTAAGTCCATAGTTGATTACCCGATGATTTCCCTTGAGTTTCTCTTCAAAATCGCCCAAATCGCCTCTAAAGCCGAGACCCAAATGTGTGAAATGTTTCTGAAATTTTCTAACTTCGATACAATTAACTCACTGCGATTTTCGCTTCTGCGGATAGAATTCCGCTCCTGCGAGTCCGTATCCGCGACCAGATGGTCGCTTCTGCGATTCCAGGCCTAGCCGGTCAATTCCGCTTCTGCGATACACGGACCGCTCCTGCGGGTCCGCTTCTACGGAAATTCTTCCGCCCCTGCGGTCCTTTCCGCCTCTGCGATCAAGAGTCCGCTTCTGCGGACTCACCTATGCGATCGACCTTCCGCTTCTGCGGACTTCCCATCTCACCTCTTGACCGCTTCTGCGGTCTCCTCTACGCTTCTGCGACGCCGCTTCAGCGGAGAATATTTCCTCTTCTGCGAAGCCAAGTGCTCCTGCGCCCCCTCGTCCGCTCCTGCGGACTCGCTCCTGCGCCCCCATTTCCGCAGGAGCGAAAACAACAGAACCCGAGTCAAAACCTGCAATTTTCCACATTTTCTCCCGTTTAACCATCTGAAAACACCCCGAGGCCCCCGGGACCCCATCCAAACACACCAACACCTCCTAATACCTTATTCAAACTTGCTCCAATCCTCAAAACACGTCTAACAACATCAAAACCCATAATTCACATCGAATTAAATCCTAAATTCCTTAAAACATTCCGAATTACACAATCAATCAAAACCCGACTAAACCACGTCCGAATGACCTGAAATTTTGCGGACATATCCAAAATCATCTAACGGAGCTACTGCAATTGTCGGAATTCCATTCCGACCCCCGGATCAAAATCTCACTTACCGTTCGGATTTCGCCAAAGTTCAACCTTAGCCAATTCAAGCCTATTTCTACACCGGACCTCCAAATTCAATTCTGATTGGTCCCCTAAGTCACAAATCACCTCCCGGAACTAACCGAATCATCAGAATCCAATTCCGAGCCCTCTAACCAAATAGTCAACTCCGGGTTGATTTTCCTTATTCTAGTTTCCTTCAAAAAGGCTATGTGCCTCATTTTCAATCCATTTCACTCATAACTCACCCAATAGACTCTAACACTGATATAAAAGCATAAAACATGTAATTACAACACAACGGGGTGGTAATTCCCGTGACGACGGGCCGGGTCGTCACAATTTCACTATTGACAGCTTCTTTCTAATATTGTGCTTCTGAGGAATACATTGCTTCCTTGAAGGTACGAGGCTCATTTTCTAGCAGGAAAGTCAGAAAATTTGGACCAAATGAAGTAGATGTTTGTTGATGTTTACTTCTTCTCAGATTTTCCTCATTAGGCATACCATCTGTTATTTCCTCCCGATGTCGATTTGACTTTTGGTAGGTCACTTCACTTTCCTTTTTATACGGATACATAGTTTCAAAGAATTCAGCATTATCTGATTCTATTATCGTATTAACGTGAATCTCAGGATTTTCTGACTTATGAACCAGAAAATGATATGCCTTGCTATTGGTTACATATCCAATAAATATACACTTAACCGTTTTTGGACCTATCTTAACCCTTTTAGGTTTAGGAACATGTAACTTAGCTAAACACCCCCACACTTTGAAGTATTTCAAGCTGGGCTTCATTCCTTTCCATTTTTCATAGGGTATGGATTATGTTTTACTATAAGGTACGCGGTTGATTATTCGGTTAGCTGTAATTATAGCTTCCCCCCACAAATTCTATGGTAAACCAAAACTTATCAAAAAATCATTCTTCATCTCTTTCAACGTTCGATTCTTTCTCTCCGCAATTTTATTAGATTGTGGAGAGTAGAGGTAGCTGTTCGGTGAATAATGCTATTTTCTAAACATACTTCTTCAATATTCGCCACCGCATCACTTCTTAGCATTTTGATCTTTTTGTTTAGTTGTGTTTCAACTTCACTCTTGTATTGCTTGAAAGCATGAATTGCCTCATCTTTTCTATTAAGTAAATAAATATAGCAATATGTCGTGCTATCATCAATAAAAGTACTAAAATACGTTTTCCCACCGCGAGATATTGTTGACTTCATGTCGCAAATATTTGTGTGAATTAAGTCTAAAGGAATTGAATTCCTTTCAACGGACTTCTGGGGATGCTTAGCATGCTTTGATTCCACACACATTTGACATTTGGAATTAATGGAATAAAATTTTGGCAATACTTCTAAATTTGTCATTTTTCGCGATATTTTGAAGTTGACTTGACCTAAGCGTAAATGCAATAAAGTGTTTGACTCAAGTAAGTAAGAAAAAATATTAACTTTATTGATAGGAAGTGCTATTACATTTAGCTTAAAAAGGCCCTCATTCAGGTAACCTTTTCCTACATACATATCATTCTTACTTAGTACAACACTATCAGAAATAAAAATACATTTAAATCCATTCTTGACAAGAAGTAAGGTAGACACAAGAATCTTGCGAATTTCTGGAACATGGAAAACATGGTTTAGAGTCACTATTTTTTCTGATATCATCTTCAATGCAATCTTGCAAACTCCTTCAATTTTCTCTGTAGACAAATTTCCATGAAAATTGTCTCGTCGGGTCCTGCGGGCGCATAAGAAGAAAATAACTCCTTGTTAGCACAAACATGGCGGGTTGCTCCAAAATTGTGACGACCCGGCCCATCGTTTCATGTATTACAACCATATTTTCCCCAATTATTGCTTCTTCATATTTCATTATTGTAAATGGGTGAGTTAGAGTTGAATTGGATTGGCTTGGATAGGGAATGAGACACTTATTCTCTTTATGGAAGGCTTATATTGAAAAAGTCAACCGGATATTGACTATTGAGTTCGAGGGCTTGGATGTGATTTTTGATGATTCGGTTAGCTTTGGGGGATGAGTTATGACTTAGGAGTGTGTTCGGAAGTTATTTTGGATGTCCGATGTAGAATTTTGCTTGAATTGGCGAAGTTAGTGTTTGGCGAATTTCGGTTTATAGGTGAGATTTTGATCAGGGTGTCGGAATGGAATCCCGAGAGTTGCAGTAGCTCCGTCAGGTTGTTTTGGATGTGTGTACAAAATTTAAGGTCATTCGGGGGTGTTTAGGTCGGGTTTTTGATCGAATGTGTAATTCGCAAGTTTTCAAGAAACTTAGGCTTGAATACGATGATTTAATGGTTTTAGCATTGTTTGATGTGTTTTAAGGGTTGGAACAAGTTTTAATAAGGTTTTAAGATGTGGTGGTGCTTTTGATTGAGGTCCTGGGGGCCCCAGGGTGAATTCGAGTGGTTAATCAAGAGTTTTGAAGTTTGCTTCCGTGTATTTTTCATGTCATATGGTATTTTTGCTTCGCGGAAATGGACCCCAGAAGCGGTTCCGCAAAATCATGTGGGGAATTGCGGAAGCTCTCAGTCGTGGGCTAGAGTAATTTCGCAGAAACGGACCCTTTTCGCATCAACGGGTCCGCAGGAGCGAGGGTATAACCACAGAAGCGGAGAATGAGCTGCAAAGGCGGAAGTGGGATTTTAAATGAAAATCCACCTAAGCGGGAATATGACCGTAGTAGCGATCCCGTATAAGCGGTAGCGGAACCGTAGAAGCAAAAATCGATGTTGGCAGAAGAGTTTAAAGGTTTTATTTCATCCACGAGCCTATTCATTTTTCCTCCATTGCTAATCAGCTTAAAAGTTTCTTGGGTAGTAATTGAAGAGGGTTTGATGGTAATTGATTGGAGGTAAGTCTCGTGACCTAGAAATGCCATTTTATTGAAGAATCAACCTATAATTCTTGGAAATTTGGGTGAAAATTTGGAAGAACTGGGGCTTAGTTTTTGAAATGAAATTTAGGATTTGAAAGGTCATTTGAGCTCCAATTTTCGTAAATTTGATATGTACGGACTCGTGGTGAGATGGGGAATCCGGTGATGTGAATTTTGTAATTTTTCAAGAAGGGGCCCGAGGCTCGGGTTTTGTTAACTTTCATGATTTTTGGTGTTTTTCGAGTTCTTTGGATTGGGTTATGTTCCATTAGCCTATTGTAACGTATTCCTTGTGGTTTTGATCAGATTCGGCGCGCAAGGATGTTGATTCAAGAGGAAAAGGCATAGCGAGCTAGACTTATGGCCGGTTTAAGGTGAGTAATAGATGTAGATGATGACGTAAGGGTTTGAAACCCTGGTATATCACATTGTGACGCTATATTGAGGCGAGACATGTACTCTATGACGAGTGCGAGGTCATCTGTGATTGGGGACTATGGCTTAGTCCATCCCGAGTGATGTTCATACTGTGTTCGTGACTAGATATTGATTGGATTTTATTGATATATTTAGGTTGTGTGTCGATAAACTGAATCTTCTAGGGATTATTATCACTGCTTCCATGATAAACTGCATGTTATATAATTTGAGTCCTGAGTTAAACACTGTTACGAAATTTTTAGTCATATTTCTAAGGTTTTAAACTTAACTATATTTCCTAATGTTTGGAATTGAGAATTTATAACTTGACTTTGCCCGTGTGGCTCAAATGCATATTTTGGACTGAGTGGGGATCAGGATGCACGCCGCAGCGATGATATGATTATATTGCGCTTGGGCTATGGAGCACCTCCGGAGACTCAACCCCCAAAGTGAGCGCGTGTACCTAAATAGATCGAGCTGCACGCCGCAGCGGTCATGTGCATTGCATTACATTCATACATTGATATTCTCCTGTCACTGTTTTGTTGCCATTTTCAATGTTAATTGTGTTAAACCATTGGTTGTAGCTTTACATTGTGGTATTTCATGTATTCTCACCTTCAGTCATTATATATGCTTATTACTCACTGAGTTGGAAGTACTCACTTTATTCTCTGCACCATGTGTGCAGATTCAGGTGCTCCAGAGGCTTAGTTGAGTTGTTTGCTGCTTCCCAGATTATCAAAAGTGTCGAGGTAGCTGCCTGACATCTGCAGGACCCGAATCTTCCCCCTATTCCTTTTATCTTTCAATATTCTAGACTTCTGTATTATTGTGGATTCACTACTCTGTTGTATCTAGAGGCTCTAAACTCGTGACTCCAGATCTTTTGGGAGATGTTAGATACGCTATTATTTCTGTACTATTTTTATTTAATTATCTGGTTGGAAGACTGTTAAACTGTTAATTTAATAATATTAATCGGTAATGGGTAGCATAAGTGGGTTGTGAGTGTTAATTGGTCGGGCATGCCTAGCAATTGTTGTTGGGTGCCATCACGACTTGGATTGGGGTTGTGATAAGTTGGTATTAGAGAATAAGTTACTAGGCCCCACGAGTCATGAGTCGGTTAGTAGAGTCTCGTGGATCGGTACGGAGACGTCTGTATTTATCTCGAGAGGCTGCAGAATGTTTAGGAAAACACTTTATATTTTTGAAATTCTTGTCGTGCGTCTTTGTTGATCCAAGAACTAAACTTTTGTATTCCATTTTCTCGCAGATGGCGAGAACCCGTGCTACCGGGCGTAGCAGACAACCACCATTACCATCCGCTAGAGGCCGTGGGCATGGTCATGGTCGTGGTCGAGGTATACCAGCAAGGGCAGCACCTGTAGATCCATCGGCTGCCCTGGTTCGGGACCAAGCTCCAGCTGTAGATGCTCCAGCAGAACCTGTTTAGGCAGCGGCAGTGCCCATTATGATTTCTGGTCTCCAGGAGGCTTTAGCTCAGATCCTATCGGTCTGCACTGGCCTAGCTCAGGCAGTCTCAGCCACTACTGTAGCAGCTATCTCACAGAACGGGAGTGGTCATCAGACCCCTGTTGCTCACACACCCAAGCAGGTTGTTCTGGGATTGTAGACATCGGGAGTAGCCCTAGATCAGCCAGTTGCACCGGTTGCTCTACTTGTGCCAGTCGCACCAGCTCTAGATTATGTGGTTCCAGCTATGCTAGACGACGAGCAGCATCGACTAGAGAGGTTCGGTAGACTCCATCCTCCGACGTTCAGTGGTACTGAGGGCGGGGATGCCCAGGGATTTCTAGACTAGTTTTAGCGTATGCTTCGCACTGTAGGGATTTTGGAGTCGAGTGGAGTGGCATTTACTACCTTCCAATTCTCAGGGCCTGCATTTACATGATGGGAGGAGTTTTAGAGGCGTAGGAATGTTGGAGTAGTGCCCCTTACTTGGCAGCAGCTCTCCACTCTCTTTCTAGAGAAATATGTACCGTAGTCCCGCAGGGAGGAGCTGCATTGTCAGTTTGAGTGGTTGATTCAGGAGGACATGGCTGTGACCCAATACAAGTTAAGGTTTACACAGTTAGCTCGACATGCTACTTGGATGATCCCGACAGATCAGGAGAGGATAAGGAGGTTCGTGGATGGCCTCAGCTATCTACTTCGCATTTTGACGACTAGAAAGAAGGTTGTGGCCGCCAAGTTTGAGGAGGTAGGTTACATGGCTCGACAGATTGAGACATATCACCTTCGGGAGCGTGAGGAGTGGGAGGCCAAAAGTCCTCGAGGTTCAGGTAGCTTCAGTGGTGCTCCGTCTAGGGGCTAGTTCCAGCGTGGCATATGTCGTTCCTTCAGGCCTCCTCAGTCAGGTCGCCCAGAGTACAGTGGGGCTTCTTCAGGCCGTGGTCATTAGGGATATCAGCAGGGCCAGTCTTCATTTAGTGCCCTTCTAGTTCATAGCTCTACTCCTGCCTCTTCTGCCTAGGGTTCATCTGCAGTAAGGGGTTCCCTTCAGTCCCCTTCTCCAGCACCGGGTAGTTGCTACGAGTGCGGTGAGTTTTGTCACATGAGGAGACAGTGTCCTCGGCTTCGTGATGGTCAGTCTCAGTAGAGGGATCAACACTCCTCTCCTACTCCATCTACTTTAGCACCATCCCAGTCAGGTAGGAATTGGGGCCAGACAGCTAGGGGCCTCCCTACGGATGGAGACCGATCTGGTAGTGGTTCGGCTTGGTTCTACGCTCTTCTAGATATAAGGGATGCCATTGCATCAGATGTAGTTATCACAGGTATTGTCTTAGTCTGCCACACTGATGCTTCTGTTTTATTTGATCCCGGATCTACATATTCTTATGTGTCTTTATATTTTTCCCATCATCAAGGTACGACCCGTAGTTGTCTTGCATTGCCCATGCACGTATCTACCCCGGTAGGTGATACTATTATCATGGATCATGTATATCGATCTTGTCTTTTGTCCATTGGGGGTTTGAAGAACCGAGTTGACTTGTTATTGTTGGGCATGTTAGATTTTGATGTGATACTAGGTATGGATTGGCTATCTCTGTACCATGCTATTCTGGACTGTCATGCTAAGACAACTACGTTGACTATTCAGGGTGTTCCGAGGGTTGAGTGGTGCGTTATGAGCGATTATGTTCCTAGCAGGGTGATTTCCTTCCTAAAGGCCTAGCGGATGGTTGGGAAAGGTTGTCTATCGTACTTGGATTTTGTGAGAGATGTTGGAACTGAGACTCCTAGTCTTGATTATGTGCTCGTGGTGAGGGATTTCTCAGATGTGTTTCCAACAGACCTGTCGGGTATGCCGCCGGACAGGGACATTGACTTTGGTATTGATCTGGTGCCGCGCAATCAGCCCATCTCCATTCCTCTATATCGTATGGCACCAACAAAGTTAAAGGAAATAAAGGATCAGCTTCAAGAACTCCTAGATAAGGGGTTTATTCGTCCTAGTGTGCCACCATGGGGTGCACCGGTCCTATTTATGAAGAAGAAGGATGACACAATGAGGATGTGCACTGACTACAAGCAGTTAAACAAGGTGACAGTAAAGAACAAGTATCCACTACCACGCATTGATGATTTGTTTGATTAGCTCAAGGGGACAAGGATATTCTCTAAAATTGATCTCCGTTCAGGCTATCATCAGCTAAAGATCAAGGATTTGGATATTATGAAGACTGCCTTCAGGACAAGATATGGCCACTACGAGTTTCTAGTTATGTCTTTTGGGCTGACTAATGCCCCAACCGCGTTCATGCATATGATGAACATCATATTTTGATCGTATCTGGATTCATTTGTGATCATTTTTGTTGATGATATCCTAGTGTACTCGCGTAGCCAGGAGGAGCATGCTCAGCATTTGAGAGTGGTATTACAAAGATTGAGGGAGGAGAAGCTTTATGCAAAGTTCTCAAAGTGTGAGTTCTGGCTTGAGTCTGTGGTTTTTCTAGGACACGTGGTGTCCAGTGATGGTATTTAGGTTGATCGAAAGAAGATAGAGGCGGTGTAGAGTTGGCCAAGACCGTCCTCAGCCACGGAGATTTGGAGTTTCCTCGGTTTGGCAGGTTATTATCGCTGGTTCGTCAAGGGTTTTTCATCTATTTCATCGCCCTTGACCAAGTTGAAGCAGAAGGGTGCACCATTTGTATGGTCAGACGAGTGCGGGGGGAGCTTTCAGAAGCTCAAGACAGCTTTGACCACAGCTCCAGTGTTGGTTTTGCCATCAGCTTCAGGTTCTTATACCATGTATTGTGATACTTCGAGGGTTGGGATCGGATGTGTGTTGATGCAAGAGGGTAGAGTTATTGCATATGCTTCTAGTCGGTTGAAGCCTCATGAGAAGAACTATCATGCACATGATTTGGAGTTGGCAGGTATAAGCACGTGATTTTTGCCCTAAGCAAATTTGTCACGACCCGAATTTCCCACCATCGGGATTCGTGATGGCGCCTACTATCGAAGCTAGGCTAGCCAATCCTTAACAACAGAATATATCCATATAATTAAACTTTTCAGAAAAACCTTAAATCCAGTAAAGAAGAAATCAAATGCGGAAAAATACAGAACATAACACTACCCAAAATCTGGTGTCGCTACCTCACAGACTACTATAGGATACTACAACCAATTCTGAATGAAAGAAAATACATAAGTCTATTTTGGTACAATAAAAACAAACTGAAATAAAGGATAGGGACTTCGGCCAGCGAACGCCGGCTAGGCTACCTCGAGAGTCCCTAGGCTGAAGACACTCCCAAAACTATCCTAATGCTGCTGCTATCTGAAAGCTGCTCCAACGCTGTGATCTATGCAAAAAGCACAAAAAGTGTAGCATCAGCACAACCGACCCCATGTGCTGGTAAGTGCCTGGCCTAACCCCGGCGAAGTAGTGACGAGGCTAAATAGGACTTACTAAAATCAACCTGTGCAGATATATATAAAGATACGACGACAACAGAAAGAACAACAGGAATATATATGAAGGTATATACCTGAAAAGAGAACATGCTCGAAAAATATTGAACAACAAGAACAGGTCATCTGTGACATCATTAAACCAAATCTTGTTATTTACTTTCATAAGTGGACGGCGTGCCACACGATCCCAATAAATATAATATAGGTGGACGGCGTGCCACACGATCCCAATAAATATAATATTGGTGGACGGCGTGCCACACGATTCCAATAAATATCATATAAGTGGACGGCGTGTCACACGATCCCAATAAATATCATATAAGTGGACGGCGTGCCACACGATCCCAATAAATATAATATAAGTGGACGGCGTGCCACACGATCCCAATAAATATCATATAAGTGGACAGTGTGCCACACGATCCCAATAAATATAATATAAGTGGACGACATGCCACACGATCCCAATAAATATAATATAAGTGGACGACGTGCCACACGATCCCAATAAATATCATATAAATGGACGGTGTGCCACACGATCCCAATAAATATCCTAATTGATTCATATAGCCTCTCTCTTAAGGAGTTCCCTTTTTGGGAAAACTCGACAATATAGTGATCTACCCAAATAGGGGTACCACTAGCAGCCCAAACATCGCAATAGTGGAAATTACATATAACGCTCAACCGAATAAGGGAGCATCAACAATCATAATCTACACGTCTCGGCAAGAGATCCAACAACATTTCTTTACAATACTTACAATTTTGACTTCATAAAAGTCACCACCATTTGAGCCAATGCTCCAAGAAATCTCATGTTTTCATAAATAATTCCTCAACTAACTCATCACATTGAATTCATCATTTGCTAGGAATTATTCTCAAAATATACCCCAAAGGAAGTACAAATAAGAGTCACGGTTATGCTAGACGCCAATGTATAGATACTCGTCACCATGGCTATAACCACACTCGATCATTTAGCAAATAGTAAGCAATAATACTCTTGTGACGACCCGGCCCATCGTCATTGGAATTACCACCCCGTTACCTTGCATTTTTATGTTTCATGCTTTTATATCGGTGTTAGAGTCTATCGGGTGAGTTAGGACTGATTCTGGTTGAAAATGAGGTAAATAGCCTTTTGAAAGGAAGCTTGAATATGGAAAGTCAACTTGGAGTTGACTATTTAGTTAGAGGGCTCATAATCGGATTCTGATAATTTGGTTAGTTCCGGGAGGGGATTTGTGACTTAGGGGAGCGATCAGAATTGAATTTGGAGGCCCGGTGTAGAAATAGGCTTGAATTGGCTAAGGTTGAATTTTGGCAAAATCCGAACGGTAGGTGAGATTTTGATCCGAGAGTCGGAATGGAATTCCGACAATTTTTGTAGCTTCTTTATGTGATTTTCGTTTGTCTACAAATTTTGAGGTCATTCAGATGTCGTTTGGTTGGGTTGTTGATCGGATGTTGGTTACGGAAGTTTAAATGAAAACTTAGGCTTGAATTCGCTAGGATTCGATGTTTTCCGTGTTTAAGGGCGTGTTTTTAGGATTTGAACAAGTTTGTAACGTATTATACAGTATGTTGGTGGTTTTCGTTGGGGTCCCGGGGGCCTCGGGGTGAATTTGAACCTTTTTCGGGCATTTTGGAACTTAGAAAATCTGCAGAAAATTGCAGATTCTGTGTAGGAAACTTTAAGCCTTCGCATTCCTCTGGCCGTGTTTGCATAGGAAAGGCAGGTTTGGTCATCGCGTTCGCGGTCGAGGTGTCGCGATCGCGTAGGAAGGAAAAGTAGAGCATTGCGTTCGCCTCTCATGGTACGCGTTCGCGTAGAAGAAAAATTGGCCGGTTGAAATGTTATTCATCGCGAACGTGTCAGTGGCGTCGCGTTCGCGTAGAGGAAAATGAGGGCTCCTACGTTTGCTCATCACGAACACGTGAGTAGTAACGCGAACGCGTAGGGTTAATTTGTCTGGTAGTTAATTAAATTCCAGAACAGTTTAGTCGCGAGTTTCATTCACAAAAACACCATTGTTGAGTCTTAGAGAGAGAAACTCACGGGAAATTGCTGGGAATTCATCGGGTATTCATCGGAGGTAAGTTTTATGGCCTAACTACATTATTTTATCATGGAATCTTCGAGTAATTCACTGTTAATGGAAGATTAATGGGGGATTTTAGCCCTAGGCCAAGATTATGGAAAATCAATGATTTGAGTGGGCAAATGGAGTCCGATTTTGGTAAATTGTATATGCATGGACTCGTGTTGAGATAAGGATTCCGAATATATGACTTTTGTAATTTTTCGAGAAGCGTACCGAAAGTCGGCTTTTGGCAACTTTGTAGTTTTTGGTGTAATTTGAATTTCTTTGACTAGGTAATGTTCCATTGGTCCATATTGATATATTTCTACTACATTTGATCAGATTCTACACCTGTGGAGGCCGATTTTCGTGGCAAGGGCATCGCGGATTAGTCATCGAGCCGAGTCGAGGTGAGTAATGGGTGTGGGTGATGACCAGCGGGTGCGAAACCCTGGTATACCACTTTGCGATGCTGTATTGCGGTGAGACACGCACTCTTGAGTGCGGGGTCGAATATGATTGGGGACTATGGCTTAGTCTGGCATGTTGATATTATACTATGTAATTGGCTATTTTTGAGCCGGTGAACCTCCTTCTCGGATGGTTGTGTACATTATTGGGTTGTGGGCCAGTTATTGGGATCCTGCGAGGATTGTTATCATTGTTTCTGTGATATTGACATGCTATTTTACTACCAGTCCTGAGCTTTTACTGTCATAATGATTTTCCAAACTCTGGAACTACTGATATACTGTTTTCTACTGAAAAATGATAAAAATAGTTTTCAAAAACTACTTTTGAGCCTGTGAGGCTGCATATGTATATTAGCTGATTGGTAGTGGATCGGGCTGCGCACCGCAACGTATTCATGATATTGTGCTTGGGCAGTAGGAGCCCCTCCGGAGTTTGAACCCCCACAGTGAGCACGGGTACCCAAATGGATCGGGCTACGCGCCGTAGTGGTCATTTCATGCATTGCATTGCATTTAGCTATGTATGATAGTTGTTATATTGTTTTGTTGGTACTTGCTGGTACAGATACTGTTGAAATTGATACTATTGCAGGGTATTTGATTATATCTTTACATAGTGCTATATTGTGATTTCTTACCTTTCGCTGTCTTACCCGTGTTCATTACCACTGGGTCTGGAAGTACTCACTTTACTCCCTGCACCTTGTGTGCAGATCCAGGTATGTCACAGCAGACCTGACCCAATAGCTGCTCGGAGATACTTTCGGGAATGTCAAGGTAGCTGCCGCGTCCGCATGACCTGACTCCCCTTCTAGCTTATTTTATTCATGTTGTTATCTAATTCCGCATAGAGTACTGATGTAGACACTATTGCACTTGTATACTCTTTAGAGGCTCTTGACTCTTGACCCCTTGGTCTTTGGGGAGTTGTTATTGTTTTTGGGATGTGATCCCCGTACTTGGTACTTTTATTATAGTTGTTCTATCTTTGCTTATGTCTAAAATGGTTAAAAGTGAGCTAAAATCTCCTCGAATTCTTTTGATTGGTCGGGCTGGCCTAGCAGTATGTTGAGCGCCATCACGACCGGGTTTGGATTCGTGACAAGTTGGTATTAGAGCCTAGGTTACTAGGCCTCATGAGTCTTGAGCCGGTTAGTAGAGTCTTGTGGATCGGTACGGGGACGCCTGTACTTATCCTCGGGAGGCTGCGAACCTATAAGAAACACTCCACATTCCTTGAACTCTCTTGTGCGATCTTGTTGTTTTGAGAACTGAAGTTTTGTATTCTATTCTCTCGCAAATGGCGAGAACTCGAGCTTCGGGATGAGGTGGACGACCTCCATTGCCACCTGTTAGAGGTCGTGGGCATGGCCGTGGTAGAGGTAGAGGTAGGGCAGATGAGGCAGTGCCAGCTGACCCGCCCGTTGTACCTATTCAGGGGCATCCCCCAGTGGTTGATCCAGCAACCCTAGCTCAGGCCCAGACAGTGTCTATTGCTATTCCTAGTCTTCAGGAGACTCTGGCCCAGATATTATCAGTGTTCCAGATTGGCTCAGGTAGTATCAGCTACCGCTACAGCAGTGACATCCCAGACAGGGGGTGGTCAGCAGACCCTTGCAGCTCGCACACCTGAGCAGGTGGTTCAGGGACTTCAGACGCTGGAGACGGTCCCCGCTCAGGTGGTTGCACCAGTTGTTCCTCCAGTTGCACCAGCTCTCGAGCATATGGTTCAGGTTATGCCCGACGACGAGCAGCGTCGTCTAGAGAGATTTGGTAGACTTCATCCACCTCATTTCAGTGGTACTGAGGGCGAGGATGCCCAGGCTTTCTTAGATAAGTGTTAGAGGATGCTACGTATAGCTGGTATTCTTTAGTCCAACGGGGTTTCATTCGCTACTTTTCAGTTTACTGGTCTAGCGTTCGATTGGTGGGAGGAGTTTGAGAGGCGTAGGCCAGCGGGAGCAGAACCTCTTACCTGACAGTAGTTTTCTACTCTCTTCTTGGAGAAGTATGTACCTCAGTCCCGTCATGAGGAGCTTCGTCGCCAGTTTGAGTGGTTGATACAGGGCGACAAGTTAGTGACCCAGTATGAGCTGAGATATACACAATTGTCTAGGCATGCCACATAGATGATCCCGATTGATCGGGAGATGATTAGGAGGTTCATTGATGGCCTCAACTACTCCATTCGCATTTTTATGACCAGAGTGAGAGTCCTATCATCATCGTTTGAGCAGGTTGTGGATATGGCACGCTCCATTGAGGGGAATCGTCGCCGGGAGCGGGAGGAGAGGGTGGCCAAGAGGCCTCGAGGTTCTGGTAGCTTCAACGGTGCTCCATCTAGAGGGCATTTTCAGCAGGGCACAGGTCGCTTATCTAGACCTTCTAATTCAGGTCGCCCTGAGCAGAGCGGAGCTTCTTCTGGTCATGGTCGACAGGGATTCCAGCAGGGCCAGTCTTCACTAAGTGCCCTCCCAGCTAGAGTGCAGCACCTACTACTTCTTCAGCCCAGGGTTCATCTATGGCGAGGGGTTCCCTTCAATCCCCTTCTCCAGCACCAGGTAGCTATTTTAAGTGTGGTGAGTTTGGCCATATGAGGAGGTAGTGCCCTCGACTCCGCAGGGACAGGGCTCAGCAGAGGGATCAGCCCTCCTCTTCAGCACCATCTCAAGCTAGTAGAGGTGGAGGTCGGTCTTCTCGTAGTCTCCCAAGAGGTGAGAAGAGATCCAGTGGGGGCCAGGCCCGATTTTATGCACTCCCTAGCAGGCGTGATGCAGTTTTCTCTAAAGTAGTGATTACAGGTTACATTTATGTCCGTCACAGAGATGCCTCTGTTCTATTTGATCCAAGGTCCATATATTCGTACGTGTTTTCTTATTTTGCACATCATTGGGTGCGACCCGTGGTAGTCTTGATTTGCATGTTCATGTATCCACCCCCGTGGGTGATACGATTATTGTGGATCATGTCTATAGATCATGTATTATTTCTATTGGGGGTCTAGAGACCCAGGCGGATCTGTTATTGTTAGGGATGGTGGACTTTGATGTGATATTGGGTATGGACTGGTTGTCTCCGTACCATGCTATATTGGACTGTCATGCTAAGACAGTTACGTTGGCTATTCCTGGTATTCCTCAGATTGAGTGGCGGGGTTCAACTGATTTCGTCCCTAGCCATGTTACTTAATTTTTAAAGGCTAAGAGAATGGTTGAAAATGGGTGTTTGTCGTATTTAGCATTTGTGAGGGATGTGGGAGCTGAGTCTCCTAGCATTGATGTTGTACCTGTTGTGAGGGACTTTCCAGATATATTTCCTTCAGACCTGTCGGGCATGCTGCCGGATAGGGATATTGATTTTGGCATTCACTTGGTGCCGGTCACTCGGCCCATTTCTATTCCTCCTTATCGTATGGCACCAGCTGAGCTGAAGGAATTGAAAGAACAGCTTCAGGAGCTGTTGGATAAGGGATTCATTCGCCCTAGTATGTCCCCGTGGGGTGCACCTGTGTTATTTGTTAAGAAGAAAGATGGGTCCATGCGGATGTGTATTGATTATAGACAATTGAACAAAGTAACAGTGAAGAACAAGTACCCTCTACCGCGCATTGATGATTTATTTGATCAGTTACAGGGTGCGAGAGTGTTTTCTAAGATTGATCTTCGTTCATGCTATCATCAACTGAAGATAAGGGACTTTGATATTATGAAGACTGCATTCGGGACTAGATATGGCCACTATGAGTTCCTTGTGATGTCTTTTGGGCTGACCAACGCCCCAGCAACATTCATGCATCTGATGAACAGCGTGTTCAGACCGTATTTGGATTCATTCGTGATCGTGTTCATTGATGACATTCTAGTCTACTCCCGTAGTCAGGAGGAGCATGCTCAACATTTGAGTATTGTGTTGCAGAGATTGAGGGAGGAGAAGCTGTATACTAAATTCTCCAAGTGTGAGTTTTGGCTCGAGTCAGTAACATTTCTGGGTCATGTGGTGTCTCGTGATGGTATTCAAGTAGATCCGAAGAAGATAGAGGTGGTGCAGAGTTGGCCTAGACCGTCCTCAGCTACAGAGATTAGGAGTTTTCTTGGCTTGGCAGGAAATATTATCGCCGGTTTGTTCAGGGATTTTCATCCATTGCTTCTTCATTGACTAAATTGACTCAGAAGTGTGCACCATTCGTGTGGTCGGATGAGTGCGAGGAGAGCTTTCAGAAGCTCAAGACAGCTTTGACCACAGCTCCAGTGTTAGTATTGCCATCAGCTTCAGGTTCATATACTGTTTACTGTGATTTCTCGAGAGTGGGGATAGGTTGTGTGTTGATGCAGGAAGGTAAGGTGATTGCTTATGCTTCTCGGCAGTTGAAGCCACATGAGAAGAACTACCATGTTCATGATTTGGAGTTAGCTACCATAGTTCATGCCTTGATGATTTGGAGGCACTATTTGCACGGCGTGTCCTGTGAGGTGAATACCGGTCATCGTAGTCTCAAGCATTTGTTCAAACAGAGGGATCTTAATTTGAGACAGCGGAGATGGCTTGAGTTGCTTAAGAATTATGACATTACTATTCTATATCATCCGGGGAAGGCCAATGTGGTGGCCGATGCTTTGAGCCGGAAGGCGGTCAGTATGGGCAGCTTGGCATATATTGCAGCTGAGGAGAGATCATTTGCTTATGATGTTCGGGCGCTAGCCAATCGGCTAGTGAGGTTAAACATTTCAGAGACCAGCAGGGTATTGGCTTGTGTTGTATCTCGGTCTTCTCTATATGATCGTATTCGTGAGCGCTAGTACGATGATCCACACTTGGTTGTCCTTGAGGAAAGAGTTTAGCATGATGACGCTAGAGATGTTACTATTGATAGCGATGGCGTAATGAGGATGCAAGGCCGGATATGTGTGCCCAATGTTGATGGCCTTCGTGAGTTGATATTGGAGGAGGCCCATTGCTCGCGGTATTCTATCCATCCAGGAGCCGCGAAGATGTACCAAGACTTGAAATAGCATTATTGGTAGAGAAAGATGAAGATGGACATTGTTAGACATGTAGCACGGTGCCTCAACTGTCAGCAGGTTAAGTATGAGCATCAGAGGCCCGGTGGCGTATTTCAGCGCATTGATATTCCCGAGTGGAAGTGGGAAAGGATCACTATGGACTTTGTTACTGGACTCCCTCGGACAGCGAGGAAGTTTGATTCTGTTTGGGTGATTGTGGATAGGCTGACCAAGTCGGCTCACTTCGTTCCTATGTGTACTGCATACTCCTCGGAGCGGTTAGCTGAGATATTCATTCGGGAGATCGTTAGATTGCATAGAGTTCCATTTTCTGTCATGTCAGACAGAGGTACTCAGTTTACTTCACTGTTCTGGAGGACATTTCAGCGTGAGTTGAGCTCGCAGGTTGAGTTGAGTACTGCATTCCATCCTCAGATGGACGGACAGTCCGAGCGTACTATTCAGATTTTGGAGGATATGTTGAGAGCTTGTGTTATTGACTTTGGTGGTTCATGAGCTGATTATTTTCCTCTCGCAGAGTTTGCCTATAACAACAACTACCAATCTAGTATTCATATGGCACCGTATGAGGCTTTATATGGGAAACGGTGTAGATCTCCAGTTGGTTGGTTTGAGCCCGGTGAGGCGAGGCTATTGGGGACAGAGTTAGTCCAGGATGCTTTGGATATGGTGAAGGTTATTCAGGAGAGACTTTGCACATCTCAGTCGCGCCAGAAGAGTTATGCGGTTCGGAAGGTTGGGGATGTCTCTTATTCTGTGGGTGAGAAAGTCTTACTGAAGGTTTCGCCGATGAAAGGCGTCATGAGATTTGGAAAGAAAGGAAAGCTCAGTCCGAGATTTATTGGCTCTTTTGAGATCCTCCGGAGGATTGGAGAGGTGACGTATATTCTTGCTTTGCCACCCAATCTATCGTGAGTTCATCCAGTGTTCCACGTATCTGTGCTCCGGAAATATGTTGGCGACCCATCGCATGTGTTGGACTTTAGCACTATTCAGCTTTATGATGACATTATCCTATGATGTGGAGCCTATTGCTATTTTGGGTCGTCAGGTGAGAAAATTGAGGTCTAAGGAGATTGCATCAGTTAAGGTTCGGTGGAGAGGTCGACCAGTGGAAGAGGCCACTTGGGAGATCGAGCGGGAGATGCGAGAGCAAATATCCTCACTTATTTGAGCCTTCAGGTATGTTTCTTGACTCGCTCGAGGATGAGCTTTTGCTTAAGTGGGGGAGAATGTGATGCCCCGGCCCGTCTTCATGGGAATTACCACCCCGTTACCTTGCATTTTTATGTTTCATGCTTTTATATCGGTGTTGGAGTCTATCAGGTGAGTTAGGACTGATTCTGGTTGAAAATGAGGTAAATAGCCTTTTGAAAGGAAGCTTGAATATGGAAAGTCAACCTGGAGTTCACTATTTAGTTAGAGGGCTCGGAATCGGATTCTGATGATTTGGTTAGTTTCGGGAGGTGATTTGTGACTTAGGTGAGTGATCAGAATTGAATTTGGAGGCCATGTGTAGAAATACGCTTGAATTGGCTAAGGTTGAATTTTGGCGAAATCCGAATGGTACGTGAGATTTTGATCTGAGAGACGGAATGGAATTCTGACAATTTATGTAGCTTCGTTATGTGATTTTGGATATGTCTGTAAATTTTCATGTCATTCGGACGTCGTTTGGTTGGGTTTTTGATCGAATGTTGGTTGTGGAAGTTTAAATGAAAACTTAGGCTTGAATTCGCTTGGATTCGATGTTTTCCGTGTTTAAGGGCGTGTTTTTAGGATTTGAAAAGGTTTGTATCGTGTTATAGAGTATGTTGGTGATTTTCGTTGGGGTCCCGGGGGCCTCGGGGTAAATTCGAACCTTCTTTCGGGCATTTTGGAACTTAGAAAATCTGCAGAAAAATGCAGATTCTGCGCAGGAAACTTTAAGCCTTCACGTTCCTCTGGCCGCGTTCACGTAGGCAAGGAAGGTTTGGTCATCACGTTCGCGGTCGAGGTGTCGCGATTGCGTAGGAAGGAAAGGCATAGCATCGCGTTCGTGTCTCATGGTACGCGTTCGCGTAGAAGAAAAATTGGCCGGCTGAAATGTTATTCATCGCGAACGCGTGAGTGGCATCATGTTCGCGTAGAGGAAAATGAGGGCTGCTGTGTTTGCTCATCGCGAACGCGTGAGTAGTAATGCGAACGCGTAGTGTAAATTTGTCTAGCAGTGAATTAAATTCCAGAACAGTTTAGTCGCGAGTTTAATTCACAAAAACACCATTGTTGAGTCTTAGTGAGAGAAACTCACGGGAAATTGCTGGGAATTCATCGGGTATTCATCGGAGGTAAGTTTTATGGGCTAATTACGTTATTTTATCATGGAATCTTCGAGTAATTCACTATTAAGGGAAGATTAATGGGGGATTTTAGCCCTAGGCCTAGATTATGGAAAATCAACGGAAAATGATGTCCGATTTTGGTAAATTTTATATGCATGGACTCGTGTTGAGATAAGGATTCCGAATATGTGACTTTATAATTTTTCGAGAAGCGTACCGAAAGTCGGGTTTTGGAAACTTTGTAGTTTTTGGTGTAATTTGAATTTCTTTGACTAGGTAATGTTCCATTGGTCCATATTGATGTATTTCTACTACGTTTGATAAGATTCTACACCTGTGGAGGCCGATTCTGTTGGCAAGGGCATCACGGATTAGTCGTCGAGCCGAGTCGAGGTGAGTAATGGGTGTGGGTGATGACCAGCGGCTTCGAAACCCCGGTATACCACTTTGTGATGTTGTATTGCGGCGAGACACGTACTCTCCTGTGAGTGCGGGGTTGAATATGATTGGGGACTATGGCTTAGTCCGACCTGTTGATATTATACTATGTTATTGGCTATTCTTGAGCCGGTGAACCTCCTTCTTGGATTGTTGTATACATTATTGGGCTGTGAGCAAGTTATTGGGATCCTGTAAGGATCGTTATCATTGTTTCTATGATATTGACATGCTATTTTACGACCAGTCCTGAGCTTTTACTGTCATAATGATTTTCCAAACTCTGGAACTACTGATGTACTGTTTTCTACTGAAAAATGATAAAAAGAGTTTTCAAAAACTACTTTTGAGCCTGTGAGGTTGCATTTTCATATTAGCTGACTGGTAGTGGATAGGGATGCGCGCCGTAGCGTATTTATGATATTGTGCTTGGGCTGTAGGAGCCCCTCCAGAGTCTGAACCCCCACAGTGAGCACGGGTACCCAAATGGATCGGGCTACGTGCCGTAGCGGTCATTTCATGCATTGCATTGCATTTAGCTACATATGATAGTTGTTATATTGTTTTGTTGGTACTTGCTAGTACAGATACTGTTGAAATTGATACTCGTGCAGGGTATTTGATTATAGCTTTACATAGTGCTATATTGTAATTTCTTACCTTTCGATGTCTTACCATATTCATTACCACTGGGTCTGGAAGTACTCACTTTACTCCCTACACCTTGTGTGCAGATCCAAGTACGTCACAGTAGACTTGACCCAGTAGCTGCTCGGAGATACTTTCGGGAAAGTCAAGGTAGCTGCCGCGTCTGTAGGACCTGACTCCCCTTCCAGCTTATTTTATTCATGTTGTTATGTAGTTCCGCATTGAGTACTAATGTAGACACTATTGCACTTTTATACTCTTTAGAGGCTCTTGACTCTTGACCCCTTGGTCTTTGGGGAGTTGTTATTGTTTTTGGGACGTGATCCTCGTACTTGGTACTTTTATTACAGTTGTTCTATCTTTGGTTATGTCTAAAATGGTTAAAAGTGAGCTAATAGCTCCTCGAATTCTATTGATCGGTTGGGCTGGCCTAGCAGTATGCTGGGCGCCATCACGATCGGGTTTAGAGTCGTGACAACTCTAGTCCTATTCCCTCAAGCCAGGATTAGATCAAACACTTACCTTGGTCCGAAAATAGCAATCAATCCTCTATCACCGCCTTTCCTCTAGAATCCGACTCGGAAACAATGGTATCTAGTCAATTTTAATTCAATAACATCAATTAGGGCTCAATAACACAATCCCAAAGCTTAGAAATGAAATTCCCATCATACTTCAAAAAATAGCAAAATCTGACACCTGGCCCACATGGTCCAAACTCGAGGCTCGGACCAAATTCCAATCACCCATAACCCCACGAGTTAGAATATAGGATTTGTTTCACAATCCGACCTCAAATTGAGGTTGAAACACCCAAAATCCACAAGCCCTAGTTCTACCCAAAACCCCTAATTTCTACATTGAATTCATGAATTAGGCTAGCATTAACTATGATTAGGTGAAGAAATAATGAAGAAATGATGTTAGGAAACCTACCCAAGGAGCTATGGAGGAATGGGAGCTTGTAGCTTGAAAATGGAGGGTGAAGGAGAAGAACCCATATGAGTTTTATGTGAAAAATCCCGTGCTTTGGTTCTGTTTTTTATCAAAAATCACTGGGCAAAAATGCCCTATGCGATCACATACAAGGCAGTGCGATCGCATAGGATAAGGGGGAAATGCTATGCGATCGCAGACGGAAATATACGAACGCATAGAGTAGGTGCGACTGGGCCAGGGAAGTACTCTATGCGATCGCGAGGGGGACAATGCGATCGCATAGGTTTGGGAAGCTGGGCAATGCGATTGCACAAAGAGAGCTGCGATCGCATAGAACAATTTTTGGGCTCCTAAACTTTACACTATGCGATTGCGGAAGGAACTATGAGATCGCATAGAACATCATACCAGATACCAGCAACAGCTCAAAAATACCAAATTTTCAAGTGCAAAACTTCCCGAACCACCCCCGAAATCACTCTCGAGCCCTCGTGGCTCCTAACCAAATGCACACACTAATTCAACAACATCATACGAACTTGCTCGAGCGATCAAATCGCTAAAATAACATCAAAACAAAGAATCAACCCCCAAAACTCAGGATTTCATTTCAAAGTTCATAATTCTCTAACTTTAGCTATTTAGATCTGAAATACGTCAAACGACGTTCGATTTCGACCAAATTTCACAGGAAGCGCTTAACCAATATTTAAGACCTGTACCGAGCGTCGGAACCAAAATATGAGCCCGATACCTATATTTTCTAACTCATTTTCATTTCTATTTTTCCTTATCAATTTCAGAAAATAATTTAACAAAACAATTCTTTTACCGGGGTTCTAGACCTCGGATTTCGACTCCGAGCACATACCCGAGTCCCATATTTTTCTACGAACCTCTCTGGACCGTCACATCACTGATCCGGGCCCGTTTACCAAAAGTGTTGACCAAAGTCAACTGTATTAATATTAATATCAAAATTCTTCAAATTTTCCATATAATTCATATATCTTAACACAAAAGCTTTATGGCTTCGTGTCCGGGCTTTGCACCCACATCGAGGCAATTGAGAGTGAGGTTTCTAAGACCTTGGAAGCACAGAAAAAGGGAGAAATATGGTGATGACCCTTTGGGTCGTCACATTCTCCACCTCTAAAACAATCGTTCGTCCTCGAACGGACAAAAGAAGGAAGTACCTGAGTCAGGATATAGATGAGGGTTACAGCTCTGCGTATTAGACTCGGACTCCCAGGTAGAAGCGTTAGGAGGCTGACCCCTCCACTGCACACGTACTGAATGAAAACTCTTCGACCATAATTGTCGAACCTACCGATCTAGAATGGCTACCGGCTCATCCTTGTAGGACAGATCCTTGTCCAATTGGACAGTACTGAAATCAAACACGTGGGTAGGATCACTGTGATACCTCCGGAGCATATACATATGAAACACTGGATGCACAACTGACAAGCTAGGTGGCAAGGCAAGTCTATAAGCCACCTCTCCCACTCGATCAAGTATCTCAAATGGGTCAATATATCTAGGGCTAAGCTTGCCCTTCTTCCCAAATCTCATCACGCCTTTCATAGGCGATACGCTGAGCAATACTCACTCACCAACCATGAAATCCACATCTCGAACCTTGCGATCCACATAACGCTTTTGCCTAGACTGAGCTGAACGCAACCTCTCCTGGATAATCTTGACCTTGTCCAAGGCCTCCTGGACTAAATCAGTACCCAACAACCGAGCCTCTTCAGGCTGAACCATCCGACTGGAGACCGACACCGCCTACCATACAACGCCTCATAAGGTGCCATCTAAATACTGGACTGGTAGCATTGATGTAGGCAAACTTTGCTAAAGGCAAGAACTAGTCCCAAGAGCCTCCAAAATAAATAACACAAGCCCGGAGCATATCCTCCAATATCTTAATAGTCCTCTCAGACTGACCGTCCTTCTGAGGATGGAATGTTGTACTCAACTAAACCTGGGTACCTAGCTCCTACTGAACTGCTCTCCAAAAGCGTGAGGTAAATTGTGTACCCCGATCTGAAATGATAGATGTTGGTACCCCATGAAGACGAACAATCTCTCGAATGTAGATCTCACCTAGTCTCTTTGAAAAATAGGTAGTAACAACAGGAATGAAATGCGCTGACTTAGTCAGCCTATCAACAATGACCCTAATAGCATCAAACCTCTTCCAGGTCACCGGAAGTCCAGTAACAAAGTCCATGGTAATCCGCTCCCACTTCCACTCGGGAAGCTCATTCCTCTGAAACACACCACCGGGTCTCTAATGCTCATACTTGACCTATTGACAATTTAAACACCGAGCCACATATGCAACAATGTCTTTCTTCATCCTATGCCACCAGTAATGTTGCCGCATGTCCTGATACATCTTCGCGGCGCCCGGGTGAATAGAATACCTAGAACTATCACCCTCCGCTAAGATCAACTCCCGAATGCCATCAACATTGGGCACAGATACTCGCCCCTGCAATCTAAAAACACCATCCGCATCCAAAGTCACCTTCGTAGCACCTCCATGCTGCATAGTGTCTCTCAAGACACATAAATGAGGATCATCAAATTGTCGGTCACGAATCCGCTCCAATAATGATGAACGAGCGACCGTGCAAGCTAATACTCGGCCAGGCTCCGAAATGTCCAACCTCACTAACCGATTGGCCAAGGCCTGAATATCCAAGTCAAGTGGTCTCTGGCTGACGAGAACATATGCAAGACTACCCATGCTGGCTGACTTCCTGCTCAATGCGTCGGCCACTACATTGGCCTTACCTGGGTGGTATAAGATAGTAACATCATATTCCTTCAATAGCTCCAACCACCTCCGCTACCTCAAATTCAACTCTTTCTGCTTGAACAAGTATTGCAAACTCTTGTGATCCGTGTACACCTCACATGTCACACCATATAAGTAATGCCTCCAAATCTTCAAGGCATGAACAATGGCTGCTAACTCTAGATCATGGACTGGGTAGTTCTTCTCGTGGATCTTCAACTGCCTCGAAGCATAAGCAATAACCCTGCCATCCTGCATCAATACCGCACCAAGACCAACACGGGAAGCATCACAATAAACAGTTTAAGGTCCTGGACATGTGGGCAAAACCAATATCGGTGCTGTAGTCAGAGCTGTCTTGAGCTTCTGAAAGCTCTCCTTGCACTCATCTGACCACCTGACATGGGCACCCTTCTACATCAACCTGGTCATCGGGGTAGCTATAGATGAAAATCCCTCCACAAATTGACGATAATAATCAGCTAACCCCAGGAAACTACGAATCTCTACCGCTGAAGCTGGTCGACGCCAATTCTTAACCACCTCAATCTTCTTTGGGTCCACCTGAATAACCTCTACTGGTACGATATGACCTAAAAACGTCACTGAACTCAACCAAAACTCGCATTTTGAAAACTTGGCATACAACTGGCTATCCTTCTGAGTCTGAAGAACCACTCTAAGGTAGTGCTCATGCTCTTCCTTACTGCGGGATACACAAGAATATCATCAAAGAAGACAATCACGAACAAGTCAAAATAAGGCCTGAACACTCGGTTCATCAACTCCATAAATGTTGTTGGGGCATTAGTCAACCCAAATGACATGACTAAAAACTCGTAGTGCCCATACCGAGTGCGAAATGCTGTCTTAGGGACATCAGACGCCCTAATCCTCAGCTGGTGATAACCCGATCTCAAATCTATCTTGGAAAACACCTTTGCACCTTGCAAATGGTCGAACAAATCATCAATTCTTGGTAGTGGATACTTATTATTAATTATTACCTTGTTCAGCTGTCGATAGTCAATACACATCCGCATGGAACCATCCTTTTTCTTCACAAACAGAATAGGCGCACCCTAGGGAGAAACACTAGGCCTGATGAAACTCTTCTCCAATAAATCTTGCAACTGATCTTTTAGCTCTTTCAGCTCTGGCGGGGCCACATGGTACGGCGAAAGGGAAAATGGGCCGCGTGCTTGGGGCAAAATCAATGCAAAAATCAATATCCTATCGGGCAGCATACGTGGCAAGTCTTAAGGAAATACCTCTGGAAACTCCCGAACAACAGGGACAGAGTCAATAGAGGGAACCTCCGAACTAGAGTCACGAATAAAGGCCAAATAAGCTAGACACCCCTTCTCGACCATGCGCCGAGCCTTAACATAAGAAATAACACTACGGGTGGCATGACCTGGAGTCCCTCTCTACTCCAATTGGGGCATATCTGGTAAGGCCAAAGTCACGGTCTTGGCGTGACAATCCAAGATCGCATGATACGGGGACAACCAATCCATCCCCAATATAACATCAAAGTCCACCATATCTAGAAGCAATAGGTCAACACGGGTCTCAAGACCCTCAAACACTACTATACATGAATGATGGACCCGATCAACCACTATAGGATCACTCACTGGTGTAGATACTTATACAGGAATACCCAAGGCATCGCTAGGCATAGGCAGGTAGGGTGCAAAATAAGACGACACGTATGAAAATATAGACCCAGGGTCAAATCGCACTGAAGCACCCATGTCACAGACCAGAATAGTACTTGTAATAACAGCATCGGAAGACTCAGCCTCTGGCCTGGGTGGAAAAGCATAGAAATGGGGCTGGGGCCTACCCCCCCCCCCCTGAGCTGCATCTCTAGTGCGATCAATCGCTGGCTGACCTCTAACTCTACCGGTCCGAGCTCCACCTCTACGGTCCCTACCTCCACATCTAGGATCTCTACCCCCGCCTCTAGCTGGCTTGGCGGGCTGTGAATCACCCGCTGCCTGAATCTTGGGGCGAGGACCCTACTACTGAGAACTGCCCGAAGCTCGAGGGAAAAACCTGGCAATATGCTTCGGGTCACCACAAGTATAACAAGTCCTCTGCTGGTGAGAATAACGGGGTGGGTTGCACTGATGGGCTGTTGATCTGACTGATACTGCTAGTGACCACCACTGCCCGAACTACCATGAGAAGTTTGAAGAGCTGACTGAAAGGGCCTTGGTGTCTGACCCCTACCATAAGAATCCCTACCTCCAGACGAGGTACCACTAAATCAACCAGAATGACGAGCTCTTTTATCTGACATCTGACTACCTCCTTGTGCGATGGCCACCTGAACTCTACGGGCCATATTGGCATCCTCCTAGAAGGAAATATCATTGCCAACTCCCATGGCCATCTGTAGGCGAATCTGCTAAATCAACCCATCAATAAATCTCTGGACCCTCTCCCGCTCTGTAGGGAGTATCACAATTGCATGGCATGCCAAGTCAATGAATCTGGTCTCGTACTGAGTAACTGTCAAGGTGCCCTGCTAAAGGCACTCAAACTGCCTGCGTAGTGCCTCCCGCTGAGTGACGGGGAGAAACTTCTCCAAGAATAACTCCGCGAATTGATCCCATGACAAAGACGGAGACCCCGATGGTCTAGATAGACAAAAATCCCTCCTCCAAGTCTTGGCAGATCCTGTAAGCCTGAAAGTGCAAAAATCGACCCCATTGGTCTCTACTATTCCCATGGTCCTGAGAATCTCATGGCAACTGAATAAGAAATCATGGGGATCCTCGGACGAAGTACCGCTAAAGGTGGTAATGAATAGCTTGGAGAACCGATCAAGTCTCCACAAAGTATCAGAAGTCATGGCTGCTCCATCACCGGCCCGAGCTATAACACTTGTCTGTGCTGCCACTGCGGGCTGAACTAATGGGACCTGAGTCAGGGATGCTACCTACTCCAGAGTATGTGTAGCAGGAGTCTGAACCCCTTCTCCAGCCTGAGAAGTGGTCGGTGCGCTGGTAACAACCTCACTCTACAAACACTCTCCATAAAGCCTGCTAGTCTGACTATAGCATCCTGAAACTCTAGGGGTGATCATAGCTCCTCCTGGGACCTAAGTTGGGCCCGCTTGTACTGCTGAGGCTGGAACCTCCTCCTCAAAGTCAACATGAGGCTCCACCTCTAGAACGGCTACCTGGGGCTGGGCTCTGCCCCGGCCTCAGCCTCTGGCATGACCTCGGCCTCTACCCCTCGCGGGTGCAGCTATGGGCTCGGGTTGCCGCGTGGTGGAAGATGAAGGACGTATTCTCGCCATCTCCGAAATAACAGAGTAGAAGGACAATCAGTGTTTGAGAAACAGAATCGCACGACAAGAAAGAACAAAAGTGAAATCTTTTCTAACTCTGTAGCCTCTGAGGGATAAATACAGACGTCTCTGTACCAATCCCTCAGACTCTACCTAGTTTGTATGTTAGTAGCGAGACCTATGCAACCTAGTGTTGTGATACCAACTTGTCATGACCCGGATTTTCCACCATTGGGAGTCGTGATAGCGCCTACTATCGAAGCTAGGCCATTCAATCCTTAACAACAGAATATATTCATATAATTAAACTTTTCAGAAAAACCTTAAATCCAGCAAAGAAGAAATCAAATGCGGAAAAATACTGAACATAACACTACCCAAAATCTGGTGTCACTATCTCACAGACTACTATAGAATACTACAACTAAGTCTAAATGAAAGAAAATACATAAGTCTGTTTTGGTACAATAAAAACAAACTAAAATAATGGATAGGGACTTCGGCTTGCGAACGCCGACTAGGCTACCTCGAGAGTCCCTAGGCTGAAGAAACTCCCAAAAATATCCTACTACTACTGCTGTCCGAAAGCTGCTCCAATGCTGTGATCTGTGCAAAAAACACAGAAAGTGTAGCATCAGCACAACTGACCCCATGTGTCGGCAAGTGCCTGGCCTAACCCCGGAAAAGTAGTGACGAGGCTAGATAGGACTTACAAAAATCAACAGGTGCATATATATGTAAAGATACGACGACAACAGAAAGAACAACATGAATATATATGAAGGTATATAACTGAAAACAGAACATGCTCGGAAAATATTGAACAACGAGAATAGGTCATATGTGACATCATTAAACCAAATCTTATTATTTACTTTCATAGGTGGACGGCGTGCCACACGATCCCAATAAAAATATAATATAGGTGGACGGCGTGCCACGCGATCCCAATAAATATCATATAGGTGGACGGCGTGCCACACGATCCCAATAAATATCATATAAGTGGACGGCGTGTCACACGATCCCAATAAATATAATATAAGTGGACGTCGTGCCACACGATCCTAATAAATATCATATAAGTGGACAGTGTGCCACACGATCCCCATAAATATAATATAAGTGGACGGCGTACCACACGATCCCAATAAATAAAATATAAGTGGACGGCGTGCCACACGATCCCAATAAATATCATATAAGTGGACGGCGTGCCACACGATCCCAATAAATATCCTAATTGATTCATATAGCCTCTCTCTTAAGGAGTTCCCTTTTTGGGAAAACTCAGCAATATAGTGATCTACCCAAATAGGGGTAACACTAGCATCCCAAACATTGCAATAGTGGAAATTACATAGAACGCTCAACCGAATAAGGGAGCAACAACAATCATAATCTACACGTTCCGGCAAGGAATCCAACCACATTTCTTTACAATACTTACAAGTTTGACTTCATAAAAGTCACTACCATTTGAGCCAATGCTCCAAGAAATCTCATGTTTTCATAAATAATTCCTCAACTAACTTATCACATTAAATTCATTATTTGCTAGGAATGATTCTCAAAATATACCCCAAAGCGAGTACAAATAAGACTCACGGTCATGCTAGACGCCAGTATATAGATACTCGTCACCATGCCTATACATCGCACTCGATCATTTGGCAAATAGCAAGCAATATACTCTAGTCATATTCGCTCAAGCCAGGATTAGATCAAACACTTACCTCGGTCCGAAAATAGCAATCAATCCTCTAGCACCGCCTTTCCTCTAGAATCCGACTCCGATACAATGGTATCTAGTCAATTTTAATTCAATAACCACAATTAGGGCTTAATAACACAATCTCATAGCCTAGAAATGAAATTCCCATCATTCTTCCAAAAATAGCAAAATCCGACACCGGGCCCACATGGTCCAAACTCGAGGCTTGGACCAAATTCCAATCACCCATAATCCCACGAATTAGAATATATGATTTGTTTCACAATCCGACCTCAAATTGTGCTTGAAACACCAAAAATCTCACAAGCCCTAGTCCTACCCAAAAACCCCCAATTTCTACCTTCAATTCATGAATTAGGCTAGGATTAACTATGATTAGGTGAAGAAATAATGAAGAAATTATGTTAGGAAACTTACCCAAAGAGCTATGGAGGAATGGGAGCTTGTAGCTTGAAAATGGAGGGTGAAGGAGAAGAACTCGTATGAGTTTTGTGTGAAAAATCCCGTGCTTCTATTCTATTTTTTATCAAAAATCACTGGGAAACAATGCCCTATGCGATCGCATACAAGGTAGTGTGCTCGCACATGGTAAGGGGAAATGCCACGCGATCGTAGACGAAAAGATGCGAACGCATAGAGTAGGTGCGATTGGGCCAGGGAAGTACTCTATGCGATCGCGAGGGGGACAATGCGATCGCATAGGTTTGGGAAGCTGGGTAATGCGATCGCACAAAGAGAGTTGCGATTGCGTAGAACAATTTTTGGGCTCCTGAACTTTACCCTATACGATCGTGGAAGGACCTATGCGATCGCATAGAACATCATACCAGATACCAGCAACAGCTCAAAAATACCAGATTTTCAAGTGCAAAACATCCCGAACCACCCCCGAAATCACTCCCGAGCCCTCGTGGCTCCTAACCAAATGCACACACTAACTCAACAACATCATACGAACTTGCTCGAGCGATCAAATCGCTAAAATGACATCAAAAACAAAGAATCAACCCCCAAAACTCAAGATTTCATTTCAAAGTTCATAATTCTCTAACTTTAGCTATTTAGGTCCGAAACACGTCAAACGACGTCCGATTTCGACAAAATTTCACAGGAAGCGCTTAACCAATATTTAAGACCTGTACCATACGTTGGAATCAAAATATGAGTCTGATACCTATATTTTCTAACTCAATTTCATTTAAATTGTTCCTTATTAATTTTAGAAAACAATTTAATAGAAAAATTCTTTTACCGGGATTCTGGACCTCGAATTTCGACTCCGGGCACATGCTCGAGTCCCATATGTTTCTACCTATCTCCCAGGACCGTCACATCACCGATCCGGGCCCGTTTACCAAAAATATTGACCAAAGTCAACTGTATCAATATTAATATCAAAATTCTTCAAATGTTTCATAGAATTCATATATCTTAACACAAAAGCTTTCTGGCTTCGCGCTCGGATTGTGCATGCACATCAAGGTAACTGAGAGTGAGGTTTCCAAGACCTCGAAAGCACAAAAATAGGAAGAAATATGGTGATGACCATTTGGGTCGTCACAAAATTATTCCCAAATATAAGCAAAATGATTTTTAATTTTTTTTTGGCAATTTTTGTCAATTGTGTGCATAATAATAATGCATAAATTAGGTAGAAGTACCAGGATATTATTTTTTACAATTTCTATGATATTTTGTAAACAGATTAAAGAAAATCAAAATAACACATTTATTTGTTTTTAATTAGAAAATACTAAAAATAATAGAAATTAATTAATTTTTAAATTCAGTAAAAAACCAGAAAAATTAGAGGAACAAAAAAAGAAAATGCAAGGAAAATAGGAAAGAAAATAAAATACAAAAATTCAAAGAAAAGTATAATACAAAAATACAATACAAAGTCTGGGCTAAATACAAATGGTATAAATAATGGCCCAATTGATTAAATACACGCCCAGGCCCAAAGAGAACCAAACCCGGTCTGCCCATATACAAATCAAAACGACATTATTTATATAATAGATCTGGACCATTGAAGCTTTGATCAAACGGCTTGGAATGACGGTCATCTAATAAATAAAATGACGTCGTGTATCGAATTCAATCTAACCCGTTGATATAATTAATCCGATGGCCACGATTTAAGGTCCACTTAAATAGAACGATGTCGTATAGAGGGTCTTTAAATATGAGTCATTGGTTCATTTGATCCAATGGTCTCAGATCCTTAAAACAATTTCATTATACCAAAATGTTACTTTCATTTCACACCCTTCGTCCCCAACTTGAAACCCTAGCCGCCCTAGGTTCCTCTCAACCACTCTCCGGAAACCTACCAGCGGGGGAACGCCGCTGCCTCTGAAGAACCACCATTAACACCCCACAACCTCCTCCATCTCCTCTTTCACCCCATCTAGTTAGTTTCTTTCGAAAACCCCTAGAAATTGTCGAATAATCCAAAAGGTGTCGCCGGAACCCTACTCCGGCGAACACCGTCTTTGAATTAGAACCAACCATTAAACCACATAATCTCCTTTGTCTCCTCTTTCACCCCATCTAACCAGCTTCCTTCGAATAAGCCCAAAAAACTTCGAATCTTTCAAAAGGTGTACCCGGAAACCTACTCCGGCAAACACCTTCTATCCAAAATCGCTCTGAACATCCTCAAAATACCTAGCCTTATTTTTTAAGAGTCTTTTCCCACAAAAAGAGACTCAACAAGTCTGCCTGAGAACAAAACCCCAAGAAACGATATCTAGAACTTCGAAGGTTCTGGAAAATCAAGAAAAATGAAGAAAAGGAAAACAGAAGAAAGAAAGAAAGAAAGAAAAGAAAAAATAAAAGAAGGAAAGGCTAAGTATTCTGAATTCTTTAATTTTTGATTCCCTTCTCTGAATAGTTCTTGGTCAAAATCGTATGTTTTGTTGTTCATATTGTCACACTTAGATTTTTAGGGCTTTTAGTTGTTAAAATCTAATTAGTAACTATGTTTTCTGTTAATTAGATTTTTAGGGCTCTCTTGAATCTCATTAATCGATTACTTAGATTCTGATTTGATTTTTATCTGTGAAATTCACGATTATTTGGTAATTTTGTGAATTAATTAAGATTTTTCGACTTTGATTCTGGGTGTCTGATTAATATTGGGTTTAAAGGTAAATAAGAGAAAAGGCAAGGTTAATTTGGGGAAGGCTAATGGATACGCTATAATAAACCTAAGGGGGTAGGGGTATAATTAGGAATCTTGTTTGGTTCGTGGGTAATTAGGTAAAGGGTAAAGGGTTACGGGCATAGCAAAAGGGTAATTGGGTGAAAATTGAAAGCAAGTGAGGGCAGTTTAGACAATTAAGGGTTATGGAATAGGGTGGATACCACAACCTTCTAGAATGGGTTCTAATATATTTTTAAATAAAATAAGTATAGTTATCTGATAAATAAATCATAAAAGGGGGGTAGCAACTGAGAATATTTAATTCAAATTTTCCTCCCATTTTTGTTCTATAAATAAGCCTTATTAGGCCACTTTGAAAAAAAAAAGGTTTTCAGAAGTTCTGATAATATGATAATCCTTCTAATCTCTGCAATTTCGAATTTCATAATTTCATCCTTAGAAAAATTCTCTAAATCATATAATATTACTGTTCCATTGATTCTGGATCGATTTCAAGTTGAAATTTTCCTGCATATTGGCATTTTGTCTGTTGACCTGTGCTTTACTTGGTCTGGATTTGGGTGTTGAAGCTGTGTTAACAATTTTTTATGTGTTGTTGTGGTTATTGATCCTTATTTCTTCCTAGTTATCTCATTGATCTCCTACTTCCAGGTACACTTCTAATACTCAAGGATGTAATCATAAAGTTTGAAGATATGAAGTGTTAGACTGATTCTATTAGTCTATTGATTCCGTTTATTTTTGTCGATGTAGAACTAGTTAGATTCATTTGTATTCATTAGGTGTGAATCATATGTATAATTGGACTGTTGGACTCGGACTTTTGAATTTTAAAGTAGTTTAGTTAATCAACGTAGAGATAATTACATGTGAAGTAGATTAGTAGTAAACTCATTAGGGTTAGTATAAATGTATAACTGAACCCTTTGAACTCGGACTGATACTGAGCTTTTAAGATATCAGCCATCATTACTAGATATTAGTGATAATAGTGCCTTAAAATGATCCGAGTCAGTGAAGTATTTGGTGAAATCAGAACACTTTAAGCCATCAAATAAAAATGAAGTATAAATTTCTATTCTGTTTTACTCTATGTTATACAAGTAGTATTGACAAGTAAAAATGAACGTTTTCATATACTTTAACTCATATCATGTATTAACATTTCAGTAATTCAATTCTGCATTTGAACATGTTAGAATTTCAATTTATAATAATAGTCAAAATCCGTTTATAAAGATAGTTAGTATGTGAATAGTTTAATAACAGATTTAGTTAATTTGGATAGGTCAAAACAGTAATGGGCAAATAGGAATTTAGTACGATTGCATTGATTAATTTCTGGTAATAATTTTGATAGTACTTGGATCTTCTATAAAATTAGTAACCACACAAATTTAGACTGGTTGTGATCTGTGTTTTCATATTATTCGATTAGTGTTTGGGCCCAAACTAATATTTATAATGAACAGCCCATTTCAAATCATTGTGACCTTTAAAAGACCCAGTTCTAATGCATATGATCATATGAGCCAGGCCAGATCAAACCTACTTATGTAGGGTTGTAGTTCGTCCTCTATTTGAGGCCAGTCTCAAGGCCTAAAAAAGTGAAAAGTTTAAAAAAAATTGAAATAATGCTCAAATAATAATTAGTTAGGACTTTTCTTTCATTTTAGAGACAAAAACAAATTGAAAATGTAGTCCATCTTAGGATTGGCCTTAATAAAAGAATGAGATGAGCCTCACCGCTTTAAAAATATAATTGCGGGACCCTCTAATAAATTTTTATAAAATCTTAGATTCGGAAGGACCGTTTAAAGAATTTCACGGTCTTTCCCAAAGTTAATAGACGTAGATGTTTTAGGCACGATTTATAATACACTTTCTCAAGTATGGGTGTACATTTATGTGACCCAAATCTAAATCTCAACGAAGTTGAAATGTATGAAAAGCCATAGGCGTACTAGTACGGTGTGGCCCGAAATGCATTTTCACGACATTGCAATTCTTTAAAAATGGTAAAGCAAAATATTAATAAATTCACATAAAAATGAAACATACAAAGAAATTAGATAAAAACAAATACAATAGTTGAGCGACCGTGCTAGAACCACAGAATTTGGGAGTGCCTAACACCTTCTCCTGGATTAACAGAATTCCTTATCCAAATTTCTAGTTCGCAGACTGTAACAAAGTCAAACTTTCCTCGGTTCGGGATTAAATCGGTGACTTGGGACACCATTATTCCCAAGTGGCGACTCTGAAAAATTAAAATAAATTAATCTCGTTCTGACTGTCGTTAAATTGGAAAACTCCTTCCTCTAATTATATCCCTTCCTAGGGTGTAAATAAATAGCGGCTCATAAAAAGGAGGTGTGACAGCTGCTAGAGTTCATGCTTTGAAGATTTGTAGGCACTACTTATATGGTGTATCCTGTGAGGTATAGACTGATCATCGCAACCTTCAGCATTTATTCAAATAGAAGGATCTTAATTTGAGGCAGCGGAGGAGGCTTGAGTTACTCAAGGACTTTGATATTTCCATATTGTATCACCCGGGGAAGGCCAATGTAGTGGTCGATGCTTTAAGCCGGAAGGCATTTAGTATGAGTAGTTTGGCATACATTCCAGTTGGGGAGAGGCCCTTCGCAGTTGATGTCCAGGCTTTGGCCAATCGGATGGTGAGGCTAGATATTTCGGAGTTTAGTCGGGTGTTGGCTTGTGTGGTTTCTCGGTCTTCCTTGTATGACTGCATTAGGGAGCGCCAATATGATGATCCGCATTTGATTGTCCATAAGGACAAGGTCCAGCATGATGATATTAGGGATGTGACTATTGATGATAATGGCGTGATGAGGATGCAGGGCCGGATTTGAGTGCCCAGTGTGGATGGACTTTGGGAGTTGATGTTAGAGGAGGTCCACAGCTCGCGATATTCCATTTATACGGGTGTCGCGAAGATGTATCAGGATTTGAGATAGCATTACTGGTGGAGGAGAATGAAGAAATATATTGTGAGTCATGTAGCCTGGTGTCTCAACTGTTAGCAGCTGAAATATGAGCATCAGAGGCCCGGTGGTGTACTTCAGCGCATGGATATTCCCGAGTGGAAGTGGGAGAGGATTACTATGAATTTTATGAGCGGTCGCCCTCGGACATCGAAGAAGTTTGATTCGATTTGGGTGATTATGGATCGGCTAACCAAGTCTGCGCACTTCATTCCGGTGTGCACTACCTATTCTTCGGAGCGATTAGGAGAGATTTTCATCCGAGAGATTGTTCGGTTGCATGGGGTTCCTATTTGTATTATCTCTTATCAGGGTACTCAGTTTATTTCCTAGTTTTGGAGGACCTTTCAGCGAGAGTTGGGTACACAGGTAGAGTTGAGCACAGCGTTTCATCCTCAGACGGACGGGCAGTCCAAGCGTACCATCCAGATATGGGAGGACATATTGTATGCCTATGTTATTGATTTTGGAGATTCTTGGGCTGATTTCTTGCCACTTGCGGAGTTTTCCTACAACAATAGCTATCAGCCCAGCATTCAGATGGCACCATATGAGGCCTTATATAGGAGACGATGTAGATCTCCGGTTGGTTGGTTTGAGTCTGGCGAGGCTTGATTATTAGGGATAGAGTTGGTCCAGGATGCCTTAGATAAGGTGAAAGTGATCTAGGAGAGACTTCTTACAGCTCGGTCATGCCAGAAGAGTTATGCAGACCGGAAGGTTCGAGATGTATCATATATGGTGGGCGAGAAGGTCTTGTTGAAGGTTTCACCTATTAAGGGCGTTATGAGATTTGGAAAGAAAGGGAAGTTGAGTCTGCAGTTAATTGGCCCTTTTGAGATACTTAGGAGGATTGGGGAGGTGGCCTATATGCTTGCTTTTCCACCCAGCTTGTCGGGGGTTCATCCGGTATTTCATGTTTCTATGCTCCAAAAGTATGTTGGGGACCCGCCTCATGTGTTAGACTTCACCACAGTTCAGTTGAATGATGACTTGACATATGATGTGGAACCAGTGACTATTTTGGGTCATCAGGTTCGGAGAATAAGATCAAAGGACATAGCTTTGGTGAAGGTGCAGTGAAGAGGTCGGCCCGTGGAGGAGGCTACCTAGGAGATCGAGCAGGAGATGCGGAGTAGATAGTCTCACCTATTTGAGGCTTCAGGTATGTTTCTTGACCCACTCAAGGACGAGCATTTTTTAAGCTGGGGAGGATGTGATGACCCAGCCCGTTGCCTTATGTATTACAGCCCTGTTATCCTAAATTATTGCTTCTCCATGTTTAATTATTGTCAAAGGGTGAGTTAGAGTTGAAATGGATTGGCTTGGATAAGGAATGAGACACTTAGTCTCTTTAAGGAAGGCTTATATTGGAAAAGTCCGGATGCTGACTAAAGAGTTAGAGGGCTTGGATGTAAATTATGATGATTCTCTTAGCTTCGAGGTATGATTTGTGACTTAGGAGTGTGTTTTGAAGTTATTTTGGAGGTCTGGTGTAGAATTAGGCTTGAATTGGCGAAGTTAGTGTTTTGGTGAATTCCGGTTGATAGGTGATATTTTGATCTGAGGGTCGGAATGGAATCCCGAGAGTTGCAGTAGCTCCGTCAGGTGGTTTTGGATGTGTGTGCAAAATTTTAGGTCAATCGGAGGTGTTTAGTTCGGGTTTTTGATTGAATGTGCAATTCGGGAGTTTTTAAGAAACTTAGTCTTGAATCCGATGTGATTTAATGGTTTTAGCATTGTTAAATGTGTTTTGAGGGTTGGAAAAAGTTTGAATGAGGTTTTAAGATGTGTTCGTGTTTTTAGTTGAGGTCCTGTGGGCCTCGTGGTGAATTCAAGTGGATAATCGAGAGTTTTGAAGTTTGCTTCAGGTGTATTTTTGCTGTCATCTGGTATTTCCGCTTATGCAGAAATGGACCGCAGAAGCGGTTCCGTAGAAGAGGGTGGGGGATCACGGAAGCAGTCAGTCGTGGGCTTGAGTAATTCTGCAGAAGCGGACCCTTTTCACATCAGCAGGTCCGTTGGAGCTAGGGTATAACCGCAGAAGCGATCTTGGGTAATTCGCAGAAGCAGGGAATGAGCCGCAAATGCGGATTTGGGATTTTAAATGAAAATCCACCAAAGCGGGAAATTGGCTGCAGAAGCAGTCCCGTATAAGCGGTAGCGGGGCCGCAGAAGTGAAAATCACTGTTAGCAAAAGGGTTTAAAGGTTTGATTTCATCTGCGAGCCTATTCATTTTTCCTACATTGCTAACCACCTTAAGAGCTTCTTGGGTAGAAATTGAAGAGGATTTGACGGAAATTGATTGGAGGTAAGTCTCGTGACCTAGAAATGCCATTTTATTGAAGAATCAACCTATAATTCTTGGAAATTTGGGTGAAAATTTGGAAGAACTAGGGCTTAGTTTTTTAAATGAAAATTTAGGATTTGAAAGGGCATATGAGCTCCGATTTTGGTAAATTTAATATGTACGGACTTGTGGCTAGATGAGAAATTCGGTGATGTAAATTACGTAATTTTTCGAGAAGGGGCCCGGGGCTTAGGTTTTGCCAACTGTTTTTTGGTATTTTTCGAGTTCTTTCGATTGGGTTATGTTCCATTATCCTATTGTAACATATTCCTTGTGGTTTTGATCAGATTAGGCGCACAAGGAGGTTGATTCGAGAGGAAAAGGCATAGCGAGCTAGATTTGTGGCCGGTTTGACGTGAGTAATAGATGTAGATGATGACCTAAGGGTTTGAAACCACGATATATCACACTATGATGCTATATTGAGATGAGACACGTACTCTATGACGGGTGTGGGGTCGTCTGTGATTGGGGACTATGACTTTGTCCATCCCGAGTAATGTTCATATTGTGTTCGGGACTAGAGATTGATTGGTAAACATCCTACTTGGATTTAATTGATATATTTGGGTTGTGTGTCGATTAATTGAATCCTTTAGGGATTATTATCACTGCTTCCATGATACTTTGCATGTTATATAATTTCAGTCCTGAGTTAAACATTGTTTTGAAATGTTTAGTCATTTTTCTAAGGTTTTAAAACTAAAACTATATTTCCTAATGTTTGGAATTGAGAATTTACAACTTGACTTTGCCCGTGTGGCTCACATGCATATTTTGGACTGAGTGTGGATCGGGCTGCACGTCGCAGCGATTATATAATAATATTGCACTTGGGATGTAGGAGCCCCTCCGGAGTTTGAACCTCCAGAGTGAGCGCGGGTACCCAAATGGATCGTGTTGCGCGCCGCAGCGTCATGTGCATTGCATTGCATTCATATATTGATATTCACCTCTCAATGTTTTGTTTTGCCATTTTTACTGTTAATTGTGTTAAACTGTTGGCTGTAGCTTTACATTGTGGTATTTCGTGTATTCTCACCTTCTGTCATTATATATGCTTATTACTCACTGAGTTGGAAGTACTCACTTTACTCTTTGCACCATGTGTGCAGATTCAGGTGCTCTAGAGGCTTAGTTGAGCTGTTTGCTGCTTCCCAGATTATTAGGAGTGTCGAGGTAGCTGCCTGACGTCTGCAGGACCCGACTCCTCCCCGTATTCCTTTTATCCTTCAATATACTAGAGTTTTGTATTATTGTGGATTCGCTACTCCATTGTATCTAGAGGCTCTAGACTCGTGACTCCGGATCTTTTGGGAGATGTTAGATATGCTATTGTTTACATACTACTTCTATTTAATTAACTTGTTGGAAGACTGTTAAACTGTTAATAATGTTAATCGGTAATGGGTAGCGTAATTGGGTTGTGAGTGTTAATGTCACGACTCTAGTTTACCAATCATGAATATGTCATGACGGCACCCAATTTTCGCGACTAGGTAAGCCTAACACGATGCGGAATATACAATTTCATGAACAAAAAAAAGGATATGATAACAGCGGAAAAATGTAAATGAAATGTAATAAGTGTCGCTTTTCACATACACTTCGCCAAAACACATTAAGTAACATACTACCAAGACCCGGAAACCCACGAGAAACACAGACTAAGAGAAGAGTACAACTGTGGCTCTATACATCAAGAATGTCTAAACAACGAGAATAAGGGAAAATAACTACTATCACTAATGAGAATAGAAGGAGACTGTCTGGATCCGCGGACGTGGCAGATCGTACCTCAAGTCTCCTGAAGTGCTGCTAGATCACCTGAAATGTGCCTGACCTGATGTACCTGGATCTGCACAACAAAAGTGTGCATAAGAGTAGTGTGAGTACACAACGGCGGTACTCAGTAAGTGCCAAGCCTAACATCGATGGAGTAGTGACGAGGAAAGTCAGGGCCCTACCGAGAGACAATAAAACAATGATAATAACAATAATAAGCAGTTTAAATAAGAATGAGTTTGAAATAACAACAATAAAGTAATTACTGCAATCGTCTACAATTAAGCTACCACAAGTAACTAACACAACATAAATTCAATTCAACAAGTCTAGGATCTACGGGAATTGAACCCGCAGTCCCTCTCTATATCCAACAACTAAGGATCTTCGGGAATCGAACCCGCAGTCCACAATACTACAACTCCGGCTCTCCAGGAATCGAACCCGCAGCCCTTGGATCTCCGGGAATCAAACCAGCAGTCCGTGTCTCAATAGCTCAGGATCTCCGGGAATCGAACCCGCAGTACATTTCTCAATAGCTCAGGATCTCCGGGAATCGAACCCTCGGTCTGTGTCTCAATATCTCAATAAACTCTAGGTCTCCGGAAATCGAACCCGCAGCCCTTGGATCTCCGGGAATCGAACCCGCAGTCTACAATACTACAACTTCGGGTCTTCGGGAATCGAACCCGCTGCCCTTGGATCTCCAAAAATCGAACCCTCAGTCCACAACACTACAACTCCGGGTCTCTGGGAATCGAACCCGCAGCCCTTGGATCTCCGGGAATCGAACCCGCAGTTCACCAACACAAACAATAAAAAGGAAAGCACAGAGAAATATGAAATACATAACTACAATTACACCAAACCAGTATCAACCAATTCCAAGAAGTTCAAGTAAGACAAATAGGCACTTAGACAGATAATCATATCTAACCATGCCTTCCTAACGAATATCAGGTAAATGTTACAATTTAATCAGTTAATAACAAAATTATCACGATTTGAACAGTTCAAATAAGGTGGTTTCCAACAATCTGCGCATGTACACACCCGTCACCTCGCGTACAAGGCATTTAAATTAACACATAATATCCTAGGGGAGAAGGTTCCCCCACACGAGGTTAGACAAGCCACTTACCTCGATTCCGGTACGAAACCGCTAAGAGACAACTCTCTTGCCATACATATCGGCCTACACAGGTGTAGAATCTGATCAAAATCAAAAGAAATACATCATAATATGCTAATGGGACATAACCCAATCGAAAGAACTCGAAAAATACTCAAAACCACAAAATTGGCAAAACCCGAGTGCGGGGCCCACGTCACGAAAAATTCTGAAATTCACATTTTCAGAATCCTCGTCTCGCCATGAGTCCGTACATACCAAGTTCACAAAAATCGGAGTTCATTTGACCCCTTAACTCACCATTTCTATCCAAGAGGATTTTCTACCCTTTTCAACAAAAATTCTCAAATTATACACCAAAACGTGCAATAGATTCGAGTTACACAACCAAAATTGAGTTAAGAGTACTTACCCCGTTGTTCTTTATGAAAAATCGGACAAAAAATTGCCTTATCAAAGCTCCAAATCGCAAAAATGGAAAATGGGTTCAAAGTCCCATTTCCAAAACTTAACATTCTGTCCGGTACTATTCACGACAATGTTCACTGTTCACCCGCACGGTTACTGTTAACAGTTACTATTCATAATTACTATTCGCGGGTACTATTCACAGTACTGTTCATTGCAGCAGCTTTTTCTCTAAATTGCAGCACAACCATATTTTCCTAAAATGGCTCTAACTCCATCATACGAACTCGAAATTAGACGATTCTTTTTCCTATGGCTCCAAAATTTTGATACGGATCTAGTGGTTCAAACAAAACTAAATTTGGAGCTCATTTGCTCATTTCAATACCAATTTCGCTCGTTAAACAATTAACTCACATATCGCGTCAAAAACCCAACCGCGACTTGATGAAATTAAACCAAAATTTCCAGATCGGTCCTATAATTCATGATTTAAATTCTCGAAGTCTCGAAATCAAATTTGGATCTATAGAACTAAAAACGACCTTTGGATCATTACATTTATGCTCAAAACGGCAAAAACGTTTTCCAAAAATGACCCGTTGGACATCCAAAACACACCCGAGACCCTCGAGACCTCAACCAAATATACAAACATGATCTATTACCTTATTCCAACTTGCTCGAATCATAAAATCACTATCTTTAACATCAAAATCGTCCGTTTTCAGCAAATTCAAGCCTAAGTTTAACTATAACTTTCAAAATTCTTATTCGATCAAAAACCCGACCAAACGACGTCCGAATGATCTGAAATTTTGTACACATATCCCAAATCACCTAAGGAAGCTACAGCAACTCTCGGAATTCCATTCCAACCCTTAGATCAAAATCTCACCTATCAACCGGAAGTCGCCAAAATACTAACTTCGCCAATATAGGCTAACTTCTTTACCGGACCTCCAACATTACTTCCGATTGCGCTTCTAAGCCTTAAATCATCACCCGGAGCTAACCGAATCATCGTAATTCAATTACGAGCCTTCTAACTCACAAGTCAACATCCGGTTGACTTTTCCAACTTAAGCCTTCTAAAAAGAGAATAATTGTCTCATTTCCAACAAAAATCAATCCAATTCTACCCGATAAACTCAAATACTGATATTGAAATATATAGCAACATAATACGGGGAAAACGGGGTGATAATACCTGATGATTAGTCGGATTATCACATTCTCCCCAACTTAATTAGACGCTCGTCCTCGAGCAGACCCTGAGTTGTACTAGAAATAACCCAATAGCTGAATAACCTTACCAAGTATATACTCGAGGTGATCCCACGTCATCCTATCTCATAAGGATCCGACAATACAATATAGCTTAGATTTTACAACCCATTTAGTCCATAAACCATAGAACTACATTTTACCTACTGAAATCTTACACAAGATCAGAACCTCACTTTTTTTTTTACTCAGACTAGGCCTGAACCGGCTATAATAATCCACATCTGCAACCTCAGCTACAATCATATAATATACCAAATAACTCAAACACATGCAGCGATAGCTTCCATTCATAACAGTTGCCCATGACAACCAAATACCGTTAGAAAATCTCTTGATAGATAAAGTCTTATTTCAATACCTTTATATACTGCCAACGGCAACAGAAACACGCGATAACCGTATACATTCCTTAGGTCACCCATACACGAATCCATTTTCTTCTTGAACAATACCACAATAGATTTCTGGGCCAAACTTCAATATAAACTCTCTAGTCAGTCAAAATCACATTTGTTCGTATTCATTAATGACTCCACGATTATCTCAAATTCAATGCACCACCCTGGTGATATGGCACCTCATCACGGGACTAAGCCACAACTTGCATAATCCACGTACCAGTGAGAAACGGTCTGGACATACTCCAGCCATGCCAACTGACTCTAACAAAATAGTTGTACCTCAAGCTCATCAATAACATTACAACACAAGGCTGAGACCATGTCTCGTATCATAAAATAGAACACATGAATCTACCTCGAAAGATCATAATCAATTCTCCATGCAATGCACAATCATCATACCTGATCCCGGTTTCAACCGTACAACACGCACACATTTGATACTCATTCATTCCATGAAAGATGCTCAATATTTACCTGTGATACCGAGAAAACCCGAATACCACCAATGAACCCTACAATAACATGCCAAAATACTACTGAAATATAATTAATTTAATCGCATTGCCCTTTTTCTGAGACATATACTCTCGTCAAATCACTTCCACTTAGCAATACCATTTTCCTTAATCATCTGAAGATCATTTATCTAATCACTTAGAAGGAATCACTACCCATCACATGCTCTGCATGACATATACAGATCTTGTTCACATTCTTACAATATTGAGTCGACGGATAAGATATGTATAAATTTATAACGACTACCAAAACAATGATTCATTAAGCCTATACTCTTGGCAAGAAATATCACCTCATTCTGAGCCAAACAATGGTCTTACTCTTTAATTTAACTTCACATACTCAGATTGCACTAATCTCAAATTCAATGATCTCGTCTTACCCAGTACGAACTATTCGGGCAATAAGTCACTCCAGACATAATTATAAGTCGCATATGAGGCCCCAATGTGCCAATATGCTACCAATTCAAGCGCAATACAAAAGAAAACAATCTCTGGAAGGGATCATCAAATCCTACGCACTAATATAGACTTTCCTGAGAAAACAAAAAGCAAGGCATATAAAATAGTATTGTGACGACCCAAAGGGTCATCACCTATTTTCCTCACTTATTCCGTACTTCTGAGGCCTTGAAAACCTCATTCTATGTGCCTCGATTTATGTGCACGATCCGGGCATGTAGCCGGAAAGATTTTGTGATAGAATATATGAATTCTATGAGAAATTTGAAGAAAAATGATATTAATATTGATATAGTTGACTTCGGTCAACATTTTTGGTAAACGGACCCGGACCCGAGAACGGACGGTCCTGGAAGGTCCGTAGGAAAATATGGGACTTGGACATGCGTCCGGAGTCGAATTCTGAGGCCTAGAGCCCAAGTTATGGATTTTTCTGTGAAATTGTTTTTAAAGTAATTATTAAAGGAAAAAGAATTAAATGACCATGGTATCGGGCTCGTATTTTGGTTCTGATGCCCGGTACAAGTCTTAAATATTATATATGTGCTTTCCGCAAAGTTTGGTGACATTTGGATGTCGTTTGATATGTTTTGGACCTTGAGTTCCAAGTTTGAAAGTTTTGAAAACCAAAAGTATGAAAATCATGAACTTGAGGCTTGATTTGATGAAATCGATCTTATATTGACGATGTGATCGCACGAGCAAGTTTGTAACGTGTTTTTGATGTTGTGTACATGTTTGGTTTGGAGCCTGGGGGCTCGGTAAAGATTTGGTAGGTCGTTGGTTCAATTTCTGAATTTTAACACTGCTGGTTTTTCACCCAGCTGTTGGCTTAGCAAATGCGAAGCATTTCTCGCAATTGCGAAGGTGACAGGTCAAGGCTGGGTTCGCAAATGCGAAGGGCGTCCAGGACTGCTTGGGTTCACAAATGCGAACACAACCTCGCAAATGTGAGGCCTTCAGTGTTAAGCCTGGCTTCGCAAATGCGAAGCATTTGTCGCAAATGCGAAGGCCCCTTGATCCAGCCTTGTTCGCAAATGCGAACAAATGTTCGTAAATGCGAACTTCTCATCCTTAGCTTATTTTTCAAACTCCAGAATTTGGTCGGGGAATTGCGAACCCCTGCTTGCAAATGCGAACACAGAGACCTGTAAATAACGATTTCCAGCTTCATTTTTCATATTTCACAACCCAAAAACATCCATTGGCAATTTTTCACGAACTCCCTCTTCTCCAAATCAATTGTAAGTCACTTTTTACTTATTTCTTTCAATTCCTAACAACATTAAACATGTTTTGCAATAGAAATCAAAGGTTTTCATGGTAGAAATTCATGTTTTTGGGTAGAACCTAGGTTTTTCATGAATTGGGTAATTGGACCTCGAATTGAGGTCCGATTTTGAAACAAATCATATACTTGAACTCGTGGATGTTGGGTAAATTTATTTTGGTTCGAAACTCAAGTTTCGATTATGTGGGCTCGGGGTCGATATTCACTATTCCGGGCAGAATATTGTAAAAATTATAATTGGCCATATGAATTAGTTTTTTGAGTAGTATTTATGATATTAAATCAATTGTGATTAGATTCGAGCTAGTTGAAAGCGGAAATTCGGGGAAAAAACTATACTTGAAGAATAATTTGGACTTCAAGGCTAGAGGTAAGTGTTTGTTCTATCCTAGCTTGAGGGAATAGGATTGTGTGCTATGTGCTATGTGATAGAGTGCGATGTATGGGCTGTGGTGACGAGTATCCATACATTAGCGTCTTGCATGACCGTGAGTCGTTGTTAATACTTGTGGTGAGACATATTTTAAAGATAAATTGCTGAATCCTTGTCGGGTTGTAGAATTGTTATTGTTCTCCCTTGTCGGGACTTGTTGTGAAGTGAGGTATTGATTGCCCTTGCTGGGACTTTGTTGTGATAATTATTGTGTCCCTTGCCGGGACGGTTCATGATTTATTGTTTTCATTCTCTGCCCTTAACTATGATTGTTATTTGGGTGAGGAGGAGTGATAATGCACGAAGGGTGATGCCGTGCCTTGATTTATTGATTATGCACGAAGGTTAATGTCGTGCCTTGATTTATTGATTTTGCACGAAGGTTAATGTCGTGCCATGTAATTTATTATGCACGAAAGATCGTGTTGTGCCTTATTATTGAACCATATACGAAGGATCATGCCGTACCATGGATGTGAGGATGAGAGTAAAAGCACGAAGGGTGATGTCGTGCACTTTATTTGCTTATTTGGTGAGGATGAGAGTAAAAGCATGAAGGGTGATGCCGTGCAATTATTTGCTATTCCTTGACTTGATATTACATGTTTTCCATTATACTTGGTTTTCGTTGTTGATCTAATAACTGTTGTTAACTGTTGAGTTCTTCTGTGATATTCCTTGTTGAGTTGTTACTTGATTATTTCTTGTTATCTTGTGGTGTACATATATAGAACTGCACAGGTTTATGTGGGTGTCTGGTCCTAGGCTTGTCACTACTTCGCCGGGATAGGCCAGGCACTTACCAGCACATGGGGTCGGATTGTGCTGATACTACACTTCTGTGCATTTTTGCACAGGTCTAGGTTTTGAGCAGCAGTAGCAGCAGTAGGTCGGTCTTTTGTGTGGGAGTTGAGCATATCGAGACCGAGGTAGCTTGCAGGCGTCCGCAGGCTCGGCGTCTCTTCCTCTTATTTATGCTTTTAGTTGTAGTCTCTTTGTTCCGAGACAAAACAGATAATGTTATTTTCTTTCAGACCTTTATGTGTAGTATCCAGTAGTAGTTCGTGAGTTGGTGACTCCATATCTTGGGTAGAGGATTTCAGTATTGTTTTACCTTGAAACTGCTTATTTCTTTTTCGATAAAGTCTTCCGCACTTATTTAATTAAGGTTATGGTTTTGTTAATAAATTGAGTATGAAATATTGTTAAAAACAGGATAGTATGAATACAGTGGCTTGCCTAGCTACCACGAGTAGGCCCATCACGATCCCGATGTTGGGATAAAAATCCGGGTCGTGACAAGTTCGTATCAGAGCTCTAGGTTACATAGGTCTAACCACTCACGAACAAGCTTAGTAGAGTTTGAGAGGTAGGTACGGAGACGTCTGTACTTGTCCTCCGGAGTCTACTGAGTTAGGAAAGAGTCTCTCATTTGTTTCTTCTTGTCGTGCGATTTGTTCTTCAAATACTGAATGAACTTCTACTCTGTCCTTTCGCAGATGGTGAGGACACGCGCTTCTTCGTCCGCTGACCAGCAGCCCGAGCCCCAGGTAGCTCCCGTGAGGGCGGGGGCCGAGGCCGTGTCGAGAGGCCGTGGTAGGGGCGAGCTCGGTCCCGGCGGCTACCACTAGAGGTGGAGCCTCGTATTGAGATTGACGAGGAGGTTCCGGTTCCAGCAGCTCCGGTGGGCCCAGCTCAGGTCCCAGGAGAGGCTTTATTTACCCGGATCTTCGGGAGGCTTTGGTCGAGGATAGCGGGATTTATGGACAACGTTGCCGGAAGCGGAGCTTATTACCGGTTGCACCGGCGGCTTCTCGGGCTGGAGGAGGGGCCCGGACTCCTGTTGCTCTTGCTCGGAGCCGGTGGCTGGTCCAATGAGTCCCAGTTCGACCAGCGTGGCCACTCGGTCGGGTACCACAGCTCAGGGCGAAGATGGAGCGGCCATGACTTCGATTCTTTATGGAGACTTGATTGGTTCTCCAAGCTGTTTACCACTACTTTCAGCGATGCCACATCGGAGGATCCTCGGGATTTCTTATTCGGTTGCCATGAGATTCTCAAGACTATGGGGATAGTGGAGTCCAATGGAGTTGACTTCTGTACATTCAGCTTTCAGGATCCGCCAAGACTTGGTGGAGAGATTATTGCTTGACTCGACCAGCAGGGTCCCCAACTTTATCATGGGACCGGTTTGCGGAACTATTTATGGAGAAGTTTCTCCCTGCTACTCAGAGGGATGTACTTCGGAGGCAGTTTGAGCGTCTCCAGTAGGGCACTATGACTGTCACTCAGTATGAGACGAGATTTTTTGATTTGGCACGTCATGTAGTGGTGATACTTCCCACAGAGCGGGAGAGGGTCCGCAGGTTCATAGATGGGCTTAATCAGCCAATTAGACTTCAGATGGCTATGGGAGTAGGGAGTAACATATCATTTCAGGAGGCATCTAATGTAGAGTTGAGATGGCTCTTGCTTGGGGAGGTGGTTATTCTTCAGACAAGAGGACTCGTCATTCCGGCAGATTTAGTGGTTCTTCTTCGGGAGGCGGGGAATCTTTTGATAGGGGCCAGTCTTCCAAACCTTTTCATTCAGCCCTCCAGACTTCACAAGGTGGACCAGGTGATCGTGGGTTTCATGAGCAGTATTCAGATCAGCCTCCCATTAGTGCCCAGCCTCTTCAGAGTGTTCGTGGGGGCCATTCAGGTCGTCAGGGCCAGCAGCCCCATCAGCCTAAATGTTGCTATGGTTGTGGTGACCCAGGTCATCTTGTCAGGTTTTGCCCTCGAGCGACGGGCAACACTCAGCAGCGGGGCCCTCGTCCCATGATTCAGGCCCCAGCTGACCCTCAGCCTGCCCAGCCAGCCAGAGGTAAGGGTAGAGATTATAGAGGTGGAGGTCGAGACCGTAGAGGTAGAGATCGTCCAGCCAGAGGTAGAGGTCAGCCAGTTGATGGTTGTCCGAGAGACGTAGCTCAGAGGAGAGGTGCAGATCCCCGTTTCTATGCTTTACCAGCCAGGCCAGAGGTAGAGGCATCAGATGCCGTGATTACAGGTACCATTCTTGTGTGTGGCAGAGGTGCTTCAGTATTATTTGACCCTGGGTCTACATATTCATATGTGTCTTCCTACTTTGCACTGTATTTGGCCGTGCCCAGCAATGCTCTGGATATTCCAATTTATATGTCTACACCGGTGGGTGACTCTATTATAGTCGACCGGGTGCATCGCTCATGCGTAGTTATCTTTGGGGGTCTTGAGACCCGTTTTGATCTGTTGCTTTTGGACATGGTGGATTTTGATGTCATATTGGGGATGGACTGGTTGTCCACATACCATGCTATTCTAGATTGTCATGCCAAGACTTTGACCTTGGCCTTGCCAGAATCACCCCGACTAGAGTGGAAAGGTACCTCAAGCCACTCCGTTTGCATTGTTATTTCCTATGTTAAGGCTCGACGCATGGTCGAGAAGGGGTGTCTAGCTTATCTGGCTTATGTTCTTGATTCCAGCACAGAGGTTCCTTCTATTGATTCAGTCCCTATTGCACGGGAGTTTCCTGAGGTTTTTCCTTCAGACCTGCCGGGCATGCCACCCGACAGGGATATTGATTTCTGTATTGATCTGGCACCGGGCACTCAGCCCGTCTCTATTCCACCCTATCGTATGGCCCCGCCGGAGTTAAAAGAGTTGAAAGATCAGTTGCAGGACCTTCTTGAGAAGGGCTTTATCAGGCCCAGTGTTTCCCCCTGGGGAGCACCTGTATTATTTGTAAAGAAGAAAGATGGTTCGATGAGAATGTGCATTGACTATCGGCAGTTAAACAAGGTGACTATCAAAAATAAATATCCACTTCCGCGAATTGATGATTTATTTGACCAGCTTCAGGGTGCCAAGGTATTTTCAAAGATAGATTTGAGGTCTGGCTATCATCAGCTGAAGATCAGGGCGGCTGACATTCCTAAGACATCCTTTCGCTCTAGATATGGGCATTATAAGTTCTTGGTCATGTCCTTCGGGTTGACCAATGCCCCGACAGCATTCATGGAGTTGATGAATCGGGTATTCAGGCCTTACTTAGATCTGTTCGTGATAGTCTTTATAGATGACATCCTGGTGTATTCCCGCAGCCAGGAAGAGCACGAGCAGCACCTCAGAGTGGTTCTTCAGACTCTGAAAGATAACCAGCTATATGCCAAATTTTCTAAATGTGAGTTCTGGCTGAGTTCGGTAGCATTTCTGGGTCACATTGTATCAGTGGAAGGTATTTAGGTAGACCCAAAGAAGATTGAGGCAGTCCAGAATTGGCCTCGACCAGCTTCAGTGACTGAGATTCGGAGTTTCTTGGGGTTAGCAGGTTACTACCGTCGATTTGTAGAGGGGGTTTCTTCTATTGCAGCCCCGATGACCAGGTTGACCCAAAAAGGTGCCCAGTTCCAGTGGTCAAATGAGTGTGAGGTGAGCTTTCAGAAGCTCAAGACAGCCTTGACTACAACACCAGTGCTGATACTACCTACGGTGCAGGGCCTTATACAGTTTACTGTGACACATCTCGTACCGGGCTTGGAGCGGTATTGATGCAGGATGGTAAGGTTATTGCTTATGCTTCGAGACAGTTAAAAATACATGAGAAGAATTATCCGATTCATGATCTTGAGTTAGCAGCAGTGGTCCATGCCTTAAAGATTTGGAGGCATTATCTATATGGGGTGACCTGTGAGGTGTACACTGATCACAAAAGCCTACAGTACTTGTTCAAGCAGAAGGAGTTGAATATACGACAACGGGGATGGTTAGAGTTGCTGAAAGACTATGATGTTACTATCCTATACCACCCAGGTAAGGCCAATGTGGTGGCCGATGCATTGAGTAGAAAGTCTGCCAGCATGGGTAGTCTTGCATTTATTCCGGTTAGTCAGAGACCATTTGCTCTAGATGTCCAAGCCTTAGCCAACCGATTCGTGAGAATAGACATTTCTGAGCCTAGCAGGGTCTTAGCCTGCATAGTCGCTCGTTCTTCTCTATTAGAGCGTATTCGTGAGAGGCAATTTGATGATCCTCATTTGCGTGACTTGAGAGATACGGTACAGCGGGGAGGTACCACGAAGGTAAATCTAGATGATGATGGGATATTGAAATTGCAGGGTCAAGTTTCTATGCCCAATGTCGAAGGGATTCGAGAGTTGATCTTAGCAGAGGCCCACAGTTTGCGGTATTCTATTCACCTGGGCGCCGTGAAGATGTACCAGGACTTACGGTAGCATTATTGGTGGCGCAGGATGAAGAAAGATATTGTTGCATATGTTGCTCGGTGTCTAAATTGTCAGCAGGTGAAATATGAGCACCAGAAGCCTGGTGGAGTATTCCAGAGAATCGAGATTCCTGAGTGGAAATGGGAGAGGATCACTATGGACTTCGTTACTGGATTTCCTTTGACTCGGAGGAAATTTGATGCTATTTGGGTCATTGTTGATAGGCTGACCAAGTCAGCACACTTCATTCCAATATCTGTCTCCTACTCATCGGAGAGGTTAGCGGAGATTTACATCAGGGAGATTGTTCGAATTCATGGGGTGTCGATATCTATTATCTCTGATCGGGGTACGCAGTTTACTTCGTGGTTCTGGAGAGTGGTCCAGCAGGAGTTAGGCACCCAGGTTCAGCTGAGTACAGCTTTTCATCCTCAGACGGATGGCCAGTCTGAGAGGACTATTCAGATTCTAGAGGACATGCTTCGAGCCTGTGTTATTGATTTCGGAGGCTCGTGGGACCAGTTTCTGCCATTAGCAGAGTTCGCCTACAACAACAGCTACTAGTCCAGCATCCAGATGGCCCCGTATGAGGCGTTGTATGGTAGGCGATGTCGATCTCCAGTTGGATGGTTTGAACCGGGAGAGGCTCGGTTGTTGGGTACAGACTTAGTTCCGGAGGCCTTGGATAAGGTCAAGACTATTCAGGAGAGATTGCGTTCAGCTCAGTCCAGACAGAAGACTTATGCGGATCATAAGGTTCGAGATGTAGATTTCATGGTTGGTGAGCGAGTATTTCTCCGAGTGTCGCCTATGAAGGGCGTGATGAGTTTCGGGAAGAAGGGCAAGCTCAGCCCTAGGTATATTGGCCCATTTGAGATTCTAGACCGAGTGGGAGGGGGGCTTACAGACTAGCTCTGCCGCCTAGCTTATCAGCCGTGCATCCAGTTTTTCATGTATCTATGCTTCGAAGATACCACGGTGATCCCACACATGTGTTAGACTTCAGTATTGTTCAATTGGACAATTATCTATCCTACGAGGAGGAGCCGTTGGCCATTCTAGACCGGCAGGTCGAAGAGTTATCCTTCTGTGTGTGTCTAGTGGAGAGGTCAGCCTCCTAATGCATCGACCTGGGAGTCCGAGTCTGATATGCGGAGCCGCTACCCACATTTGTTCCCCGACTCGGGTACTTCCTTCTCTTGTCCGTTCGAGGACGAACGGTTGTTTTAGAGGTGGAGAATGTGATGACCCAAAGGGTCATCACCTGTTTTCCTCACTTGTTCCGTACTTCATAGGCCTTGAAAACCTCATTCTATGTTGCCTCGATTTATGTGCATGATCCGGGCATGTATCCGAAAAGATTTTGTGATAGAATATATGAATTATATCAGAAATTTGAAGAAAAATGATATTAATATTGATATAGTTGACTTCGGTCAACATTTTTGGTAAACGGACCCTGACCCGAGAGCGACGGTCCTGGAAGGTCCGTAGAAAAATATGGGACTTGGACATGCGTCCGGAGTCGAATTCTGAGGCCTAGAGCCCAAGTTATGGATTTTTATGTGAAATTGTTTTTAAAGTAATTATTAAAGGAAAAAGAATTAAATTACTATGGAATCGGGCTCGTATTTTAGTTCCGATGCCCGGTACAAGTCTTAAATATTATATATGTGCTTTCTGCAACGTTTGGTGACATTTGGATGTCGTTTGATATGTTTTGGACCTTGAGTTCCAAGTTTGAAAGTTTTGAAAACCAAAAGTATGAAAATCATGAACTTGAGGCTTGATTTGTTGAAATCGATGTTATATTAACGATGTGATCGCACGAGCAAGTTTGTAACGTGTTTTTGATGTTGTTTACATGTTTGGTTTGGAGCCCGGGGGGCTCGGGTAAAGATTTGGTAGGTCGTTGGTTCAATTTCTGAATTTTAACACTGCTGGTTTTTCACCTAGTTGTTGGCTTCGCAAATGCGAAGCATTTCTCGCAATTGCGAAGGTGATCGCAAATGCGAAGGGCGTCCAGGACTACTTGGGTTCGCAAATGCGAACACAACCTCGCAAATGCGAGGCCTTCAGTGTTAAGCCTGGCTTCGTAAATGCGAAGCATTTCGCAAATGCGAAGGCCCCTTGATCCAGCCTTGTTCGCAAATGCGAACTTCCCAGTTTCGTCTTGGCTTCGCAAATGCAAACAAAAGTTCGCAAATGCGAACTTCCCATCCTTAGCTTATTTTTCAAAATCCAGAATTTTGTCGGGGTTCGCAATTGCGAACCCCTGCTCGCAAATGCGAACACAGAGACCTGTAAATCACGATTTCCAGCTTCATTTTTCATATTTCACAACCCAAAAACATCCATTGGCGATTTTTCACGAACTCCCTATTCTCAAAATCAATTGTAAGTCACTTTTTACTTATTTCTTTCAATTCCTAACAACATTAAACATGTTTTGCAATAGAAATCAAAGGTTTTCATGGTAGAAATTCATGTTTTTGGGTAGAACCTAGATTTTTCATGAATTGGGTAATTGGACCTCGAATTGAGGTCCGATTTTGAAACAAATCATATACTTGAACTCGTGGATGATTGGGTAAATTTATTTTGGTTCGAAACTCAAGTTTCGATTATGTGGGCTTAGGATCGATATTCACTATTCCGGGCAGAATGTTGTAAAAATTATAATTGGCCATATGAATTAGTTTGTTGAGTAGTATTGATGATATTAAATCAATTGTGATTAGATTCGAACTAGTTGAAAGAGGAAAATTCGGGGAAAAAGCTATACTTGAAGAATAATTTGGACTTCAAGGCTAGAGGTAAGTGTTTGTTCTATCCTAGCTTGAGGGAATAGGATTGTGTGTTATGTGCTATGTGATAGAGTGCGATGTATGGGCTATGGTGACGAGCATCCATACATTGGCATCTTTCATGACCGTGAGTCGTTGTTAATACTTGTCGTGAGACATATTTTAAAGATAAATTGTTGAATCCTTGCCGGGTTGTAGAATTGTTATTGTTCTCCCTTGCCGGGACTTGTTGTGAAGTGAGGTATTGATTGCCCTTGCCGGGACTTTGTTGTGATAATTATTGTGTCCCTTGCCGGGACGGTTCATGATTTATTGTTTTCATTCTCTGCCCTTAACTGTGATTGTTATTTGGGTGAGGAAGAGTGATAATGCACGAAGGGTAATGCCGTGCCTTGATTTATTGATTATGCACGAAGGTTAATGCCGTGCCTTGATTTATTGATTTTGCACGAAGGTTAATGCCGTGCCATGTTATTGATTATGCACGAAGGATCATGCCGTGCCTTGTTATTGAACCATTTACGAAGGATCATGCCGTACCATGGATGTGAGGATGAGAGTAAAAGCACGAAGGGTGATGCCGTGCACTTTATTTTCTTATTTGGTGAGATGAGAGTAAAAGTACGAAGGGTGATGTCGTGCAATTATTTGCTATTCCTTGACTTGATATTACCTGTTTTCCATTATACTTGGTTTTCCTTGTTGATCTAATAACTGTTGTTAACTGTTGAGTTCTTCTGTGATATTCCTTGTTGAGTTGTTACTTGATTATTTCTCGTTATCTTGTGGTGTACATATATATAGAACTGCACAGGTTTATGTGGGTGTCTGGTCCTAGGCTTGTCACTACTTCGCCGGGATAGGCCAGGCACTTACCAGCACATGGGGTCGGATTTTGCTGATACTACACTTCTGTGCGTTTTTGCACAGGTTCAGGTGTTGATTAAGAGCAGCAGCAGTAGATCTTTTGCATGGGAGTTGAGCATATCGAGACCGAGGTAGCTTGCAGGCGTCCGCAGGCCCGGCGTCTCTTCCTCTTATTTATGCTATTAGCTGTAGTCTCTTTGTTACGAGACAAAACAAATTATGTTATTTTCTTTCAGACCTTTATGTGTAGTATCCAGTAGTAGTTCGTGAGTTGGTGACTCCACGTCTTGGGTAGAGGATTTCAGTATTGTTTTACCTTGAAACTGCTTATTTCTTTTTCGATAAAGTCTTCCGCACTTATTTAATTAAGGTTATGGTTTTGTTAATAAATTGAGTATGAAATATTGCTAAAAATAGGATAGTATGAATACGGTGGCTTTCCTAGCTACCACGAGTAGGTGCCATCACGATCCCGATGTTGGGGGAAAATCCGGGTCGTGACAAGTATATAGAAAGCTATGTTCAATATCATACTATTGCGGCGTGCAACCCGATCCCGATAACATACCCATGGCGGCATGCCACCCGATCCACAGATAGATCTAACATAAGGAGATACACATCTAGCCAAATCTGCTCATTACAACATAATACCGAGTATCGGTTATACGCATGCTAAGTGCATAAAGCTATCTCTGAGGGCATATAGCAGTATAGCTAAAAAATCAAGCACACTTGAGGTGCGATATACAGTCTGAATTTCAAGAGCCAAGATGCTCATATAACATCATTCCTACGCGAATTCTCAACACATAGCAATTTCTCAAGTCGTCTCACAATTCACATAGTGCAATGCATCACTACGCGAAATATTTGTCAAAGAAACATCAACTGAATTACTCCTCCATGAAGACCGCGTTACAAAAATGCACACATCTGGCCTGATATAGAGCCATTATTCACATTAAATATATCCATCAACTTCAAGTCGATTCTGATCACACTGAACTAGTCTGATAACCTTTCAAAGGTCCATAATGACTTCTAAATTTTTTTTTCATAAGGCACAAAAGCAACCATTACAATCGGGGTAATATCCCCCAGTTCACAACCCAATATGCCAAGTGCCTTCTAGGCATGATTCTTTAATTTAACAACATCATCACAGCCTTCATACTTGGTTTACATCATTAATCAATCAAGTGATCACATGCCACACTTATATAATATTCCCGTGGGACACACTCCCACAACCTACCATAAGAATATCCGGAGCGTACCTCCAAACCACCAATCGTACTAACGTTGTAAAGCGATCAAGAATAATTAACCATGGCGCAAAGCCCTTTCTGCACAACACCGTTCTCAAGTTATGCTTAAGACACTACCAATTTACTTTAACAATCGAAACTTCTTTCCTGCTCATCCGACTTCATGACATCTGTGTCAAAAAAAAATTCCTTCACTCGTGTCATTCTCAACCCAATTTCCCCAACCAGAACTGGTTCGCCAGTATACCTTAAGATCGAACCAACATAGCATATAACCGTGCAACCAGCTAATCAGTAGAAACCTCCCCAACTTGGATCGAAGCCATCTATCAGGACACATTCAATAACACAAAAAAATACTTTTACTCTAATGATGCCGCAATATTATAGTGAGGTTATACTCACACTTTCACAAGCTTGTGGAGACACGAATCATCAGAAATTTTAACTCTTCTACAATTCTTGCATTTAGTTACACAACAATTAAGCCCACTCCTTGGGTGAAATTTTTTGACTAAGTCCCAAAATTTTCAAAAATTTCGGCAGAGTTTCCTTTGGAATTGGGCCTATCCACCTGTGAGAGAACCACCAAAATCATCCTAACAACACGTCCACAAATTTGCAAAGCATCACAACATTAATCTCAATACCACCTGTATTAGATTATCAAAATTGATATGTGGACATGTGTTTCACCTATTTGAATCATAACACATAGAAAATACATTTCAACTCTCCATTATCTGGGCTATTCCACCAAGTAAGAAGATTTTCTTCCCTTAATATTTTTGTATACCTTCCACTGCCATAAACATTACACAGTACCAACATACTTATTACATAGCTATCTAGCCTCCATTCCCACAATTAGGGACAATACTGAACATATAAGTTCATAATACCAGCTCGCAAAATTAGCACCTCGGTGCTCAAGCCATAGGCAAAGATTCGGCCTCAAGTCCTCAAGACCGGCCCAATATAAAACTTATGGAGATTACATCTCACCCCTCAATCGGGGAGTTACAAGCCATCAAGGATTTTATATTACTGAGCACTCGAGTGCGCATACAGACGTGTGGAAGGAATTTCAAGAATTATATCTCAAGCTGAATCAAGTACGCACTATAAGGAATCCAAAAGAAATGAAGAGTGTCCTAAACAGTTACATAGCCTCTCGTAGACAAATACAAACGTCTCCGTATCGATCAGCGAGACTCTAAGTAACCGGTCTGTGTCTCGTGACTCCTATGAACCTAGAGCTCTGATACCAACTTGTCACGACCCTAGTTTACCAATCGTGAACATGTCATGACGGCACCCAGTCTTCGCGAGTAGGTAAGCCTAATACGATGCGGAATATACAATTTCATGAACAAAAAAAAAAGATAAGATAAAAGCGGAAAAATGTAAATGAAATGTATAAGTGCCGCTTGGCACATACATTTCGCCAAAACACACTAAGTAACATACTACCAAGACCCGGAAACCCACGGGCAACACAGACTAAGAGAAGAGTATAATTGTGGCTCTATACATCAAGAATGTCTAACAACGAGAATAAGGGAAAATAACTACTATCACTAATGAGAATAGAAGGAGACTATCTGGATCCGCGGACGTAGCAGATCGTACCTCAAGTCTCCTGAAGTGCTTCCAGATCACCTGAAATGTGCCTGACCTGATGTACATGGATCTGCACAATAAAAGTGTGCAGAAGAGTAGTATGAGTACACCACGGCGGTACTCAGTAAGTGCCAAGCCTAACCTCGATGGAGTAGTAACGAGGAAGGTTAGGGCCCTACCGAGAGACAATACCACAATGATAATAACTATAATAAGCAGCTTAAATAAGAATGAGTCTGAAATAACAACAATAAAGTCATTACTGCAACCGTCTACAATTAAGCTACCACAAGTAACTAACACAACATAAATTCAATTTATCAAGTCCAGGATCTACGGGAATTGAACCCGCAGTTCCTCTCTATATCCAACAACTCAGGATCTTCGGGAATCGAACCCGCAGTCCACAACACTACAACTCCGGGTCTCCGGGAATCGAACCCGCAGCCCTTGGATCTTCGGGAATCGAACCCGCAGTCCACAACACTACAACTCCGGGTCTCCGAGAATCGAACCCGTAGCCCTTGGATCTCCGGGAATCGAACCTGCAGTCAACCAACACAAACAATAAAAAGGAAAACACAGAGAAATGTGAATTACTTAACTACAATTACCCCAAACCAGTATTAACCCATTCCAAGAAGTTCAAGTAAGACAATTGGCACTTAGATAGATAATCCTATCTAACCATGCCTTCCTAACGAATATCAGGTAAATGTTACAATGTAATCAGCTAAATAACAGAATTATCACGATTTGAACAGTTCAAGTAAGGTGGTTTCCAATAATATGCATATGTACACGCCCGTCACCTCGCGTACAAGGCATTTAAATTAACACGTAATATCCTAGGGGAGAAGGTTCCCCCACACGAGGTTAGACAAGCCACTTACCTCGATTTCGGTACGAAACCGCTAAGAGACAACTCTCTTGCCACGAGTATCGGCCTCCACAGGTGTAGAATCTATCCAAATTCATAAGAGATACATTATAATATGCTAATGGGACATAACCCGATCGAAAGAACTCAAAAAATACTCAAAACATGAAATTTGTAAAACCCGAGCCCCGGGCCCACATCCCGAAAAATTACAAAATTCACATTTTCAGAATCCCCGTCTCGCCATGAGTCCGTACATACTAAGTTCACAAAAATCGGAGTTCATATGACCCCTTAACTCACCATTTCTATCCAAGAGGGTTTTCTACCCTTTTCAACAAAAATTCTCAAATTATACACCAAAACTTGCAATAGATTCGAGTTAAACAACCAAAATTGAGTTAAGAGTACTTACCCCGTTGTTCTCTATGAAAAATCGGACCAAAAATTGCCCTATCCGAGCTCCAAATCGCAAAAATGGAAAATGGGTTCAATGTCCCATTTCCAAAACTTAACATTCTGTCCGGCACTATTCACGTCACTATTCACGTCACTGTTCATTGCAGCAGCTTTTTCTCTAAATTGCAGCACAACCATTTTTTACTAAAATGGCTCTAACTCCATCATACGAACTCGAAATTAGACGATTATTTTTTCTTTTGCTCCGAAATTTTGATACGGATCTAGTGGTTCAAACAAAACTGAATTTGGAGCTCATTTGCTCATTTCAATACCAATTTCGCTCGTTAAACAATTAACTCACATATTGCATCAAAAACCCAACCGAGACTTGATGAAATCAAACCAAAATTTCCAGCCTATAATTCATAATTTAAATTCTCGAAGTCTCGAAATCAAATTTGGATTTGTAGAACTAAAAATAGACCTTTGGATCATTATATTTATGCTCAAAACGGCAAAACAATCTTCCAAAAATGACCCGTTGGACATCCGAAACACACACGAGACCCCCGAGACCTCAACCAAATATACAGACATGATCTATTACCTCATTCCAACTTGTCGAATCATAAAATCACTATCGTTAACATCAAAATTGTCCGTTTTCAGCAAATTCAAGCTTAAGTTTAACTATAACTTTCAAAAGTCTTATTCGATCAAAAACCCGACCAAACGACGTCCGAATGATCTGAAATTTTGTACAGATATCCCAAATCACCTAACGAAGCTACAGCAACTCTCGGAATTCCATTTCGACCCTCGGATCAAAATCTCACCTATCAACCGGAAGTCGCCAAAATATTAACTTCGCCAAAATAGGCTAACTTCTTCACCGGACCTCCAAAATTATTTCGATTGTGCTCCTAAGCCTTAATCATCACCCGGAGCTAATCGAATCATCATAATTTAATTACGAGCCTTCTAACTCACAAGTCAACATCCGGTTGACTTTTCCAATTTAAGCTTTCTAAAAAGAGACTAAGTGTCTTATTTCCAACTAAAATCAATCCAATTCTACCCGATCAACTCAAATACTGATATTGAAACATATAGCAACATAATACGGGGAAAACAGGGCGATAATACCTGACGATGGGTCGGGTCATCGCAGTTAATTGGCCGGGCTTGCCTAGCAATTATTGTTGGACGCCGTCACGGCTGGGATTGGGGTCGTCACAAGAATCTATCCACCATTCTTTAGAATTTTCTACATAGTTGCATTCAGACAACATGGCACACAAGTCCTCCATTTCTTTTGCATTTTCAATCATGTTAGCTTGACTCTTCTTCTTCTTATCATTCTTTGGTGCACGAGAATCCACGGCCTTATGCCCAGATTTTTCACAGTTGTGGTAATTACCCTTGAACTTTTTCTTGCTTGGATAATTCTTTGGTCTAGAAGCTTTCTTTCTCTTCTTATTTTGTGGCGCCTCCTCAACAATGTTAGCCCTTATTATTGTCGTGCTTCCACGTGACTTCTTTTCAGCATTTTTGTCGTCTTCTTTTATCCTCAAACGAACAATCAAGTCTTCTAGTGTCATTTTCTTCCGCTTGTGTTTAAGACAGTTCTTAAAGTCCTTCCGCTATGGAGGTAACTTCTCAATAGAAGCAGCAACTTGAAAGGCCTCATTTATCACCATACCTTCAATAATAAATTCATAATTAATAACAAGATAAATTGTATTAATAAAATTATTGATTCGGGTCATACCGTCAGCAAGGAAGTCATGCACATGACTTGTAATTCTTGGACTTGAGTTATGACCGACCTCGTGTCAATCATCTTGAAATCCAAAAATCTTGCAGCCACGAACTTCTTTAGTCCGGCATCCTCAGTCTTGTACTTTTTCTCAAGCGCATTCCATAATGCTTTTGAAGTTTCCATGACACTATAGACATTGTACAAGCTATCTTCGAATCAACTCAAAATGTAGTTTTTGCACAAGAAATCAGAATGTTCTCATGCTTCAGTTATATCAAATCGTTCATCATCCATAGTGTTTTCAGCCAGGATCGGAGAATCCTCCTTGATGAATCGCTGCAAACTCAACGTAGTAAGATAGAAGAGCATATTCATTTTCCTGCTTTTGAAGTCGATACCGGAAAACTTTCTTGGTTTTTCTGCCAGTGCCATAGCATGAGCAGGAGTTGAACGGCTTGACAAGCCAGCAACATTCGTAACAGTAGCACCTGTTCCTGCAACATTTCCATTAGTTTGGTTTTCATTCGTTGTTTTTCTGTAAAGTTGGAAACAAAATAGAACTTTGTTAAATTAGTAAAGTTTTGATATCTTCAAACTGAATACCAAACCAAACATACAACACGTAACAATGGTGAAGTTTTTGTATACTTCAAACTCATACGTTTATTATTCCGGTAAAGTTTTGATATACTTTAAACCAGACAAAACAATTATTGGAGTAGAAAGCACGAAGGCTATAGTCTCTAAACCAGTATACAAAATATAAATAACAGTTTAATACATATTTCAACACGGAAACGTCAGTATAAAATTCCTTAAGCTTGTGAATCATTATTGTGTTAAAATACAAAATCAGAAAACTATTAGAAGAATAAAAAATGAAAAAGAGTAAAGAATAAGATATATTCTAAGTCCATAATTTGCTTGTGCGTCCTTAAGGAACTTTAACCCCCTCACACATTGCCAAGGTAATGGATTAAATCTTCCAGGATGAAACGGAATAAATCTTCCTACAATAGTGGCACTACAAGCTGCAGGATACCAACAAACTCAAAGAACGAAGCAAATCACACTTACGAATTTGAGAGAGAGAGAGACTACAAATTAGAATGCAGTATTTTCAGAAAGAAGAAAGTTCTGTAATTTTTCAGTCTATTAAAAACGAAGCCATGCCTCATAATCTATAGGCAATGATTGGAAGAGGTATGATGTTTGTTCTGGAAAAGGTATCTGTTAAGAAGTTTACGCTGTAAGGCCCCGTAAAATATTAGTCATCCAGTCCAGTAGTTGCTACATCTTCAGCACCTTCTCCAGCTCGAGTTACCCCAGCACCAGCGGGGCATGGTGCGGCTAGGGGTGGTGCGCAATGTTGAAATCATTACAATATAATTTTCTTCCTGCAAGCTACTATTCTTTTATATCTGATATAATTTAGTTCAAGTGAGATTGCTATGCCCTTATTGATCCAGGGTCCTCCTTGTCTTATGTTACTCCATTCATTGCTTCAAGCTTTGGGATAGAACCCGAGCAGCTTCATGAGCCGTTCTCTGTGTCGACTCCTATTGGTGATTCTATTACAGCCTCACGAGTCTATAGGAATTGTGTTGTTACGGTGGGTGGTCGTGATACCACGGCCGATCTTATTGAGCTTGGGATGGTAGATTTTGATGTAATTATGGGGATGGATTGGCTCTATTCGTGCTTTGCCAAACTTGACTGTCGAACGAGAGTTATGAGGCTCGAGTTCCCTAACGAGCCAGTCATTGAATGGAGAGGAAATGGTGTAGTGCCAAGGGGTAGGTTTATTTCCTACCTTAAGGCTTCGAAGATGATTAAGAAGGGGTGTATCTATCACCTGGTCCGGGTAACGGACACCACCTCAGATGTGCCTACCCTCGAGTCCGTGCCAATTGTGAATGAATTTCCTGAAGTGTTTCCAGATGAGCTTCCAGGCATCCCGCCGGATAGGGAGATTGATTTCGGAATTGATGTATTGCCGGATACTCAGCCAATATCCATTCCACCTTACAGAATGGCGCCAGCAGAGTTAAGGGAGTTAAAGGAGCAGGTGAGGGATTTATTAGAGAAAGGGTTCATACGACCGAGTGTGTCGCCATGGGGTGCTCCGGTTCTCTTTGTCAGAAAGAAGGATGGGTCACTTCGAATGTGTATTGATTATCGGCAGCTCAACAAATTCACCCTTAAGAATAAATATCCTTTTCCTCAAGTGGATGATTTATTTGACCAATTGCAGGGAGCAAAGTTCTTCTCAAAAATTGATTTACGGTCCGGGTACCACCAGTTGAAGATCAGGGAGCAGGATATTCCTAAGACCGCCTTCAGAACTCGTTATGGTCACTTCGAGTTTTTGGTCATGTCTTTTGGGCTAACCAATGCCCCAGCGGCTTTCATGGACCTTATGAATCGGGTTTTCAAGCCATTCCTAGATTCCTTTGTGATTGTATTCATTGACGATATTCTCATCTACTCTCGGAGCGGGGAAGATCATGCCGTTCACCTCAGAGCAGCATTGCAGACCCTTCTTCAGCATCAATTGTATGCCAAGTTCTCAAAATGTGAGTTTTGGTTGGAGTCCGTAGCTTTTCTAGGGCATGTTATTTCCGGTGAGGGAATTATGGTGGATCCTCAGAAGATTGCGGCAGTGAAAGATTGGCCTAGACCCACGACCCCGACAGAGATTCGCAGCTTTTTGGGTCTGGCAGGGTACTATCGGAGGTTTGTAGAGGGATTCTCAACCCTTGCCTCCCCATTGACTAAATTGACGCAGAAAGCAGTTAAGTTCCGGTGGTCCGAAGCATGTGAGAAAAGTTTCCAAGAACTGAAGTCAAGATTGACCTCGGCACCGGTATTGGCCTTGCCAGAAGGCACAGAGGGATTTGTAGTCTATTGTGATGCCTCCAGAGTCGGTTTGGGATGTGTATTGATGCAGCACGGAAAGGTTATAGCTTATGCTTCCAGACAACTCAAGAACCATGAGAAGAATTATCCGACGCATGATTTGGAACTTGCGGCTGTTGTGTTTGCCTTGAAAATATGGCGACACTATCTTTATGGGGTTCATGTAGATGTGTTTTCAGACCACAAGAGCCTCCAGTATTTGTTCAAGCAGAAAGAGCTGAATCTGAGACAGCGGCGGTGGTTAGAACTACTCAAGGACTATGATATGGACATATTGTACCATCCAGGGAAGGCAAATGTGGTAGCCGACGCTCTTAGTCGGAAATCCATGGGTAGTTTGGCTCATTTGGGTGTGGATCAGAGACCCCTGGCTCGAGAGGTCTACCAATTAGCCAGCTTGGGGGTTCGTATTTCGGCGTCAGACGAGGGGGATATCTTGGTGCATAATGGAGCAGAATCATCATTGGTCGCGAAAATCAAGGAAAAACAGTTCATGGATCCAGCATTGGTTCAGGTGAAGGAAGCAGTCATGAATGACAAGACCTCAGCATTTGTACTCAGCGGCGAAGATGGTGTATTGCGGTGTCAAGATAGGCTATGTGTTCCGGATGTGGACGAGCTTCGGGAAAGAGTGATGGCAGAGGCTCATACTTCCAAGTATTCTGTGCACCCTGGTTCAACGAAAATGTATCACGATCTCAAGGAGATTTATTGGTGGAACGGTATAAAAAGGGATGTGGCAGGCTTTGTAGCTAAATGTCCGAACTGTCAACAAGTGAAGGCCGAGCATCAACGGCCTGGTGGATTAACTCAGCTTATAGAAATACCGAGGTGGAAATGGGAGATGATCAATATGGATTTCGTGGTGGGGTTACCTCGCACTCAGCGTAAGTTTGACTCAATATGGGTGATAGTGGATCGACTCACCAAATCAGCTCACTTCATGCCTGTCAAGTCCACTGATACTGCGGAGCAATATGCAAGATTGTACATCAAAGAGATAGTAAGGCTTCATGGCACTCCACTTTCTATCATCTCGGATCGCGGGGCTCAGTTCACCGCTAACTTTTGGAAGAAGTTTCAGCAAGGTTTGGGAACTCAGGTGAATCTCAGCACAGCTTTCCATCCACAGACCGATGGACAGGCCGAGCGGACCATTCAGACGCTTGAAGATATGTTGCGGGCTTGTGTCTTAGATTTTAAAGGTAATTGGGATGAACACTTGCCACTGATAGAATTTTCTTACAATAACAGCTATCATGCTAGCATTCAAATGGCCCCGTTTGAGGCATTGTACGGGAGAAGATGTAGATCGCCAATCGGGTGGTTTGAGGTAGGTGAAGCGGAATTGCTAGGGCCGGATATGGTGTACGAAGCTATGGAAAAAGTTAAGGTTATTCAGGAGAGAATGAAAACAGCACAGAGTCGTCAAAAGTCCTATGCAGACGTTCGTCGAAAGGATTTGGAGTTTCAAGTCGATGATTGGGTGTTCTTGAGGGTATCTCCTATGAAGGGAGTCATGCGATTCGGAAAGAAAGGGAAATTGAGTCCTAGGTATGTCGGGCCATATCGGATCGTTCAAAGGATTGGTCAAGTTGCTTATAGGCTAGAGTTGCCTCTTGAGATGTCATCAGTGCACCCGGTATTCCATGTGTCCATGTTGAAGAAAGTGATTGGAGATCCATCCACCATCATGCCAGTCGAAGCTATAGAGGTTAATGAAGATTTGTCATATGAAGAAGTTCCGGTTGCCATTCTTGATAGGCAAGTCCGTAAGTTGAGAAATAAGGAAGTTGCCTCTGTTAAAGTATTGTGGCGAAGTCAACAAGTTGAGGAGGCCACGTGGGAAGCGGAAAAAGAGATGAAGGAAAAGTACCCCCATTTGTTCGATCAAGCCTAGAAGAAATTAGGTGACCCTCCTACTCCTAGTAACTGTCATCTTGCCTAAGTTGTTTCCCTCTTAGTGTTAGTAAAGTCTCCTTCATTTTGTAATGAATTTAATGTGTTGTCACGTTTGGGTCATTTGAGCCTTTCTTGATAAATGAGAGCCTTATAAAGATTTACGTGTTTAATAAACAACTAATAGTAAGTGTAGATTGGTAATGATTTGTTAAGTGTACATGGTGTGTTAAAATGGTTAAATAAGGTAAGAATTCATTGAAGTGACTAGTTTATGTGCAATTGTAACAATGTGATAGAATATGTGCATTCGTTGAGGTAAGAAGGTGTATACCAGTTGTGAATAGTGTTGTTGTTGTATATTGTTGTTTGGTGATGTGTTTCGGGGGCCCTCTGACAGGTGGATATGTCCATAATACAAAGGAAACTCTGGCAAAATTTTTCTAAAATATAAGAGTTAGTCAAAATTTTGATAGCTTGCATATCATGTCTTTCAAAACTCATTTATTTCAAAATCCTCATTCGAGGACGAATGATCTTAAGGGGGGAGGATGTAAGGCCCCGTAAAATTTTTGTGCATAAAACCTAGTAGCTGTGGTGTCATGGTCCGAATAATGTGTTAGGAATGCGTAGAATTCTTCGCGGCGAGCTTGCGAGCCGCGGTTCGGACCCTTGGTAGTGATTTAAGTTTCAAAAATGTTGAGAATAAAATTTTCCAGAAAAATGTCAAATCTGCGGTCAAGAATGCGACCGCAAACCTCACATGCGGACCGCATTCTGACCGCAAATCGTTCCAGAGAGTTGCCCAAATCCGTGTCAAAAGTGCGGTCGATATGCGATCGCATGTCAATCTGCGGTGCACTTTTGCGACCGCAGAATCAACATGCGGTCCGCATAGTGACCGCATGTCTTAACAGAACCTGCGTAATTTTTTTGAGCCATTCTGCGGTCACTATGCGGACCGCATGTTGATTCTGCGGTCGCATAGTGACCGCATATTTGACCCCGGCCCAGATTTTTGTAACATTTTGACCCGATCTCTTCTTTAATATAACACCCTTCTTCTTCATTTTATCATATCATTTCACCAAACTTAGAGAGAGAAGAGAGGGTTTTTAGAGAGAGAAGTTCTTCATCTTCAAAGATTGTTCCAACTACTTAATTCCAAGGGATTCTAGGGCAAGGATTCAACTTCCCCAATATTTTCAAGGTAAAAACCCTAACTATTTTCTTTGATTTTCAGTTTTAATTGGGTAAAGAGAGGTTTTCATATAATAGCTTTTAAAAATAGAATTTTTATACTCATGCATGATTATTGAACTTGGTTTTTAGTAAAAAGAAGTGAGTAGAAGTAAGAGTCTTCAAGAACAAGGTTGGCAAGAGTAAGATAGTTTGGGTTTGGGTAAGCATAAAGTAGGAAGAAAAATCATCACCAGGTATGTATGGCTAATTTTGATTCTTGTAAAATCGCCCATATGTGTGAAATTGTTTGGCATGTGTTAATTTGAGAGATTTTATGTGATTTTTCGATATCATTGTTGGGTATACAATTGATGATTGAACTACCATTGGTATGGTTTGAAATATGAATTGAAAGATGACAAAGGAATTGAAATTGGTAAAGAACTGGGGAAAATTGTTGTTATGGCATATATGGTTCCTTTTGGAAAGAGATGAAACACTTGAATTGTGGAAATATTGAAACATGGTTGTGATATTGAATTGAGAAGAAATTGAGAACATGACCCAATGTGTAAGTTGCTTATTTGAACTTGTTGAAATTGTGTGTAGTACCTTATTTGCTGTTTGAAATTGTTGTGTTTTCAACTGTAAGGCGGGGTCGTGTTGCGCGCCGCAACGTGGGGAAATAAGGTGTGGGTTGGGGTGATAAGGGTGGCCGAGGTAATAAGGGTGGTCGGGGGCAATAAGGGTGGAAAGCGATCGAAATCGCTATTGAAAATTGATACAAAATCATTAATATGAAATTGTGAAAGGAGACAGCAGGAGAGTTTGCAACCTGGGGGGCACTGATTGCCCCTTTGTTTGACTACTTGTGCTTTACGTGATTGATTGGTTATTGTTAAATTGGTTGATCGTAGAAAGTGCTTTGTGTGAGATTTATTTGAAAAGAGGAAAATGTGGAAACATGGTTGGCTGGCTTAATTAATTGTTGATGTAATTTAATGGCTTGAGTTTACTTGGGACAAAGTTTGTCCATACATACCGGTACAATTCAAGTGTACTGACGTCCCTTTTGCCGGGGGCGCTACATTCGTGTCATGATTGTAGGTGGATCAGTAGCAGGCACTTCAGCTCATCGGCAGTAGTATCTTTCATCCTCCATTGCCCGTTTTTGGTGAGCCCCTTTCTTCCTCGGGGTCTTATGTGGTTCATGCCACTCGGTTTAGATTTCATTTTGGTTTTGTAAGGTATAGCCGGAGCCTTGTTACCGGCAAGTATTGTACTTTTCTTTTGTACCCTAGAGGCTCTGTAGACATGTAAACTGTGGGACTCCAGTCTTATGTATATATATTGTGTTATGTCGGGCGTTGTAAAAATTGAAATCTTGATAATGAATCACTCGTATCGTTTATTTGTTTAATGTGAAATCAATTATGATTAGTAATATATTTGGTTAATGAGAAACAGTCAACACAGGGGTAACGCGTGGGAATGAAAGGCACCCAGGTCCGCTTGACTGGGGCAACCCGGTCAGGCGCCGGTCATGTCCCTCGATTTGGGGCGTGACAAACTTGGTATCCGAGCTTAAGGTTTTAAAGTGTCCTAGGATGTCTCGGAGCCGTGTCTAGTAGTGCCCTTCTTATAGGTGTGTTGTCGACCACATCATATAAGTAGGGGGCTACACGGGCATTTAGGAATTTACCTACTTCTTTGATAATCTATATCGTGCGGTAAAGTGCAATGTGGAGATATATTCGTGTCTAATTCGTGCCTTGTTCCCAAATTTTCAGAATATGGCACCTAAGAAGAAGGCTAGACTCGGTCTTAGGGCCAATACCGGCCCAAGTGCAGCTGTTAATCATGTACCCGATACCGTGGGAGAGAATGACCCACCAGTCCCGAATTTGCCTGGCCCATCTGTTCAAAACCCAAGTGTCCCTATTCCAGCTGCGGCAGAGGATGCCACCATTCCTCCTGCCAGTGTTCCTGACTCAGATACAGTTCCAGTTTCTGGTTCTGGTATCTCTAACGAGGATCTTAGGGGAGCCATTCATATGTTAACACGGTTAGTGGCTGCCCAGGCCCAGAGATCCCATGATGCCCCTGCATCCTCCAGCGGACAGGGAGATTCCTTTGGCTCCAGAGTCCATCAATTCTTGCGATTGGCCCCTCCAGAATTTTCAGGCACCGATCCAGAGGCTGACCCACAAGAATTCCTTGATGAGATATACAAGACCCTCAGAGTGATGAAGGCTACAGATATAGAGGGGGTAGAGTTGGCCTCTTACAGGGGCTGAAGGGAGCGGCACGTTCATGGTTCGAAATGTGGGAGGATTCCCGTGAGGAAGGGAGCCCTCCGGCCGGATGGGATGAGTTCGTGGATGCATTTATGGACCACTTCTTACCTGCTGAGGCAATGGCAGCCCGTGCCACTGAGTTCGAGGTTCTCAAACAGGGCAGTATGAGTGTTTGGGAGTATCGCATGGAGTTCGTAAGGTTGTCCAAGTATGCTCCTCATTTAGTGTCGACCATGGATGCCGGGTTCGACGGTTTGTTCAGGGCCTTAGCCCTTTAGTAGTGAATGAGGCCGCCACAGCAGCTTTGCACTCGGACATGAACTATGGGAGGATTGTGGGGTTTGCTCGGGCCACGAGAGGCCGGGGAGTGAAGATTCGTGCGAGAAGAAAGTAGCAACGGGGCCGGTCAATGGGTCGTTCGGGGAGATCACTTCCGGGGAAGGGGTCATCGGGGCCATCCCGGTCATATGCTCGGTCCTCCGCGAGTGCACCGCCATCCGTGCACGGTCGTCGGCAGGGCGATTACTCGAGACTCGGTTCGGACGGCGGGAGGCCTCGTCGGTCCGGTCATCACGGGGTGAGATCCCGGCGGCGGGGAGACCTACGTGCCCCAAGTGTGGGAGATTTCATACCAGAAACTTGCTACCTTGACCTTCCGGTGTGCTTCGGGTGCGGGGTGAGAGGTCATATTCAGCGGGCCTGCCGTGCACCCTGTCAGGGTATGGGTAGGGGATCTGCTCGGTCATCCGGTTCTTCGGTTGCTACATCATCAGCGCGTACTCCAGCATCAGCGGGGCGTGGTGCAGCTAGGGGTGGAGCTCGGGGTAGGGGTGGACCTAGCCGATTCTATGCATTGAGTGGCCGCCAAAATGCCGAGGCTTCTCCGGATGTTGTTACAGGTATCATGTCTGTTCAGACTATTGATTGCTATGCCCTTATTGATCCAGGGTCCTCCTTGTCTTATGTTACTCCATTCATTGCTTCAAGCTTTGGGATAGAACCCGAACAGCTTCATGAGCCGTTCTCTGTGTCGACTCCTATTGGTGATTCTATTACAGCCTCACGAGTCTATAGGAATTGTGTTGTTATGGTGGGTGGTCGTGATACCACAGCCGATCTTATTGAGCTTGGGATGGTAGATTTTGATGTAATTATGGGGATGGATTGGCTCTATTCGTGCTTTGCCAAACTTGACTGTCGAACGAGAGTTATGAGGCTCGAGTTCCCTAACGAGCCAATCATTGAATGGAGAGGAAATGGTGTAGTGCCAAGGGGTAGGTTTATTTCCTACCTTAAGGCTTCGAAGATGATTAAGAAGGGGTGTATCTATCACCTGGTTCGGGTAACGGACACCACCTCGGATGTGCCTATCCTCGAGTCCGTGCCAATTGTGAATGAATTTCCTGAAGTGTTTCCAGATGAGCTTCCAGGCATTCCGCCAGATAGGGAGATTGATTTTGGGATCGATGTATTGCCAGATACTCAGCCAATATCCATTCCACCACACAGAATGGTGCCAGCAGAGTTAAGGGAGTTAAAGGAGCAAGTGAGGGATTTATTAGAGAAAGGGTTCATACGACCGAGTGTGTCGTCGTGGGGTGCTACGGTTCTTTTTGTCAGGAAGAAAGATGGGTCACTTCGAATGTGTATTGATTATCGGCAGCTTAACAAAGTCACCATTAAGAATAAATATCCATTGCCTCGAGTGGATGATCTGTTTGACCAATTGCAGGGAGCGAAGTTCTTCTCAAAGATTGATTTACGATCTGGGTACCACCAGTTGAAAATCAGGGAGCAGGATATTCCTAAGACCGCCTTCAGAACTCGTTATGGTCACTTCGAGTTTTTGGTCATGTCTTTTGGGCTAACCAATGCCCCAGCAGCTTTCATGGACCTTATGAATCGGGTTTTCAAGCCATTCCTAGATTCCTTTGTGATTGTATTCATTGACGATATTCTCATCTACTCTCGGAGCGGGGAAGATCATGCCGTTCACCTCAGAGCAGCATTGCAGACCCTTCTTCAGCATCAATTGTATGCCAAGTTCTCAAAATGTGAGTTTTGGTTGGAGTCCGTAGCTTTTCTAGGGCATGTTATTTCCAGTGAGGGAATTATGGTAGATCCTCAGAAGATTGCGGCAGTGAAAGATTGGCCTAGACCCACAACCCCGACAGAGATTCGCAGCTTTTTGGGTTTGGCAGGGTACTATCGGAGGTTTGTAGAGGGATTCTCAACCCTTGCCTCCCCATTGACTAAATTGACGCAGAAAGCAGTTAAGTTCCAGTGGTTCGAAGCATGTGAGAAAAGTTTCCAAGAACTGAAGTCAAGATTGACCTCGGCACCAGTATTGGCCTTGCCAGAAGGCACAGAGGGATTTGTAGTCTATTGTGATGCCTCCGGAGTCGGTTTGGGATGTGTATTGATGCAGCACGGAAAGGTTATAGCTTATGCTTCCAGACAACTCAAGAACCATGAGAAGAATTATCCGACGCATGATTTGGAACTTGCAGTTGTTGTGTTTGCCTTGAAAATATGGCGACACTATCTTTATGGGGTTCATGTAGATGTGTTTTCAGACCACAAGAGCCTCCAGTATTTGTTCAAGCAGAAAGAGCTGAATCTGAGACAGCGGCGGTGGTTAGAACTACTCAAGGACTATGATATGGACATATTGTACCATCCAGGGAAGGCAAATGTGGTAGCCGACGCTCTTAGTCGGAAATCCATGGGTAGTTTGGCTCATTTGGGTGTGGATCAGAGACCCCTGGCTCGAGAGGTCTACCAATTAGCCAGCTTGGGGGTTCGTATTTCGGCGTCGGACGAGGGGGATATCTTGGTGCATAATGGAGCAGAATCATCATTGGTCGCGGAAATCAAGGAAAAACAGTTCATGGATCCAGCATTGGTTCGGGTGAAGGAAGCGATCATGAATGACAAGACCTCAGCATTTGTACTCAGCAGCGAAGATGGTGTATTGCGGTGTCAAGATAGGCTATGTGTTCCGGATGTGGACGAGCTTCGGGAAAGAGTGATGGCAGAGGCTCATACTTCCGGGTATTCTGTGCACCTTAGGTTCCACGAAAATGTATCATGACCTTAAGGAGATTTATTGGTGGAACGGTATGAAAAGGGATATAGAAAGCTTTGTAGCTAAATGTCCGAACTGTCAACAAGTGAAGGCCGAGCATCAACGGCCCGGTGGATTAACTCAACTTATAGAAATACCAAGGTGGAAATGGGAGATGATCAATATGGATTTCGTGGTGGGGTTACCTCGCACTCAGCGTAAGTTTGACTCAATATGGGTGATAGTGGATCGACTCACCAAATCAGCTCACTTCATGCCTGTCAAGTCCACTGATACTGCGGAGCAATATGCAAGATTGTACATCAAAGAGATAGTAAGGCTTCATGGGACTCCACTTTCTATCATCTCAGATCGCGGGGCTCAGTTCACCGCTAACTTTTGGAAGAAGTTTCAGCAAGGTTTGGGAACTCAGGTGAATCTCAGCACAGCTTTCCATCCACAGACCGATGGACAGGCCGAGCGGACCATTCGGACGCTTGAAGATATGTTGCGGGCTTGTGTCTTAGATTTTAAAGGTAATTGGGATGAACACTTGCCACTGATAGAATTTGCTTACAATAACGGCTATCATGCTAGCATTCAAATGGCCCCGTTTGAGGCATTGTACGGGAGAAGATGTAGATCGCCAATCGGGTGGTTTGAGGTAGGTGAAGCGGAATTGCTAGGGCCGGATATGGTGTACGAAGCTATGGAAAAAGTTAAGGTTATTCAGGAGAGAATGAAAACAGCACAGAGTCGTCAAAAGTCCTATGCAGACGTTCGCCGAAAGGATTTGGAGTTTCAAGTCGATGATTGGGTGTTCTTGAGGGTATCTCCTATGAAGGGAGTCATGCGATTCGGAAAGAAAGGGAAATTGAGTCCTAGGTATGTCGGGCCATATCGGATCGTTCAAAGGATTGGTCAAGTTGCTTATAGGCTAGAGTTGCCTCATGAGATGTCATCAGTGCACCCGGTATTCCATGTGTCCATGTTGAAGAAAGTGATTGGAGATCCATCCACCATCATGCCAGTCGAAGCTATAGAGGTTAATGAAGATTTGTCATATGAAGAAGTTCGAGTTGCCATTCTTGATAGGCAAGTCCGTAAGTTGAGAAATAAGGAAGTTGCCTCTGTTAAAGTATTGTGGCGAAGTCAACAAGTTGAGGAGGCCACATGGGAAGCGGAAAAAGAGATGAAGGAAAAGTACCCCCATTTGTTTGATCAAGCCTAGAAGAAATTAGGTGACCCTCCTACTCCTAGTAACTGTCATCTTGCCTAAGTTGTTTCCCTCTTAGTGTTAGTAAAGTCTCCTTCATTTTGTAATGAATTTAATGTGTTGTCACGTTTGGGTCATTTGAGCCTTTCTTGATAAATGAGAGCCTTATAAAGATTTACGTGTTTAATAAACAACTAATAGTAAGTGTAGATTGGTAATGATTTGTTAAGTGTACATGGTGTGTTAAAATGGTTAAATAAGGTAAGAATTCATTGAAGTGACTAGTTTATGTGCAATTGTAACAATGTGATAGAATATGTGCATTCGTTGAGGTAAGAAGGTGTATACCAGTTGTGAATAGTGTTGTTGTTGTATATTGTTGTTTGGTGATGTGTTTCGGGGGCCCTCTGACAGGTGGATATGTCCATAATACAAAGGAAACTCTGGCAAAATTTTTCTAAAATATAAGAGTTAGTCAAAATTTTGATAGCTTGCATATCATGTCTTTCAAAACTCATTTATTTCAAAATCCTCATTCGAGGACAAATGATCTTAAGGGGGGAGGATGTAAGGCCCCGTAAAATTTTTGTGCATAAAACCTAGTAGTTGTGGTGTCATGGTCCGAATAATGTGTTAGGAATGCGTAGAATTCTTCGCGGCGAGCTTGCGAGCCGCGGTTCGGACTCTTGGTAGTGATTTAAGTTTCAAAATGTAGAGAATAAAATTTTCCAGAAAAATGTCAAATATGCGGTCAAGAATGCGACCGCAAACCTGACATGCGGTCCGCATAGTGACCGCAAATCGTTCCAGAGAGTTGCCCAAAATTGTGTCCAATGTGCGGTCGATATGCGATCGCATGTCAATCTGCGGTGCACTTTTGCGACCGCGGAATCAACATGCGGTCCGCATAGTGACCGCAAATCGTTCCAGAGCCTGCGTAATTTTTTGAGCCATTCTGCGGCCACTATGCGGACCGCATGTTGATTCTGTGGTCGCAAAGTACACCGCATAATTGACCCGGTCCAGATTTTTGTAACATTTTGACCCGATCTCTTCTTTAATATAACACCCTTCTTCTTCGTTTTATCATATCATCTTACCAAAATTAGAGAGAGAATAGAGGGTTTTTATAGAGAGAAGTTCTTCATCTTCAAAGATTGTTCCAACTACTTAATTCCAAGGGATTCTAGGGCAAGGATTCAACTTCCCCAATATTTTCAAGGTAAAAACCCTAACTATTTTCTTTGATTTTCAGTTTTAATTGGGTAAAGAGAGGTTTTCATATAATAGCTTTTAAAAATAGAATTTTTATACTCATGCATGATTATTGAACTTGGTTTTTAGTAAAAAGAAGTGAGTAGAAGTAAGAGTCTTCAAGAACAAGGTTGGCAAGAGTAAGATAGTTTGGGTAAGCATAAAGTAGGAAGTTAACGGAAGAAAAATCATCACCAGGTATGTATGGCTAATTTTGATTCTTGTAAAATCGCCCATATGTGTGAAATTGTTGGCATGTGTTAATTTGAGAGATTTTATGTGATTTTTCGATATCATTGTTGGGTATACAATTGATGATTGAACTACCATTGGTATGGTTTGAAATATGAATTGAAAGATGACAAAGGAATTGAAATTGGTAAAGAACTGGGGAAAATTGTTGTTATGGCATATATGGTTCCTTTTGGAAAGAGATGAAACACTTGAATTGTGGAAATATTGAAACATGGTTGTGATATTGAATTGAGAAGAAATTGAGAACATGACCCAATGTGTAAGTTGCTTATTTGAACTTGTTGAAATTGTGTGTAGTACCTTATTTGCTGTTTGAAATTGTTGTGTTTTCAACTGTAAGGCGGGGTCGTGTTGCGCGCCGCAACGTGGGGAAATAAGGTGTGGGTTGGGGTGATAAGGGTGGCCGAGGTAATAAGGGTGGTCGGGGGCAATAAGGGTGGAAAGCGATCGAAATCGCTATTGAAAATTGATACAAAATCATTAATATGAAATTGTGAAAGGAGACAGCAGGAGAGTTTGCAACCTGGGGGGCACTGATTGCCCCTTTGTTTGACTACTTGTGCTTTACGTGATTGATTGGTTATTGTTAAATTGGTTGATCGTAGAAAGTGCTTTGTGTGAGATTTATTTGAAAAGAGGAAAATGTGGAAACATGGTTGGCTGGCTTAATTAATTGTTGATGTAATTTAATGGCTTGAGTTTACTTGGGACAAAGTTTGTCCATACATACCAGTACAATTCAAGTGTACTGACGTCCCTTTTGCCGGGGCGCTACATTCGTGTCATGATTGTAGGTGGATCAGTAGCAGGCACTTCAGCTCATCGGCAGTAGTATCTTTCATCCTCCACTGCCCGTTTTTGGTGAGCCCCTTTCTTCCTCGGGGTCTTGTGTGGTTCATGCCACTCGGTTTAGATTTCATTTTGGTTTTGTAAGGTATAGCCGGAGCCTTGTTACCGGCAAGTATTGTACTTTTCTTTTGTACCCTAGAGGCTCTGTAGACATGTAAACTGTGGGACTCCAGTCTTATGTATATATATTGTGTTATGTCGGGCGTTGTAAAAATTGAAATCTTGATAATGAATCACTCGTATCGTTTATTTGTTTAATGTGAAATCAATTATGATTAGTAATATATTTGGTTAATGAGAAACAGTCAACACAGGGGTAACGCGTGGGAATGAAAAGCACCCAGGTCCGCTTGACTGGGGCAACCCGGTCAGGCGCCGGTCATGTCCCTCGATTTGGGGCGTGACATACGCGACCTGCCGCGGTCCTACCACGGTTACGCCAGGACCGCGGCCAGAGTGGCCTTCTGAATCTGCAGTAGTGTTCTGGCGCGGTCCTACCGCGATCACGTCCGGACAGCGGCTAATTAACTAATATTTAATTTATTATTAAATAATTGATTAAATAAATTTTGTCCAAAAATAATCTTATCGATCGATTTCCAAATCCAAATCCGAAGCCGAAGTCGAGCCGAGCGAGCGACGACGCCGTCGCAAGGGTTCATCCTCTTCAACTCCTTTTAAGAACTTTAAGAAGTGATATATATATATATATATATATATATATATATATATATATATATATATATATATATATATATATATATATATATATATATATATAAATATGTATTTGTCCTCGCCAATGAGGGACAAAGTTCAAGACAAAAGCTCACTTCATTCAAATTTTTATTTTTCTACATTTTATTTCTCACTATTTCCAATTCACACTCTTAGAATTTAAAGGCGAATGCTTAACGTCTTTGAAGCCCAATGCTTTAAAGTCCAACAAAGTAGTGCTATATTTTATCGTTTGAAATAGGAACATAGCCAAAATTTATTATATGCGAGCTTAGTCGTCACAAAATAATAATACTAGTATTATTTTATTATTAGCTTTTGTAGCGACTGTGTAGCACTACTTTTGTGGCGGTTGGGGAAGTCATCACAGAATATCATCTATTGAAAACCTTATTTCGTGTTGTGATTTCTTAGTTTTGAATCAACATTCAGAACATCAACTTGTCTTGATGCCATCTGCACCATTAATTGTAATATCAGTTATTGTAAGATTAAAGCTTTTCTCAAGACTCAGTTGTTTGTTCAATATTCTTGGTGGTGTACAAAACTTTAACTAATTATTTATTGTTTACAAATAAATTTGAACCTTTCATTTCTTCATCCGATATTTTTGTAACATTGTCAAACAGAAATATCAATGGAAGTGAGGCCGCTACATTAGAGGTCAATAACTTTTCCAGCTTTAACAAACAGTTTAACAAATCCAATTGGCGCCCTCACGTGAACAAGAAGAAGATGATGCATCATATAGATAAAACAGTTTCTATAATTCTGTTCAGTTCTTATTATTTATCTTTATGTGGATAATATGGGAAAATTGGCATGCTTTGTTTTTTGGTGAAAAGTATTGCTACCTTTTCTGGTATTGAACCTGAAATATTTTCTGGTTTTGTTTTAAAGGAATAGTGGCCGCGGTTGGGGATAGTAGTATAAGGTCATGTCCTTGGGGTGAGGGTGGGGGTGGGGTAGGAGTGGGTAGGGGGGCAGGGAATGGTTCTGGGAATGGCTCGAGAGGCAAGGGTAGTAAGGGGTTAGCGGACATTTTGCGTTTAAGAATAGGGTCGTGGAACGTAGGCACCCTGACTGGTAAGTCCGTGGAGCTAGCGAAAATTCTTCGGATGAGGAGGGTCAACATGGCTTGTTTGCAGGAGACTAGGTGGAAAGGGTCGAAGGCGAAGAATGTAGACGGAGCTAAGCTATGGTACTCTGGGTCTGTGAAGGGTAAGAATGGAGTAGGTATCTTAGTGGATAGGGACCTTCGCGGGTCCGTGGTCGAGGTTAGGCGAGTGAATGATAGGTTAATGTCTATCAAGTTGGTTATAGGTGGGTGCGTCCTCAATGTCATTAGCGCTTACGCGCCTCAAGCAGGATTAGAGGAGGAGGTTAAGAGGCGCTTTTGGGAAGGCTTGGACGAGCTGGCTAGTAGTATCCCTCTATCTGAGAAGTTAGTTATTGAAGGAGATTTTAATGGCCACATTGGTGCCGATGCTGGGGGTTAATGTGAGGTGCATAGGGGCTATGGGCTCGGGGCCAGAAACGGAGGAGGCTCTTCTCTGCTTGATTTCGCCAGGGCTTGCGATCTTTGGATTGCGAACTCGGCTTTTCAGAAAAGGGAGGAACACTTGGTTACTTTCAAAAGTTCGGTAGCAAAGACACAGATAGACTACCTCCTCATCAGACGGAACGATAGAGGGTTGTGCAAGGACTGTAAGGTCATCCCGGGAGAGTGCCTCTCGACTCTCCATAGACTCCTAGTGATGGATGTCGGTATATGGGTGAAGAGGAAGAGGAGGGGCGCCCGGGGCCGGCCGAGGATTAGGTGGGGAGCCTTGACTAAGGAGAATGCCCTGGAGTTGGAAAGGAGGTTAGTTGATGGGGGTGCATGGGGAAGTTCTGGGGAAGCGGATGCTATGTGGACTGTGACGACTGATCTGGTCAGGGAGGTAACGCGAGATGTGCTCGGAGTAGCCAAGGGATATTCAGGCAGGCATCAAGGTGACTGGTGGTGGAACGAGGCTGTCCAAGGAAAAGTGGAGGCGAAGAAGGCGGCATTTGCTCGGATTGCGGAGAGCTCGAGCGAGGAGGAAATGAGAGTGAACATGGAGCGCTATAAGGAGGCGATGAGGGAGGCGAAGTTGGCGGTCACGGAAGTGGAGAATGCAGCATTTGAGCGCATGTACGAGAAATTAGAAGAGAAATGAGGGGACAGGAAGTTGTTTAGGTTGGCTAAAGTGAGGGAGAAGAATGCGCGGGACTTGGACCGAGTTAGGTGCATCAAAGATGAGGATGGTAGAGTTCTGATGGGGTAGGCTCAGGTCAGGCAGAGTGGACAAGCATACTTCCGAGACCTGCTCAACGAGGAAGGTGACCAAGACATAGAGTTAGGGGAGCTGAGAGACTCAGAGCGTCATAGGGATCTGGGGTTCTGCAGGCGCATTAGGGTAGAGGAGGTCGTAGAGGCTTTACATAGGATGAGTAGGGGTCGAGCGACCAGACCAGACGAAATTCCGGTGGAGTTTTGGAAATACATGGGTAGGGCAGGAGTGGAGTGGTTGTCCAGGTTGTTTAATGCGATCTTCAGGTCCAAGAAGATGTCAGAGGAGTGGAGGTGGAGCACGGTTGTGCCTGTGTATAAGAACAAAGGTGACATCCAGTGTTGCAATAACTATAGAGGCATCAAATTACTAAGCCATACCATGAAAGTATGGGAGAGGGTGGTTGAGGCGAGGGTGAGGGCGATGATGTCAATCTCAGTGAACCAGTTTGGTTTCATGCCGGACCGCTCCACCACAGAAGCTATCCACCTTGTCAGGAGATTGGTAGAAAAGTTTAGGGACAAGAAGAAGGACTTGCACATGATGTTTATCAACTTGGAGAAGGCGTACGACAAGGTTCCAAGAGAGGTGTTATAGAGGTGCCTGGAGGCGAAGAGCGTGCCAGAGGCCTGCATTAGGATGATCAAGGATATGTATGATGGTGCTAAGGCGAGGGTTAGGACAGTGGGTGGCGACACAGACCGCTTCCCAGTGGAAATGGGGCTTCACCAAGGATCGGCACTCAGCCCACTCCTATTTGCTTTGGTGATGGATGCTCTAACTCGGCATATCCAAGGAGACGTGCCATGGTGTATGCGATTTGCTGACGATATTGTCTTAATAGACGAGTCGAGGGTCGGTGTTAACGAGAGGTTGGAAGTTTGGAGACAGACCCTCGAGTCAAAGGGTTTCAGACTAAGCAAGTCTAAGACTAAATACTTGGAGTGCAAGTTTAGCTCCGAGCCGAGCGAAGAAGGAGCTGGTACGGACGTGAAGCTTGGTTCTCGGGTCATCGCCAAGAAGGACAGTTTCAGATATCTTGGGTCGGTGATCCAGGGTGACGGAGAGATCGATGGGGATGTCACTTATCGAATAGGGGCTGGGTGGTCGAAATGGAGGCTTGCGTCGGGAGTCTTGTGTGATAAGAAAGTGATACAGTATCTCAAAGGGAAGTTTTATAGAGTTGTGGTTAGACCAGCAATATTGTACGGGGCTGAGTGCTGGCCAATGAAGAACTCCCATATCCGGAGAATGAAGGTAGCGGAGATGAGGATGCTCAGATGGATGTGTGGGCACATCATGTTAGATAGTGTGAGGAATGATTATTCGGGAAATGGTAGGGGTAGCCCCAATGGATGAGAAGCTACGAGAAGCGACACTCAGGTGGTTCGAGCATGTACGGAGGAGAAGCCCCGATGCATCGGTGAGGAGTTGCGAGCGGCTGTCGGTAGTTGGCGCGAGTCGTGGTAGAGGGAGGCCCAAGAGGTATTGGGAGGAGGTGATTAGGCGGAACATGACTATTATGCGGATTTCCGAGGACATGGCTTTTAATAGGAAAGTCTGGAGGTCTAGTATCAAGGTTGTAGGTTAGGGGCTTCTATTATTTCGCGGGATAGGGATGGGTCGAGGGGGGAGGGTTCCCGATAGGTTAATATCTCTGTGAGTACTCCTAGAATTACTAATGCCTTTTGTTCATGTTGTTGCTTTGTTTACTTTGCCCTTTTATATGTCAGTTTTTTGTGGTTTATTCTAGAGTCACTAATGCTTTTTCTTTTTGTTTTGTTTTTGTTTTTGTTTTTTTTCCTTTTCTCGATCTTTCGCCGAGGGTCTATTGGAAATAGCCTCTCTGCCCTATCGGGTAGGGGTAAGGCCTGCGTACATATTGCCCTCCCTAGACCCCACCCTGTGGGACTATACTAGGTAGTTGTTGTTGTTGTTGTTGGTTTAAAGGAATATCAAGATTGAACAAATATGTAGATTATTGGACTAAGTTGTACGATTTGCTCTGTTCGGTGTATTATATATAATAAGAGTGTTAGGTGTTTACCTTAATTTTTTTACTATTTTTGATTTTCCTATCTCTTGAAGGAAAAGGGCAATATAATTACCTTAACTGGGTTTTCTTTTTTGTATAAAGACATTGTAAACTTTTCCATATTTGGCTAGTCCCTTTTCTTGTAGGAAAAGGTTTGGACTTCTATAAATTGAGGATCTTTCCTTCTCATTCAGTAGCATTCACAATGTAGCTATAGGGGACTTGAGAGTAGTATTTAGGGGGAGAACTTTTCGGGACAAGTGTTAGTGTGTCACTTGTGTTTGCCTCTTTGTGAGGTTGTTCTCTCGATATTTTGTACTCTGTTTTATTATAGTGGATTACTCATCTCTGTTGTGGACGTAGGTCACCGAACCACGTTAAATATTTGTGTCTCTTTTGGTAGATTTCTCTCTATTGTATGATTTATCGTCGTTCAAGATTTGCTTTTGCTAGCTTCCGCTTGACACTTATTTTTTTTCGGACCTCAAAAGTGGTATCAGATCGAGGTTCAAGACAGGTTCATCTTGGCAGGTTCAGTTCTAGCAGCAACATATTTGACAGTAATCGTGACTTTTGTCTGAGAAATCTGACTGGTGTGTTACGCACGTTAAGACAAACTTTGTGGCGGAGATTTGGAGATGCGACCTGATGAAGGCTATGTGAAGAAGGTGGATCAATTTTATTTTGTCAAAAATTCAGGCCAATGGGGAGAATTGTTAGGTGTTTGCCTTAATTTTCTTACTATATTTGGTTTTCCTATAGCATTCACAATGTGTCCATAGGGGGCTTGAGAGTAGTATTTAGGGGAGAACTTTTCGGGACAAGTGTTAGTGTGTCACTTGTGTTTGCCTCTTCGTGAGGTTGTTCTCTCGATATTTTGTACTCTGTTTTATTATAGTGGATTGCTCATCTCCGTTGTGGACGTAAGTTAGTTGACCGAACCACGTTAAATATTTGTGTCTCTTTTGGTAGATTTCTCTCTATTGTATGATTTATCGTTGTTCAAGATTTGCTTTTGCTAGCTTACGCATGACACCTGATTTTTTCTGTCCTAACAAAGAGTTAGCTAAAGAGCGATGGTGCTGACTCGCCAAGAACTGAATATGAGGGTGAGTCGGAAATTCTTTTAGGTTCATGAACTGTTTGAAGTTTAGGTGTGGCGTTCTATATGCATCGAGGAGGATCTATTGGAAACAACATCCTTATGGATTTGCGTATAAATTGCTCTCCCCAGGCGCCACCTATTGGGAATATACTGGGTCGTTAGAATTTCTGGCTACCCTAATGCATGGGGCTTACTAGCGAAGAATTGACAGGGGAGGGAGAGGAAAGGGATAGAGAAGCTACCCAACACACTCATATTCAGGAAAATTCCTACAGTTTTTCGGGTGGTGTAAGGCAAAAAGCGTATATGTTTGATGGAGAAGGGAATTATTTCGACAAGGAATGGGATTTATCAGAAGGAAGAGGCAAAGAATTTTGCTGGTATCATGTTGAGCTTCCAAAATGGAACCAAAAACTCTCACAATCTGCACAGTATCTTATAGATTTACTTTGTCCACCTTTGAATCTTCAAGACATTCTATCACTAGTTAGCAATGGTCCTTTTTGCGCGCATGTTAATGGCGCTCTTGTCTTTCGAGTTAATTCACCTGGCCCTGCATCCAGCAACTTTACATTTTGAATCGTTGCAAGAGTTACTGAGAATTTAGTCATCATTGTGTCTTAGGCCGTGTTCCAAGATTGTGTTTCTCCCCTGGAAATGACTCACTTCTATCGCAGATTCCTATAGTCGAAAGTCCAAGTTATGAAGAAAAGGAAAGGGGTGGGATTATTATCATGGAACATGTTCTTGGTTTTTTGTTGATGATGAATCATTATGAAGATGCTGATAATCCAGTGCCTAAATCTGTATCAAATCTTGTCCTTCACATTATAGATACGCATATGGATCAACTTCAAGATATTGTGACTAAGCTGGAGATTGAGTTGGATTCTGTTGAACTAGAATTGGACAAAGGTACATTTTGATATAGATATTTAAAGTAAGCAAAAGAGACACTACAGGGGAGGGAGAGGAAAGGGATAGAGAAGCTACCCAACACACTCATATTCAGGAAAATTCCTACAGTTTTTCGGGTGGTGTAAGGCAAAAAGCGTATATGTTTGATGGAGAAGGGAATTATTTCGACAAGGAATGGGATTTATCAGAAGGAAGAGGCAAAGAATTTTGCTGGTATCATGTTGAGCTTCCAAAATGGAACCAAAAACTCTCACAATCTGCACAGTATCTTATAGATTTACTTTGTCCACCTTTGAATCTTCAAGACATTCTATCACTAGTTAGCAATGGTCCTTTTTGCGCGCATGTTAATGGCGCTCTTGTCTTTCGAGTTAATTCACCTGGCCCTGCATCCAGCAACTTTACATTTTGAATCGTTGCAAGAGTTACTGAGAATTTAGTCATCATTGTGTCTTAGGCCGTGTTCCAAGATTGTGTTTCTCCCCTGGAAATGACTCACTTCTATCGCAGATTCCTATAGTCGAAAGTCCAAGTTATGAAGAAAAGGAAAGGGGTGGGATTATTATCATGGAACATGTTCTTGGTTTTTTGTTGATGATGAATCATTATGAAGATGCTGATAATCCAGTGCCTAAATCTGTATCAAATCTTGTCCTTCACATTATAGATACGCATATGGATCAACTTCAAGATATTGTGACTAAGCTGGAGATTGAGTTGGATTCTGTTGAACTAGAATTGGACAAAGGTACATTTTGATATAGATATTTAAAGTAAGCAAAAGAGACACTATATTGTTCCTATTGCTATTGCTGAGTTTCTTATTTGTAGTAACAGAAATAGACGGTTGGGCTGCATTAAGCTTCTGCTATGCACGGGGTTCGGGAAAGGGCTGGACCACAATGGTTTATTGTACGCAGCTTTACCCCCTATATTTCTGCAAGAGGCTATTTCCACGACTCAGACCTTTGACCTTATGGTCTCACGACAACAATTTCAACGGTTACACCAAGACTCCCCTTTAGAAATAGACTAGTATTCAATATGACATAGGGATAGGAAATTAAATTTTGCCTTGCTTCCTAGTATTTGTTTGGTTGCAGGTGGTTTTGCTTTAAAGCAGCAAATGTTGGATGATAGAAGATTTCCAAAGGTGCATCTTGACTCGCAATGCCTCCTCCAAGTAATTTCTTTAGTCCTGACTCTCCAAAATACAGTCTCAACCGTGTGGGATTCTTCAAATGAAGAATCCAACATACACCGGGCGACATTATCAGAGAGTCCAAGCAACATAGGACATTGTTACTATGAAAGCAATTCTACAACTTTAGTTTATAAAAACCAATAGGATGTGTTTACTCTAGACATATGTTATCATTTTTTATTAATTAATGTTATTGTAGGTGATTGCATATGGGGAGCAAGTAATTCCAAGAGTGAAGGAGAAGTGTTTTTCGAAAGATTGGTTTTCTAGTGATGACACTAACATCCTTGAGGAGATAATTGGTCAACTGAGAAGTTTAAAAGAGAATGTTGGGTTTATAGCTAATAGAGTTACAGGAATATAGATTGGTCTTGAAAGTTGGCAAGCTGTCCAAATAACTAGAAAACTATACTACCTTTCTTTCCTCTCCATCATGTTTCTCCCCTTGTCAGTAGTAACTGGAGGTAATATTCTTAAGTAACTTTTGTCCTTAATTTCATACATTTTTCAGTTTAAACGGAGCCTTGGCCCAACCAGTAAGAGTTTTCGTTGTAAGACCACAAACCACGAGTTCAAGTTGTGAAAATTACGAGATATGATTGTGTATAGTAGCAACTCAATGCACTCTGGTCAGTGGCGGAACTATAGTGTCAAGGGAATTAAACTCCCTTTGTTGTAAAATTACATTGTGCGATTAGAATAAAATTGATTTTTTTTATCATATGTGAGCAATTGAATCCTCTTGACAAGAAGAAAAATTCACATATAGTAGTAAATGGGATTCATTATTGCTTTAAGTCAGAGTTTAAATTCCATTTGTGACATTCTAAAATTATTTTTAATCCTTTTGTATAAACTTTTGGTTTTATCGTTGGCTCCGATCGTTTTCAAATCCCGCATATACCGGGAAATTTAGAGCACAGTGATGTCCTTTTTCCATTTGAAAATAGCCTCTTGCAAAATTGCAAGATAAGACTGCGTATAGTAGCAACTCAACACGCTCCGGCTGGTGGCTGAACTAGATAGTGTCAAGGGGGTTCAACCCCGTTCGTTAAAAAATTACATTGTGCAAATAGAATTAAAAAAAATTATTATTTGTGAGTTGTTGAATCTCCTTGGTATGGAGAAAAAAAATCAAATATAGTAGTAAAGGAGGTTACAAAATTGCTTAAGGTCATAGTAGTTCATATTCCAACTGTGACATCTTAGAATTTTCTTGAATCCCTTGTATAAATTTTAGTTGCGTCACTGACTTTGGTCCTTCCCAAACCCAATACATAGCGGGAAGTGTACAATGTTGTCCTTTTTCCATCTGAATCATTATATTTGCATGCATCTGATGTCACTAAAAATTATCTGGTGTATGACAGTGTTTGGGATGAATGTGGGAGGTGTTTCTTGGACAAACCAAAATGAACCTGAGCTGAAGGAGAGGTTCCACAATGTAATGTTGCTATGTGTGGCTTTAATATTGTTGGTCCTGTTATGCTTCCTTTTCCCAGCTTTTTATGCTTCTTTTGTGACTTGGAAGAGAAGAAGAGACATGAAAAGAAGTTGGCTTCTCAACCACAAATCTTCCCATAGAAGAAATACAAGAGGAGTAATAATAAGGAAAGAAATGATAAGGGAGGGTACCAACAGTTGTATTGAATTGAAAATGGGTAGGAAACAAATAGCAGTTATTCTCCCTGCTGTTTTCTCCAAAAGGTAACGGAGGCGTGCAAAGGTTACTTTATTGGAAAAAAGTTAAATGTATATTAAAAGTGACGTGGCATGACACGTGGTTTGGTCAAAATGGTCAAAGTATAACTGATGAGGAAAAGGCACGGATGATGACAGATACGAGAAGAGGAAGTTAAAAAGGCACGAGAAGTAGTTTAGGCATGATGCTCGTATCTATTCAAATCATTTAAAGTCAACGGATTGAAAGGCATTAAAGACATGGACCTGAAGACAAAAAGGAGCCCAAATTCATTATTAAATACCTGATACGTTAGAGAATCAGTATTTAATAATGAGTGATTGTGTAACGGCTTATTTAATGTCATTTATTTCTCATTATTAATTTATTAAAGCTTAGGCATTCATTCCTTTACGTAGAATCAACTATAAAAAGGGAGGAATTTCATCATTTGTAACACATAAAATATCACTGCATTCTATTGAAATACAACATTGTTTATTGCTTTATTTCTATTCTCAGAAAGCTTATTATATTTCGGTCTCTTGATTATCAGTAACCTGATTTTCATCTTAAATTCTCGTTTTGATCAAAATATTATTTTTTGGTTAAACAAATTAGTTCCGTTACTGGAAATATGATAATATATTTTTTCTTTACATTCTACTAAATTGTTACCATCATGGAAAATAACACCACCACCACCACCAACAACAACAACAATGCTGATGAAACGCAAATCCACCAAAATGAAGGGGATTTGCACAATGTTAACATAGTTCTTTCCCCTCAAACTTCTCCACGTCAATCTCGCGCATCGCATGCTGATGAACAAGAACAATCAGAACACGTTGATGGACCGGAGGAAGCCCCACAAAGAATAATTGATGCACGAGTTAGCCAAGCCCTTCAAGCGCTAGTTAGCCGGTTACTTGTTGCACCGTCCACACCTTCGCCTAATAATAACACACTGGAGAATCCCCGATCTGGCCTTGTTAATTCATACGAAGAGATCCTCAGTGAACCTCAAGAAATGGATCCAGGTAACACAAATAATTCTCATTTACAAAATTTGGTACTAACTTTGCAGGCACAACTAAAGGAACAAAACGAGTGCATCGAGCAAATACCTGGCGTTCCCCTAATAATCAAAGGAGTAGATGCGGATAAATACTCACAACAACCTTGGAAACCAAGTGCTGCTCCCCTTCCAATCCCTAAAAAATTCAAATGCCTGATATTTCAAAGTATGACAGCACAACCGATCCACGTGACCGTGTTAGAGCATTTACTACGGGAGTCAAAGGAAATGAACTAACCAAGCAGAAGATTGAGTTCGTGTTGGTCAAGAAATTTGGAGAAACACTTATCAAGGGAGCTCTAACCTGGTATTCTCTTTTGCCTGAAAACTCTATAAACTCTTTTGCTGAGCTTGTAGATTCTTTTATTAAGAGGCACTCAGGAGCTCAAAATGTTGATCAAAGAATGGAAGACATCTTCAAAATCGAACAGGGGGACATATAGTTACTCAGAGATTTTGTTAATAGGTTCCAACGTGAACGAATGACTTTACCTCGTGTGCCAGATAATTGGGCTGCAATAGCTTTTGCGAGCAACTTAAATGATAAAAGTTCGGAAGCCACGAGAAGACTCAAAGAGAGCCTTCTAGGATTCCCTGCAACCACGTGGAATGAAGTGTACAATAGGTATAGTACTAAGTTGAGAATTGAGGAAGATACCATGCCTCACTTCAACTTGAAGAAAGAAGCCGTTAAAAGAGATCCGAAACAGAAAAAAGATCAGGTAAAAATAGGTACGATCCTTATATGGGCCCTGCATGAAAAGATTTGCAAACAAGACAAGAAAATCAACGATATGATCAAAAATCAAGAAACAGGGAATCTAGCTCTTCCTCAAGATTCAGAAATGATAGAAACAGACACAAGTCACGAGATGATGATGGAAGTTTGAAGGCAACATTCAGTGGATATAATTTCAATGTTACCACCTCCAAGCTTGTAGCTGTTTTACGAAGCATGGGAGATAAGGTACGGTGGCATAAGGAGATGCGGTCAAATCCAAACAACAAACGTAATCCAGACCATTGGTGCAAGTTTCACAATGATCACGGGCATAAGACTTTAGAATGCAGATTTTTACAGAGTGAAGTAGACCATCTATTGAAACAAGGCTATCTCACTGAGTTGTTTACTGAAAAAGGAAAGCAAGCTTACATGAAAAACAGGCAGGAGCCACCAAAGCCCCCATCACCCAATAAGACCGTGAATGTTATAAGCGGGGGACAAGATATTTATGGAATGTCATATACAGCTTCGAACAAAGTTTCAAAAATCATAATCGTGCACGGGAAAAGTGTGCGCCAAACATTAGGAATAAAGTTATCACTTTTGATGACGCAGACACAAAAGGAGTAATCACCCCCATAACAATGCATTGGGTGCTGCAAGAAATGCAGGTGGATGATAACATGATTCCAAAGGTGAACACTCTATCAGAATTTGATAATTCGAGCGTAGTAACTAAAGGAGAGGTAATTCTAACAACTTTTCCAGAGGGTATTGTGAAATAAACCAAATTTCAGGTAGTAGATATATAGATGGCATATAATATAATCATGGGGAGACCGTGAATTCATGATATGGTTGTTGTCCCGTCAACTCTACATCAAGTTATGAAATTCCCGTCACCATGGGGAATCTATCAAATTTGTGGGGAACAACATATAGCTAGGAGTATTAATATTGTAGTAGGTACGAGTGATGTAAATAACATCAAAGGAAATGCAGACCAATACCCAGATGATCAAGGGAAGACAGATTTAAACTCTAGATCTGATATGATTCAAAAACTCGAAGAGGATCAAAACATCAAAACATCAATTGAGGAGATCGAGCATGTGATACTATATGGACAAAGGCCTGAACGAAGAATTTGCGTGGGAGCCAACTTAAGCTCAGATACACGAGGTAAGTTAATTGAATTCTTAAAAACTAACGCAAATTATTTTACTTGGCCTCATATTGATATGACAGGGATACCACTGGATGTGATGACCCGAAAACTAAATCAAGACCCATCTTGCACGATAGGAAAACGAAGGGAAAGAAAGAAGTTTTCAAAAAAAAAAATTGAAGCAAGGAAAATCCCAAAAGCTAATTAAAATTAGGTCAATCCGTAAGGACCAAAGGTGAGTGAAAAGCCGTCCATTTATTTTTATTAGAAGTTGCGGTAAGTGTTGTCTAAATCCGAAAAGATCAAGGTAAACAATCTTCTATCTATTATGTAAATAAATTTTAGATGCTGAAACACGATACTCGCAACTATAAAAACTAGCTCTGATCATGGCACTTAGAAAATTGAGACTTTATTTTCAATCCCATCCCATTGTTATAGGTATTGCTTTTCCATTACGAAGCATTTTGCATAAACATGAGTTATCAGGAATGAATTATAGAATGAAGCAAATATGAAATTAGTGATCAACCTGGAATTGTTATAAAATCTCAAGAGTTAGCCGGTTTCATAACTGATTTCACTAAAAGACTATAGAGTAACAAGTTCTGAATGGTTCTAACCCATAGACTTAGATTTTATTTGCTAATGGTTCATCTAATATAAAAGACGCAGGCCTAATAATGTTTCTCGTACCTCTTTTAGAATTATTAGATGAACTATCAAATGTCATTTTATGACTAACAATGAAGTACAGCATGAGGCTGTGATTTCAGGTTTAAAATTGGCACGGGAACTTAGCATAACCCTTGTCGTTAATCAAATACTGGGGACTGTTACAGCCAGGGAAACTCAAAAGCGAGTGATTGAACGATATTACAACCGAAAAGCGCGTCTCGGGTACTTTAAAACTGAGGACTTGGTGCTCAAAAAGGTGTTCCAATCCACGAAGATTTTTGACTCTGGAAAGATAAGTCCCACGTAGAAGGGACCCTATAGAATGCCTAACATTGCAGAGAAGGCGACATACGAGTTAGAGACAATGGATGGTAAGGTCTTACCTTCATATTGTAATGTTGTACATCTAAAGAGATATTACTTCTAAGGGAGTAGTCACAATCAGGTATCCCATTGTTAAATTTTTCTTCTGATTTATTAAGGTGTTACTAACGATTTTAGATGCTAGGCAAAAACCATAACTCGTGCTAAATGATGAGTCACGGCCCGCACGGAGAAATGGAAAATTCTTAAATTCCAAGCCTAGGGTTACATTAATCTGATGGAAATATACACGGGTTAGACAGTCTTCATCAATAAATCATACCTTCGACTGTCGTATATTTTTCAGTTTCAGGAAAAGGACCAATCTAAGGATACAAACAAGTGCTCGAGGCTTTATTCCTCATCGCTCAAACACGTGGGGGACTACATATTACACTTATGTACGTAGAAAAACAGATGCGAATATCACAAGCTGCGAGTACTGACATAAATTGGTGTCAAATTTTTCAGCCACAGGAAGTCAAGTATTAAGAAGAAGTTATGAAGTCTTCAAAACTCAATGTAAAACATTCATTATAATGTTGTAAACGAAGTCATTTCTCAAACCCTTCCTAAATATGTAAAGATAGGGTCATGACTATGTACTGAAACATGTTATGAAGAAAAACCTTGTTTATTTATTTCACATCCTATAAAGAAATCTATTACAAGAAAAACAGTTGCGAGAAAGTCATAGATGTACTGTATTGCATGTAACACTCAAAAACTTCAAGTTCATAAATAAAAACTTGTCAAAGTTGTTTCATACAAAAACATGTGTTTTCCTATTTATTTTATCGTATTATAACACCATTATGAAGTTGAGACGTCTTCTTCATTAAGTGTCGATATATAAAAAGGGCCCTCTCTTTTATAAACCTCATATTGATATTCCATGAGAAGAATCATAAAGCATTTAGAATAAAAATGCTAAGTTATTCTATAAGTCCTAAACAAGAAGATAAGTAAGAATAAAATGTAAAGAATTACTCATAAAACTTCTTAATAAACAAAGACTTAGTCATACAAATGTCTTAAACGTCTTTACAAATGCCCCATTAAAGTAAATGGGGACTTAACCCACTTTAAAAAAAGGGGAGGGGGGTAAAGTTTCAACTTGTCACTAAATGGGTTAAAACCCCTGAAGTTACCATATTAGTTTCATTTTCAGAAGCAACTAGGGGCACGGAATCAAACTCTGAAGGAGCAGCAGCAATTAGATCATTGAGGAAAGCAAGAGTCACGGGAACTTCAACTTCTGCAGGCTGAGTGACTAAAGTTTCATCCTCAGGGGTCGGAATTGCAATATTTTCAACCTCAATAGAGGTGACTCCTTCATTGGAAGGTTCTTCAGCCACGGGAGTCTCATCTGATAGATAAGGAAAGTCAAGCGGTTGTTGAGTCATCTCAATAGTCTTTAAAACTTTGGCCAACTCTGATTGTAAATCGAAGTTCTCTTGACTGGCCTCCGTTAAGGCATTACGGCGGGAGTTCAGAAAAGCCCAGCTCACCTCTACATTAAATCTCTCCTCAGGAAGTGCATAATCCCTTTGCCACGAGGTAAGATCATTTTTCAAAGTTTCGTTTTAATTCACTGGGGAATTAAGGGTAGCTTCAAGAGAGGCACGAGAATCTTCTAAGGCACGGGCCTTATCAGAAGAAGCTTGCAAATCAGCTTGAGCTTGAGACAAGTTTTGTACCGGCTCTCCCGTATATTCTTCTTTCTTACTCAACAAAACTTTGAGTTATATAATCTCCTCATTGGATTTTGACAGTTGTTCAGAAAAAGAACATTCCATGCGTTCCTTTTCTTTCTCCGCTTTGCTAAAAGAAGTTTTGACTCCATCTAGTTCAGAAGTTAGAGCTTGTTTTTGTTGCTCCAAATTACGATTACTCTCTTGCAAATATTTTATCTTTTTCTGAGCATTGTTTAACTGCTCTTTCAAATTGGAGGCTTTAATATCAACTTCCCTGGCTATCTTCTCAGCATCAAGAACAGATCGGTCAGATTCACGGGACTTCTTCTCTAAAAGGGAAATTCTTCCATTAATTCCGTGTCTGTGAGATTAGCCTGCAAAAACAGCATATATAAGTGAGAATTAAAAGGAAAGTTTTTTTAAAAAAAATTAATAAAAAGGAAGAATACCTTCAATGTACTATGAACTATGTCGTTCATCATGGTCAAACAGCTATGACTGTCCATCTTCCTTTTCTCTTTTCCCCAATTAAGGGTTCAAGCCAAACGTCTGCTCCACCTGATTTCCTCAAAAGACTGCTATTAGCGGGAACCTCAAGTGTCACACTCCTCATGGCCATACTTTGGTTACTAAAACCTTTTTTTGCATGACTAATAGAAGAAGAAGGGACTATAGAAAGAGGGACGGTAGAAGAAATGAAAATAGCAGGATTTGGAGGGATTGGGGCAGGTAAGGGGGCAGAAATTGGAGAAGAGATAGGCACGGACGAAGTAGCAAGTAAAACACTTGAAATAACAGAAGGAACAGAAATAGAAGATGAAAGAGGAAGAATTTCATCTAGAACGGGACCAAATTCACCATCTTCAAAACCAAGAGGCATTGAGTGGATTCAGGAGTGTCCCTTGGAGCGGTTTCTTCATCGGATATAATAGTAATGGGCTCAGAGGTACAAGCGGGAGAAACTTCAGTTTCATCCTTAGAAACCACCACACGCCTCCTAGTTCTGGGATGAGCTGTCAAAGAGGTATCTTCGTATTCATCAATGTCGAAATCTTCTTCAACTATTTCCTTTTTGACAGTGAGGCATGCGCACTCTCCAAAGCTATGGGAGTACTTGAAGAAGCATTAAGAGCAATAGCCACTTCAGCTGACATCCCTCGAATAGCAAAGCCTAATAAAGGATAGAAAATTAAAAGGGGGAGGAAAAAATTTAACATACGAAAAGTAGAGAGAAAGGTATACACTGTCACGACCCTAGTTCACCAATCATGAACCTGTCATGACGGCACCCAGTCTCCGCGACTAGGTAAGCCTAACACGATGCGAAATATATAAGTTCCTAATCATTAAATAAGAAAATAGCGGAAAAACAATATAAAGGGAATGTAACAAGTGCCCATTGGCACATACACTCATCAACCATATAGCATACTACCAAGACCCGAAATCCCACGGGTAACATAGACTAAAAAAAGGGGAAAGTACAACTGTGGCTCTATACATCAAGAGTGTCTAAAAACAACGAAATGAGGGAAAATAACTACTGTCACTATGAGAATAGAAGGAGGGCCTCCGGATCCGCGGACGTAGCAGATCATACCTCGAGGTCTCCGGATGTGCTGCTGAATCACATAGGATGAGCCTGTCCTGATGTACCTGGATCTGCACAACAAAAGTGTGCAGAAGAGTAGCATGAGTACACCACGGCGGTACTCAGTAAGTGCCAAGCCTAACCTCGATGGAGTAGTGACGAGAAAGGTCAGGGCCCTACCGAGAGAACAATAACATAATGATCAAAATAGTAATAAGCAGGAATAAGTAAGAATGAATCTGAAATAACAACAATGAAGTAATTACTACAACCGACTACGATTAGCTAACTACAAGTAACCAACACAACATAAACTCAAACCAGCAAGTCCAGGACCTGTGGGAATTGAACCCACAGTCCTTCTCTATATCCAACAACTCAGGAGCTACTAGAATTTAACCCGCAGTCCCAATATCAGTATCTTTGGGTCTCCGGGAATCGAACCCCCAGCCCGTATCTCAATATCTCTGGATGTGTCTCAATATCTCAGTATCTCCGGGAATCAAACCTGCAGTCCACATCTCAATAAATATATCAATAAACTCCGGGTCTCCGGGAATTGAACCCGCAGCCCTTGGATCTCCAGGAATCAAACCCGCAGTCTACAAACAATACCACTTCGGGTCTCTGGGAATCGAACCCACAACCCTGGGATCTCCAGGAATCGAGCCCGCAGTCCATCAACACAAACTATAAAAGAAACGCACAGAGAAAATATATTATGCTTAACTACAACTTCACCAAAAACGAGTGCCAACAATTATCAAGAAGTTCAAGTAAGACAATTAGGCAATTAGACAGATAAATCCTATCTAATCATGCTTTCCTAACGAATATCAGGTAAATGTCACAATTTAATCAACTAAGAACAGGAATATCACGAATCGGACAATTCAAGTAAAGTGAGTTCCAACAACCTGCGCATGTACACGCCCGTCACCTCGCGTACAAGGCATTTAAATTATCACATAATATCCTAGGGGTGAAGGTTCCCCCACATGAGGTTACACAAGCCACTTACCTCGACTTCGGTACAAAACCACTAAGAGACAACTCTCTTGCCAAAATATATCGACCTCCACAGGTGTAGTATCTGATCAAAATCAATAGAAATACATCAAAATAGGCCAACTGGGTGTTACCCAATCGAAACAATTCAAAATACACCAAAACCACAAGTTCTCAAAACCCGACTTTCAGTACAATTCTCGAAAAATTACAAAAGTCACATATTCGGAACCCTCGTCTCAACACGAGTCTAAGCATATAAAATTTATCAAATTCGGGCTGCATTTGCCCATTCAAATCCTTGATTTTCTATAATCCAAGCCTAGGGTGAAAAACATCCATAATACACCCTTAATTCCTCTAATTTCATGAGTTAATTGCATAATTATTAGTATAAAACCATCATTTGAGTCCATAGTTGATTACCTGAAGAATCTCCTTGAATTTCCCTTCAAAATCGCCCAAATCGCCTCTTTAGTCCGAGCCCTGAAATTTCTAACTTCTGATAATATTAATCCTTCTGCGATTTCCACTTCTGCGGACAATTTCCCGCTCATGAGAGCCCGTATCCACGACCAACTGGTCGCTTCTGCGATTCCAGGCCTAGCCGGCCACTTTCGCACCTGCGGACCAGGTCTCGCACCTGTGAGTCCGCTTTTGCAGAATAACCTCCGCATCTGCGAAGGTCCACCCAACGCCTGCCTTTCGCTTCTGCGACCTCCGACTCGTAGAAGCGAGTTCGCACCTACGATGCCCCCTTCCGCTTCTGCGGAAACACCTGGCCCAGCCCCCTTTCGCATCTGCGAGCCATCCTCCGCTCCTACGATTCCGCTTCTGCGGTTCCCAATCCGCAGAAGTGAAAATGCTGCTGCAAATTATGACAGCAACTCATATAACTCAAAATCCTTCTGTTTAACCTCCCAAACTCATCCCGAGGCCCCCGAGACCCCAACCAAAAATGCAATTCTACTCCAAATCACCATACAAACTTGTTCAAATCATAAAAACACGCCCTTAAACACAGAAATCACCAAATCAAAGCGAATTCAAGCCTAAGTTTCATCCAAAACTTCCGAAACCTACATGCTATCAAAAACCCGACCAAACGATGTCCGAATGACCTGAAAATTTGCAGACATATCCAAAATCACCTAACGAATCTACTGCAACTGTCAGAAATTCCATACCGACACCGGATCAAAATCTCACCTATCTATCGGATTTCCAAAAATTTCAAACTTCGGCATTTCAAGCCTAATTGAGCTGCAGACCACCAAAATACATTCCGAATGCGCTCCCAACCCCTAAATCACCTAACGGAGCTAATGGAACCATCAGATTTCCGTTCCAAGGTCGTCTTAACACTGTTCCAAATACGGGCCACTTTTCAACTACAAAGCTCTCATTTAGGGACTAAGTGTCCCAAAACACTCCAAATTCTAGGACCAACCCTCCCAGCAAATGCACAATAGCAGAGGAACTTAGGGGAACATTTAAATTGGGGATCGAAATGTAAATTTCAAAAACGACCAGCCGAGTCGTTACATATACCGTGGGTTTTAACTTTCCAACCACGTTTGTTGGAAATTGATTTTCAAGTTCGTGCCTCCATAGGCACGGCCTTCAAAATGGCGTCAACCCAAACACGGAAGTTAGGAACGGGTTCCACATCTCCCATGGTTGCTACAAAAAGCAAAATAGGATTTTAAAAAAAAACTAAAAAAACAAAAACAGATATGGTTCGAAACAAAATACTTATGTTCCAAGTTCTATTTTTCAGGAAATGGAATGTTTGGTCCACCCACCAAATCAATTATGGGAACAACTATGAACTGTGTGTACCAACCACGGTCATTAATATCTTCAGGGTTTATCAAAACTCTCTTACCTCTTGCACTTACGGTAAAAACTCCATTACGAAATAACTTGGGGTAATAAAGGTGAATCAGATGAGGGAAGGTAAAATCAACATCTACCTTGGCCGATATGTACCTCAAACACGCCACAACTCTCCATACAAGGGGATCCACTTGGGCCAAACAGATTTTAAAAAATTGACAAAAGTTGAGAATAACTGGGTCAATGGCAGGAATAAATCCCAAAGTAAAGGGATAAGTATAAACACAAGAAAAATCAGCTCTATAAGAGGTAATTCTCTGGCTAGGGTTGAGAATGACTATCTGGGTGTTATCTCTCCAACGACAGTCTTTTCGCACAATTTGAATCAAAGGTTCGGTAATCAAAGAAGGATATTTATCAGCCCTCTCTAGTTTAATCACTTGTTCGCGAAGGGACTCTTTGTTATTTGCAAAAGACAAATCTGACGGTACGATATCTTCCACTAAAGGCTCTTGAAGAGGTTCAAAAGGCTCTTTTCCTTTGGAAAAAGATTTGTTAGAAAGAGAGCCTCTAGAGGAGTTATCAGAACTAGAAAAAATGGCGGAACCAAAGGTGCCACCACGTATCGACCCTGCGCCATGAAGGATACCTCCTCTGCCTCTTCTATATTTAGCAGGAGCATTAGGGAAACTATCAAGTATTGGAGCCCTTTTGGGGTTAGGATTTGAAGATGACATGGTAAGCAAATAATGGACAAAAAGAGAAGAGTGAATTACAGATAAAATGAACGAGAGTAAAGAACCAGAAGGTTTAGTGGAAAGATTGTGAAGAAGAAGACAAAGGAAAGAGGAATAAGTTTATAAACTCAACCGTAGATAAACTTAGAGGAATAATGATGAAAACTTATAATAAAGGTAACCATCACTTCGTGAATAGCGAAGTTAAAACAGTCTCAAAAAAAGGCTGCAAAAGTGTAGAACTAGTACAAAAGTGACACGTATATGGTGCATTAAATAGAAGAGACAATTGAAGCATCTACATTGACATAACATTAATTATGACAAAATTCTTTTTAATGAGGATCCATTTCCCAAATATTTAATTGATAAATACATGGGAAGTGGGGGGGATATCTGTATTAGAAAAAAGTTGAATTTATATTAAAAGTGATGTGGCATGACACGTGGTTTGGTCAAAATGGTCAAAGCATAGCTGATGAGGAAAAGGCACGGATGATGACAGATACAGGAAGAGGAAGTTAAAAAGTCATGAGAAGCAGTTTAGGCATGATGCTCGTATCTATTCAAATCATTTAAAGCCAACGAATTGAAAGGCATTAAAGACATGGACCTGAAGACAAAAAGGAGTCCAAATTCATTATTAAATACTTGATACATTAGAGTTTCAGAATTTAATAATGAGTGATTGTGTAACGGCTTATTTAATGTCATTTATTTCTCAGTATTAATTCATTAAAGCTTAGGCATTGATTTCTTTACCAAGAATCAACTATACAAAATGGAGGAATTTCATCATTTGTAACACACGAAATATCACTAGTAATCTATTGAAATACAACATTGTTTATTGCTTTATTTCTATTCTCAGAAAGCTTATTATATTTCAGTCTTTTGATTATCAGTAACCCGATTTTTATCTTAAATTCTCGTTTTAATCAAAATACTATTTTTTTATTAAACAGTTACCTCAAAGCGCAAAGGTTACCTCGGGTGGGACGGAAGTTGGCCTTCGAGTGCAAAAGCAGGATCGGGCAAGGACGAAAGTTGGCTTTAGTACTCCCACAAGTGGAAGGCCCGTCTCTCAACGTATAAAAGTTACTTTGAAGTAACATTTGGTTGCTAATTATCTTTTACCGTGAACATAGACTCCGACATATTTTCATCTACTTGAGCCGAGGGTCTATCGGAAACAACCTTTCTATTCTTGCGGAGTGGATGTAAAGTATACGTGCACACTATCCTTTCCGAACCCCACTTGTGAGTTTCCACTAGGTTGTTATTGTTGCATAGATTCCGACATAATTGTTACTTAGAGTAGTGATCAATGTACTAGTGAGTTGAATGTAAATCAATGTTTTATTAATATCTTTCATTTAATTTTAGATATTAGATTGAAGAATAGGTCCAATAGAACACTTAAAAGTATGCTTGTTTCAGTATATTTCGAAATTGTAAAACTTTTATTAGCAAAGTTTCTGCCAATTAAGTTAGTTAATTAGTTAGAGATTGATGCTAGACCATTATAATTAGTGGATTATAATAAATTAATAACTCATTCATTTGGTTACACTTAATTGGTCTTTCTTTATCCTTTTTCTTGTTAACTTTTTAAAGCCTATTAGAATAAGACAAGTTCAAATACAATTGAATAAAATATGTACTAGAGATTTATGTACTCCTTGACCGAGAGAATAAATTAACATTGGAGTACAACTATCACAACTGTTATAAATATATTATATTATGGATGTTCGTACTCCGTTGTGAATAAGCTTCCTGAAGACGTTTATTCATATGGAGCTCCGCCATAAATATATTTATCTATTTAGTACTATATTGGAAATAAACTTCCTAACGAAGCTTATCACTTCAGTACCCGGTTATAGATAAATATTACCCCCGGTAAAAGATTATTCGTACTGGGTATAATAAGCTTATTCTTTCAGTATCCGGTTATGGAGAAATATTGCTCCCAATAAAAGATTATCCATACTGGGTATAGTAAGCTTATCACTTCAATATCCGGTTATGGATAAATATTACTCCCAGTAGAAGATTATCCATACTAGGTATAATAAGCTTATCCTTTCAGTATCTGGTTATGGATAAACATTACCCCCAGTAGAAGATTATCCATACCGGATATAATGAGCTTATCCTTTCAGTACATAATTATAGATAAACATTACTCTTAGTATAAGATTATCCATATCTGGTATAGTAGCAGCTTACACAACAGCTTCCTTTTTCTATAAATAGAAGGGTTTTCATTTCATTATGTACATCAGTTTGAATTTGAATAATAAATCAATCTCTCTCTATACTTGTCTTTACTTTACAGTCTTTGTTTTATAACACGTTATGAGCACGAGACTCTGCCATCTCGAGCAAATATTTTGAAAGTATCTGAGGTAAGAACTTTCTTTTCCTAAATAATATCAAATCTTTCTAAACTTGATTTTGTAGCCCTGGATATATCGGGCAAAAGCTATATGTCTTGGGTGCTTGATGCTAAAAGTCATCTTGATGCGATGGGTCTGGCAGATACCATCGATGATAAATATCATGCATCAAACCAAGACCGTGCCAAAGCAATGATATTCCTACGTCGTCACCTTGATGAATGCCTGAAAATGGAATATCTTACTGTTAAAGATCCAGTCATCCTGTGGAATAATTTAAAAGATAGATACGACCACCTGAAGATGGTCGTTCTTCCACAGGCACAATATGATTGGACTCATCTAAGGCTACCAGATTTTAAATCTATTAGTGAGTATAATTTTGCTATGTTCAGAATTATTTTCCAACTAAAATTATGTGGTGATAATATTACTGATTATGATATGTTGGAGAAAACTTTCACCACTTTTCATGCATTGAATATGCTCCTGCAACATCAATATCGAGAGATGGTATTTAAAAAGTATTCAGAACTTATCTCACATCTTCTTATGGATGAACAACATAATGGGCTATTAATGAAAAACCATGAAAGTCGACCTACTGGTTCTTGTCCATTCCCTGAAGTGAATGAGACGAACTTCCACCACGCCAAACGTGGAAAAGGTCGTGGCCCCAGTCATGGTCATGGCCATGGTCGGGGAAGAAATCCCAATCATGGTAATAATAATGCACCAAAGAACCCTCCTCGCCACCAGCAGTGGAAAAGGAAGGAACAAAAGCATGAAGTGGTGCAAGCACCAAATACAGAAAGTGCATGCTATAGATGTGGAGGAAAAGGGCACTGGTCACGTACCTGTCGTACGCCAAAACACCTGGTTGAGCTTTATCAAGCCTCTTTGAAAAAGACAGAGAAAAATGCTGAAGCAAATTTTATCTCTGGAGATAATTTTGACTTCATGCATTTGGATGTAGCTGATTACTTTGCACTCCCAGAAGGAGAAACAAGTCATATAATCGGTAGTGAATCCGTAGAAATATAAATATTTTAATTTTTGTTGTTTGTAATACAGAGTATGGTTATGTGATTGTTGTACATAAATAAAAGTTATGTTTTGATGTTTACTATAATATGTTTTATTTATATCATTTTGAAGAATATGGATAATCCTTAAATTATGTTTGGATCAAAGGCAAATCATGAAGATATTTGTGTTATTGATAGTGGAACAACTCATGCCATATTCGGGGATTAGAAATACATTTCTTATTTGCATAAGGAAAAAGCAAATGTTTCAACAATTTCTGGTAATATAAGTTTGATTGAAGGCTCCAGAAGAGCCATTATCTTTTTGTCTAAGGGAACAAAACTTATTATAGACAATACATTATTCTCCTCCAAGTCCCGAAGAAACTTGTTGAGTTTTATAGATATGCGTCGAAATGTGTATCATGTTGAGACAATAAATGTAATGAACATGGAATATCTTTGTATTATAAAGAATATTTCTGGCCAGAAATGCATTGTAGAAAAGTTACCAACTTTATCTTCTGGCTTATACTATTCAAAAATTAGTACAGTTGAAGCACACTCTATCATAAACCAGAAGTTTAAGGATTCAAATACTTTTGTGCTTGGCATGGCCGTTTGGGACATCCTGGATCAATAATAATGAGACGAATTACTGAAAATTCGAATGGGCATCCATTAAAGAACCTGAAGATTCTTATAAATGACGAATTTTCTTGTGATGTTTGTTATCAAGGCAAACTGATTACTAGACCATCACCAATGAAGGTTGGCATTAAATCCCCTGCCTTTTTAGAGCGTATACATGGGGATATATGTGGACCTATTCACCCACCAAGTTGGTTGTTTAGATATTTTATGGTCCTAATAGATGCATCTTCAAGATGGTCTCATGTGTGCCTATTATCATCTCGCAACCTGGCGTTTGCAAAGGCATTAGCCCAAATAATTCGATTAAGGGCACAATTCCCAGATTATCCTATAAAGTCTATTCGCCTCAATAATGCTAGAGAATTCTCATCTCAAGCTTTTGATGATTATTGTTTATTAGTTGGGATAAAGTTTGCCTTTCTTTTTCCTGCGCGAGGGTCGATTGGAAACAGTCTCTCTGCTCTCTCGGGTAGAGGTAAGGCCTGTCTACATATTACCCTCATCAGACCCCACATTGTGGGAATATACTGTGTTGTTGTTGTTGTTGTTGTTGGGATAAAAGTTTAACATCTTGTAGTTTATGTTCATACTCAAAATGGCCTTGCAGAGTCATTTATTAAACGCCTACAATTGAAAAAAAGACCACTACTTATGAAAACGAAATTGCCCACTACTGTTTGGGAACATGCTATCTTGCATGCAACATCACTTATCCGTCTCAGACCGACACATTATAATAAATATTCTCTCTGTCACAATTAGTTTTTGGTCATCAACCAAATATTGCCCATTTACGAATTTTCGGATGTGCTGTATATGTGCCAGTAGCACCACCACAGCGCAGTAAGATAGGACCATAGAGAAGGATAGGAATACATGTTGGGTTTGAATCATCCTCTATTATTTGCTATCTTAAACCATTGACAGGAGATTTATTTATTGCTCGATTTGCAGATTGTCGGTTTGATGAAACGAATTTCCCACGATTAGGGGGAGAGAAAAAGGAAATCAAAAGAGAAATTGTGTGGAAAGTTTCATCATTATCTCACTTTGATCCACGCACCCCTATATGTAATCAGGAGGTCCAGAAGATCATCCATTTACAGAATATAACAAATCAAATGCCAGACGTATTTACTGATTTGAAAAGGATAACTAAGTCACATATCCCTGCAGAGAATGTGCCTATCCGAATTGATGTTCAAGTAGGACCATCTATTAGCATGAGAGCTAGTGAACCTAAAGCACGCCTGAAGCGTGGTAGGCTTTTGGGTTCTAAGGATCGAAATCCTCGAAAAAGAAAATTGGCAAATGATCAAAATGATACCATGAAGTGATATCCTGAAGAGACCCAAGATCTAATTAGTTCTGATATTCCTGAAGAAATCAACGAACCCGAAGCTCATGTAAGTGAAGAACTTTTAATAAGTTCGACCGGTGATGGAATTAATTTAAATCGTTCTGAAATAGTGGTGGATAATATTGTTGCGTATAATGTTGCACTTAATATTATGCAAGATACTAAGGATCTTGAACCTCGATCTGTCGAAGAATGTCGACAAAGATCTGATTGACCAAAATGGCAAGAGGCAATTCAATTGGAATTGAAGTCACTTGCTAAAAGAGAGGTATTTGGACCAGTTGTCCAAACACCTGCTGGTATAAAACCAATTGGTCATAAATGGATTTTTGTGCGAAAAAGGAATGATAAAAATGAAGTTGAAAGATATAAAGCTCGCCTTGTTGCACAAGGATTCTCACAACAACCTGGAGTCGATTTTAATGAAACATATTCATCTATTATGGATGCCATAACATTTCGATATTTCATCAGTTTAGCACTACATGAATAGCTTGAAATACATCTAATGGATGTAGTTACAGCTTATCTGTACGGTTCACTTGATAATGAAATTTATATGAAAATCCCTGAAGGATTTGAAATGCCTGAAGCAAAATCTCAGGAAATGTATTCAATTAAATTACAAAGATCTTTGTACGGTTAAAAGCAATCCGGGCGCATGTGGTATAATCGCCTTAGTGAATATTTACTGAAAGAAGGTTACATAAATGATGTTATTTGTCCATATATTTTTATAAAGAAAATGGCATCAAAATTTGTTATACTTGCTATTTATGTTGATGACATAAATCTTGTTGAAACTCCATAAAAGCTCCAAAAGGCAATTGAATATCTTAAGAAAGAATTTGAGATGAAAGATCTTGGAAAGACGAAACTTTGTCTTGGTCTGCAAATTGAACATTTAGCAGAAAGGATCTTTATCCATCAATCTGCCTATATAGAAAGGGTGTTAAAACGCTTTTACATGGACAAAGCACACTCATTGAGTACACTAATGGTTGTTCGATCACTTGAAGTGAATAAGGATGTGTTCCGACCTCCAGAAGAGGACGAGGAACTCCTTGGTCCCGAAGTACCGTATCTTAGTACAATTGGTGCACTAATATATCTTGCTAATGCTACAAGGCCTGACATAGCATTTTCTGTTAATTTATTAGCAACATATAGTTCTTCTCCTACACGGAGACATTGGAACGAGATTAAGCATATATTGCGATATTTTAAAGAGAACTCTTGATATGGGTTTGTTTTATGCTAACAAAGATAGTGCAGATCTTGTTGGTTATGCAGATGCAGGTTATTTATCTGATCCCCATAAAGCTCGATCTCAAACCGGATATGTATTTACGTATGGAGGTACTGTCATATCATGGCGCTCCACAACGCAATCTATTGTTGCTATTTCTTCAAATCACATTGAGATTATAGCTATTCATGAAGCAAGTAGGGAATGCGTATGGTTGAGATCAATAATTCATTTTATTCGAGAAAAATGTGGTTTGGAATGTGAAAAAGACCCACAATTTTATACGAAGACAATGCTGCATGCATAGCCCAATTGATGGGAGGATTTATAAAAGGAGATAGAACGAAGCACACTTCACCAAAATTGTTCTACATACACGACCTTCAGAAAAATGGTGACATTAATGTGCAACAAATCCGTTCAAGTGATAATCCAACAGATTTATTCACTAAATCTTTGCCAACTTCAACTTTTGAGAAGATGGTATTCAAGATTGGAATGCGGAGACTCAAATATTTGAAACAAGGTTTCCATTAGGGGGAGTAAAATATGCGATGCACTCTTTTTTCCTTACTAAGATTTTTTCCCATGGGATTTTTCCATATAAGGTTTAATGAGGCACCTAGCAATGCGTATTACTAAGTATGTGTACTCTTTTTCCTTCACTAGGATTTTTCCCACGTGGTTTTTCCTAGTAAGGTTTTAATGAGTCTCATTATCTTTTAATGAACATCCAAGGGGGAGTCTTATAAATATATTATATTATGGATGTTTGTACTCCGTTGTGAATAAGCTTCCTGAAGAAGTTTATCCATATGGGGCTCAACCGTAAATATGTTTATCTATTTAGTACTATATTGGAAATAAGCTTCCTGAAGAAGCTTATCACTTCAGTACCCAGTTACAAATAAACATTACCCCGGTAGAAGATTATCGTACTGGGTATAATAAGCTTATCCTTTCAGTATCCGGTTATGGATAAATATTACTCCCAGTAGAAGATTATCCATACTGGGTACAATAAGCTTATCCTTTTAGTATCCGATTATGGATAAATATTACTCTAGTAGAAGATTATCCACACTGAGTATATTAAGCTTATCCTTTCAGTATCCGGTTATGGATAAATATTACTCCCAGTAGAAGATTATCCATACTGGGTATAATAAGCTTGTCCTTTCAGTATATCGTTATGGATAAACATTACCCCTAGTAGAAGATTATCCATACCGGGTATAATGAGCTTATCCTTTTAGTACTCCGTTATAGATAAACATTACTCTTAGTATAAGATTATCAATATCTAATATAGTAGGAGCTTACACAACAGCTTGCAGTAGTAGCTTGCATAGTAGTTTCCTTTCTTCTATAAATAGAAGGGTTTTCATTTCATTATGTACATTAATTTGAATTTGAATAATATATGAGTCTCTCTCTATACTTGTCTTTACTTTATAGTCTTTGTTTTATAACAATAGTTAATCTTTTTTAATCAACGCCCAGTATTTACATTAAATCAACGCCCAGTATTTACATTAAATCACATTAATCTAATTATGTAACTATTAAATTTGAATTAAAATGATACATTAATTGATCATATTTACGTGACAGAACAATGCATAAAAAAAAGGAAAAAGAAAAGGAAAGGAGGCGAGATGACATACGTCTAGAACTTTCTGACCCTGTAGTTTAATTTAATGGTCGACCGCCACGTCACCTTACATTTCCCCTTCTCCAAGCCACTACTAGTAGTAGAATAGAATAATCTCTTTTTCCTTCTCTAAAACCCTAAACCCTAGCAACAAACAGCCTCCATAAAACAGAAGCTGCAAACAAGCAAGCTCAAGTCGTCTCCTTTTGTATTCTCCGATGGCGACCGCCGTATTGCTCAGATCTCTTCGTCGCCGTGACATTGCTACCTCTTCTCGTTCGGCTTATAAAACTGTATGTAAAGTCTCGATTTTCGTATCCTTCAGTTATTTTCACAACTGTTGTCTGTTTCATCTTTACTCTTCTCAATATTTTATGATTTGAGGTCAGGTTTTGTTGTTAGTGAAAAAGAAAAGGGATGGGGGGTGGGTGGGTGGGTGGGTGGGAGGGTACTGGATTATGATGTTAAATTCTAAAATTGAACTTCACTATGGTACTAGTTTGTCAGTGGAAACCTATTTTGATATTACATTTGAAATGCTGACCAACTTAGGACTTCAATATTTGCAAATACTGAAATGGTATGTGCAGATGGGCCTTAAGTGTTTGTTGTTTATATTTGTTTTTGGTCATTACTTTTGTTGTTTGACAGTGATTGAATGTTTGTTTAAGGATAAGTGTTGAGCTTAGAAAAAATTTAGTTTTAGAGAAGTCATAATCTACTGTAAAAGAAAAATGATATGACATAAAATGAAATGGCCACTGATTGCTGAATTTATATAATTGATATCAACTAGTTTAATTGAGGAATAGTTAATTGAAGATACTTCTGAGGTTGAGAGAGAGCCTTTACTTTTGTGATGGGTATTGTCTGATGTGTTAGGACATTGCCCACTGTGAGTGGGATGGTGAAATTTAGGACATGTTGCTATCAGGGGAGGAAGATATGTTTGTAACTCCTAATGCATTTTCCTTAAGTGGGTGGTAGTCTATTGTTTTGTTTGTTCATATAGATATGGAGTGAAGTTCTTTTTAGTTCATCTGGTATGTGTTTATGTGGAGTTCTGCTATGCCGGCTTCGGTGACCGGTGCATTCAGAAATATATAATTGGCAGTTAGTGGTTTTCTCGTGTGAGAACTTTTGCTGTTTTTTGTCTGTCATAAAGTCAAGATGAGAATAGTTTTGTTGAAAAAATAGCTTTTGCTTATGTGGGTGCTATGTATGGCTTGTGCAGCTTGCTTCAACCATTAAGCCGTCATGGTGTCCAACACTCGGTGGTGCTAAATTGGCTGGTCTAGCCAGACCATTTTGGTAACTGCCTTAAGACTCATATCTTTCAGCTTTATTTTAAGGTGAATGATATTTACTTTCTTACTGGAACTCATCTTTCATATGGTGCAGCTCTAGACCTGCTGGAAATGAGATTATTGGGATTGACTTGGGTACAACAAACTCCTGCGTTGCAGTGATGGAGGGCAAGGTAAGAGTCTGGTCCATTAGGAATGGGTTAAACTTGTTCTTTGTGGTATCACTGTTTAAGTGCTCCTTAGACTGAGTTGGTTTTGGTGAATTTAAGACATGGTTTGATGCTTTTATTCATGCAGAACCCTAAAGTGATTGAGAATGCTGAAGGATCTAGGACCACTCCGTCAGTAGTTGCTTTTAACCAAAAGGGGGAATTGCTTGTTGGTACTCCGGCCAAACGTCAGGCAGTCACCAATCCTACAAATACCGTATTTGGGACCAAGCGTCTAATTGGTAGGCGGTTTGATGATCCCCAGACACAGAAGGAAATGAAGATGGTTCCCTACAAAATAGTGAGGGCTTCCAATGGAGATGCTTGGGTTGAATCAAATGGACAGCAGTATTCCCCAAGTCAGGTTGGAGCATTTGTTTTAACAAAGATGAAGGAAACTGCAGAAGCCTATCTAGGGAAGTCTATAAATAAAGCCGTGATCACTGTTCCGGCTTATTTCAATGATGCTCAGAGGCAGGCAACCAAGGATGCAGGGCGAATTGCAGGTCTTGATGTGCAAAGGATTATTAATGAGCCTACTGCAGCGGCACTTTCTTATGGTATGAACAACAAAGAAGGTCTTGTTGCAGTCTTTGATCTTGGTGGTGGTACCTTTGATGTTTCAATTTTGGAAATATCAAATGGCGTTTTCGAGGTAAATGAAGCAGTTTTGTGTTCTCTTATGTTCATCTTGTTGTTTTCTAGGACTCCTCTAACTATATACTACTCAGGTCAAAGCAACAAATGGGGACACTTTTTTGGGAGGAGAGGACTTTGATAATACGTTGTTGGAATTTTTGGTGAATGAGTATAAAAGGACAGACGGAATTGACCTGTCAAAAGACAGGCTTGCCCTGCAAAGACTTCGAGAGGCAGCTGAGAAAGCTAAGATAGAGCTATCATCGACCTCACAGACTGAAATTAATTTACCTTTCATCACAGCTGATGCATCAGGAGCTAAACATCTTAATATAACTCTAACTAGATCCAAATTTGAGAATTTGGTGAACAGTTTAATTGAGAGGACAAGGGATCCTTGCAAGAATTGTCTGAAGGATGCTGGGATATCTACAAAAGATGTGGATGAGGTCCTCCTTGTTGGTGGTATGACTCGTGTCCCTAAAGTGCAGGACATTGTTTCTGAGATTTTTGGCAAGAGCCCGTGCAAAGGTGTAAATCCAGATGAAGCAGTTGCCATGGGAGCTGCAATTCAAGGTGGTATTCTCCGTGGCGATGTGAAAGAGTTGCTGCTTCTGGATGTCACTCCATTGTCTCTTGGTATTGAGACTTTGGGAGGTATCTTTACCAGGCTGATCAACAGGAATACCACAATACCAACAAAGAAAAGCCAGGTAAGTTGTTAGGTTTAGACATGTCATTTTTATCTTTATAACTGGCTAACTGCCTATATTCTCAATTTTATATGGGCAGGATTTGTTTGTCTTTGGTCATGGCTTCTGACATTTTGCTGCCTCTTTTATTCCAGGTGTTCTCTACTGCTGCTGATAACCAAACCCAGGTTGGCATTAAGGTCTTGCAAGGTGAGCGAGAGATGGCATCTGATAATAAGATGCTGGGAGAATTTGAACTTGTTGGTATTCCTCCTGCACCAAGGGGTCTGCCTCAGATTGAAGTCACATTTGACATAGATGCAAATGGACTTGTCACGGTCTCTGCCAAGGACAAGGCCACTGGCAAAGAACAGCAGATCACTATTCGATCATCTGGTGGACTCTCAGAAGATGAGATAGACAAGATGGTCAAGGAAGCTGAGTTGCATGCCCAGAGGGATCAGGAGCGGAAGGCACTGATTGATATCAGGAACAGTGCAGATACAACCATATACAGTATCGAAAAGAGCTTGAACGAGTACAGGGACAAGGTCCCCAAGGAGGTGGCAACAGAAATTGAAACAGCTGTTTCCGATTTGAGAACGGCAATGGGAGGTGACAACGTTGATGAAATCAAATCGAAGCTTGATGTAGCAAACAAGGCTGTTTCTAAGATTGGACAGCATATGGCTGGTGGTGGCGGTGGTGCCTCTGACGGAGGTTCTCAAGGGGGAGCCCCTGAGGCCGAGTATGAGGAAGTGAAGAAGTAGAATTTCGTGGTGAACACTGAGGATGGCATATTGGAGTTGTTTTTTATCCTCATTCTTTTGTTGAAAATGAAATTTTCTCTGTCAACGTCATATTTTCTCCCCTAGCATTCTGTAACTAGAAAGTTGATTTGAACTACTTATGCTTCTATTTTTTTTGTTCTCCAGGTAGAGAGATGAGACCAGCCTTTACCATGATTAGCCAATAGTAGAGTTTTTGTGAACCCATTCACAGGTGATAATGAACCACGCTGGCTATTGCCAAATAAATTACTTAATTGGAGATATATTGCTCCCCTTGTCTTTTAAGTTTCTTTTCTTTGGCTTTGTGTTTCTGGGCTAATCTTCAGTGTGGTTGAGCTGCTAGTGCGACAGCAATTAAGACCAGACCCTTGTTGCCTTCCTAGACCTCACTTGTGGAACTATATTGGGTTTGTTCTAAATTCAAAAACAGTTAAGTCCGGTTCGAACTCAGGTAGTTTCTGTTTAGGAACTATTTTCTATACTAGCTTTGCATTCTATTGCAAGGTAAAATTGGGAATATATGTTGAATTGACATAAATTGTTAAGCGCTCAAGTACTGATTTTCTCCCTAAAACCGTGCACAGTTAATAAAAACGCAGTGTGCAATTTGAAGCAAATCTCAAATAAACGATCTAATACTTCTAAAAGAAATGACAGTGTCGTACTGTAGACATGCAAATTTTATTGAATTTATTTTCAATAAGATAATTTGGATAATATCTTAAATATATTAGTCTAAATAAATATTATGGGCTAATATAATTGAATCAATTATATAAGTTCAATGTATATGGATTAAATAAAGCGGATTGACACAGTTACCCACAAAAATAGAATTATTTACTCTTGTCATTCTATTTATTTTTCTATCTATAAACTAATTATATTTCCTATCCATAGTAGTTTTTGCGGAGATTTTTTTTTATTCTACAATTCTTTTCTATTTCTGTGCTTCTTTTTTTTTCTTTTCTTTTCTCCTTTTCTTTTTTCTCGTTTTCTTCTTATTTTTTTCTTTTATTCATTTAATTTGCCCAAACCGTATTATTGTTATTTTTATCATAACTTATTTAACACTCAAATTTGACTCCTTTATTTTTTTCCCTTTATTTCTAGTTCCTTTTCTAATTCTACGTGATTGTCATGCAAACCTTGATCTCCTTCCCTACAAATATTAGTACACTTTCTACCATTAGTAGTAATACAATCAGTTATGGAGCAAGAAAATATAATCTACGGCCATTAAATCTTTATATTTACTAGTTAGAATAGAAATGATAATAAATATTGGAAAATGCAATAAAAATATAAGTAACAAAAAAGACTTATAGTACCATATGATACCAATATGGTATACATGTATACCAACAGAGTATATGATTGCTCTAAAATATTGCTATAACTATCTGTGACTATACTACTATACCAAAACATGAATACGATAAAACTATGAGAAAATGTCACGACCAGAATTTTCACCATCGAAGTCTTGATGACGCCTGCTTGTGGTAGCTAGGCAAGCCAACTTAACCTTTCCATTAAGAAGCAAACCTGTTAACTATTTATAGCATCAATATAGAACATGGAATTTAACAATAATACTAGAGGAAGTCTGATTTATAAATCTGAATCAAAATGCAGAACAAACAACTTAACCTTTCCATTAAGAAGCAAACCTGTTAACTATTTATAGCATCAATATAGAACATGGAATTTAATAATAATACTAGAGGAAGTCTGATTTATAAATCTGAATCAAAATGCAGAACAATCTATAATAGCCTCTACACAAGATCGGTGTCACATTGCTTAAGAACTGCTAAAAGTTTACTAAATACAAAGGTTTGAAAGAAACATATAAACTGTTTGTCTCAAAAACAAGGAGGCAACAGTAGAAAAGAGAAAATAAGGAAGAGACGTCGGGCCTGTGCACGTATGCAAGGCTACCTCGGTCTCGTGATAATGAAAGTCTGCTCCCGTGCTAATGTTGCTGCTGCTCCTCAAAACCTGGACCTGTGCAAAAATGCACAGAAGTGTAGCATCAGCACAACCGACCCCATGTGCTGGTAAGTGTCCAGCCTAACCCCGACGAAGTAGTGATGAGTATAGACTGGACACCACATAAACATGTGTAGTTATAAATAAACAGCAGAAATCGAATACAAGAAAATTAACAACATGAGAGGGGAAACATGCTATGGGGAGATACAATATTAACAGTAATTTAGAGTAACAATCTAAAGCAGCTTAGATTCACCGTAAACAAGGAAACAATACTCAATATAAACACATTTGTATCAATAACTATTGCAGCGTGCAACCCAGCCCACAATTACCATTATTGTGGTATGCAACCCGATCCACAAATACCACTGTTGCGGTGTGCAACCCGTCCCATATCATTTATCATGTATCATTGTTGTGGCATGCAACCCGTTCCTCATATATTATTGTTGCGGCGTGCAACTCGATCCATATTATTAGACAGTGTAGCTCCCCAAACAGTAATCACAGATAAGGGGCATAAAAATAAACAGACACTGGAAAGAAAAAACCCGGCAAGGGAAAGAAACCAAGAAGTTCAACCAAACGTCCCGACAAGGGAATAATCAACATTGCTTTCTCTTTTTTTCTTTTCTTACGTTATAATCCGCTTCACCATTTTGAGCCAACGCTCCAAAGAATCAAGTCATTTCATATACTTTTAATATTCGTATCACAACTCGAGCGAATGCTCCTAGGAATCAATTGATCGTATCATCGTTCACATGTTATTCGTAACATGTAGGAATCCTCCAATAAATACAAAATTTAAAACCAAGTCATGATAATCACATTATAAGGACTCACGATAATGCTAGAAACTAATGTATAGATATTCGTCACCATGCTTATACATTGTACTCGATCATAAGCAATTAGCAACAAGACTCAACTCCTATTCTCCCAAGCTAGGGTTAAACCAAACACTTACCTCAAAGCCTTGAAATCCACTTAATCCTCAACTATTGCTTTACCTCGCGGTTCTGCCTCCAATTCGCTCGAATCAAATCACAAATTACTCAATTACTTTAATAAACACTTTATGAATCAATTTGAATGCATAAAAATGAATTTCCCAAATATTATCCCAAAAATTTCAAAATCGCCCCCAATCCCACGTGGTCAAAACCCGAGGTTCGAACCAAAACTCGGTTATCCATTCCCTCATGAATTCAAATATGTAATTTAATTTGAAATCGGTCCTTAAATCGGAGTCCAACTCCCCAATTTCTAGAAAACCTAGGTTCTACCCAAAAACTCCAGTTTTACCCATGAAAATCTTTGATTTTAAGTGGAAGACATGTTTAATGATGTTAAAGATTGAAAGAATTGAGTAAAAATCAACTTACAAATGATTTGGGATGAAGTTTGCTCTTAAAAAATCGCTTATAGTGTTCGGGTTTTGAAAGAATGGTGAGAAGTGATAATAATTCGGCTAAGTATAAAATTTACCGGGCCTCGGATATGGGAAATGTGAAGATAGGTTCGCAATTACAAACCATGCAGGCTTGGGAATTGCGACATTTTGGTTCGCATTTGCAAACTTAGGCAAAAAGACGGGGTTTCGCATTTGCAAAAGAAGCATCGCATTTGCGATGGCCTTTAGTCGCATTTGCGATCAGTGGTATTGCATTTGCGAACCTTCCCCCTCTGCATTTGCGAGCCAAACCATCGCATTTGCGACAATGCTCTAATTTCCCAGACTTCGCAATTGCAAAGCAATGCTCGCATTTGCGAGCTCGCAATTGCGAGTCTTCCCTTCGCATTTGCGAAAATCACATAAGCCCACATACCGGATCTTTACAAATTCAAAAATGCAATGCGTGGCCTATCTAAAACTCACCGAGCCCTCGGAGCTCCAAACCAATTATGCACACAACCTCAACAACATCCTACAGACTTATATGTGCGATCAAATTGCCAAAATAACATCATATACAATGGATTAGGCCTCAAAACTCATAATTTCTTCCAAGTTTTCATAAAACATCAAATTTCCTGTTCAAGTCCGAAACACGTCAAACGAAGTCTGTTTTCAACCTAACTATACAGAAAGCGCTTAAACCATATATAAGACTTGTACCGGGCGTCAGATCCAAAATACGATCCTGATATCACAGTCTTTTAATCAAAATTTATTTCCAATTTCCTTATTAATTTCAGAAAAAACAATTTCACAAAAAAATTTATTTCTCGGGTTCTAGACCTCAGAATTCTACTCCGGGCATATGCCCGAGTCCCATATTTTTTTGCGGACCCTCCGGGACTATCAAATCAAGGGTCCGGGTCCGTTTACCAAAAATATTGATCGTAGTCAAATATATTCATATTAATATCAAAATTTTAGTATTTTTTGCATAGAAATCATATTTAAGCTTTCTGGCTACGCGCCCAGACTATGCACACAAATCGAGGCAACTCTAAATAAGGTTTTAAGGCCCCAAAAGCACGAAATGAATTCGGAAATAGGTGATGAACCCTTGGGTCGTCACATTCTCCACCTCTAAAACAACCATTCGTCCTCGAACGGACAAAAGAAAGAAGTACCTAAGTCGGGGAAAAGATGGGGATAGCGGCTCCGCATATCAGACTCAGACTCCCAGGTCGATGCCTCAGGGAGCTGACCTTTCCACTGAACACGAACCGAAGGAAAACTCTTAGATCTCAATTGAAGAACCTGCCGGTCTAGAGTAGCTACATGTTCCTCCTCATAAGATAAATCCTTGTCCAACTGGACAGTGCTGAAGTCTAACACATGGGTAGGATCATTGTGATACCTCAAAGCATAGACACATGGAAAATTGGATGCACGACTGATAAGCTAGGTAGAAATGCAAGTCTATAAGTCATCTCTCCTACTCAATCAAGAACCTCAAACGGACCAATGTACCAAGGGCTAAGCTTTCCCTTCTTTCCAAACCTCATCACACCCTTCATAGGGGACACCCGGAGCAATACCCACTCACCAACCATGAAAGATACATCTCGAACCTTACGATCTACATAACTCTTTTTCCTAGATTGAGCTGAACGAAGTTTGTCCTGAATGATCTTGACCTTGTCCAAGGCCTCCTAAACTAATCTGTACCTATCAACCGAGCCTCCCCCGGCTCGAACCATCCAATCGGAGACATACCTACCATATAAAGCCTCATAATGAGCCATATGGATGCTCGTCTGGTAGCTGTTATTGTAGGAAAACTCCACTAAAGGCATGAACTAAACCCATGAACCTCCAAAGTCAATAACACAAGCCCGAAGCATATCCTCCAAAATCTGAATAGTCCGCTTGAACTGACCGTCCATCTGGGGATGGAATGTTGTGCTCAACTAGAGTCGTGTGCCCAACTCTCACTCGACTGCTCTCTAGAGATGCGACGTAGACTGTGTACCCCAATACGAAATGATGGATGCTGGCACACCATAAAGGCGAACAATCTCTCGGATGTAAATCTCAACTAATCTCTCGGATGAGTAAGAGACTGCCATAGGAATGAAATATGCTAACTTGGTCAGCCTATCAACAACAATCCATATTGCACCAAACTTCTTCCGAGCTAACAAAAATCCAGTAACAAAATCCATGGTAATCTGCTCCCACTTCCATTCTGGAAGCTCAATATTCTGGTGTAGACCACCAGGCCTCTGATGCTCGTACTTAACCTGTTGACAATTCAAACAATGAGCAACATATGACACAATATACTTCTTCATCCTACACCACCAATGATGCCGCAAGTCCTAATATATCTTTACGGTGCCTGGGTGAATAGAGTACCTGGAGCTATGGGCCTCCTCTAAAATCAACTCTCGAAGCCCATCTACATTGGGCACACAAAGTCGCCTCTGCAATCTCAAAACTTCATCCGCATCTAAGGTAACCTACTTGGTACCTCCTCGCTGCGCCGTGTCTCTAAGGACACATAAATGGGGATTATCAAACTGCCGATCATGAATACACTCTAATAATGAAGAACGAGTGACCGTGCAAGCTAACACCCGACTGGGCTTAGAAACATCCAGTCTCATGAACTAATTGGCTAAAACTTGAACATCCAAAGCAAACGACCTCTGATTGACCAGAATATAAGCAAGACTACCCATACTGGATGAACACATAATGGGGATCATCAAACTGCCGATCACGAATACACTCTAATAATGACGAATGAGTGACCGTGCAAGCTAACACCCGACTAGGCTAAAAAACATCCAGTATCACAAACTGATTGGCTAAAGCTTGAACATGCAAAGTAAACGACCTCTGACTGACCAGAATATAAGCAAGACTACCCAAGGTGGCTGAATTCCCACTCAAAGCATCAACCACTATGTTGTCCTTTCCCAGATGATAAAGAATGGTGACATCATAATCCTTCAACAACTCCAACCACCTCCTCTACCTCAAATTCAACTCCTTTTGCTTAAATAAGTACTGTAGACTCTTATGATCAGTGAACAACTCGCACACCACGCCATATCAATAGTACCTCCAATTCTTCAAGGTGTGAACAATGACTGCTCACTGAGTTGGAAAGTCAACTCTCCCACTTCAACATCAACCAAGGCTTTCCCCGTGGCTAAGAATGGCCTTCCAAGGATGATTGGGACTTCAAAGTCCACCTCACAATCTAGAATCACGAAGTCGGCCGGCAAGATAAATTTATCAACTCGAACAAGAACATCATCAATTATTCCCAAAGGCCGCTTCATAGACCTATCCGCCATTTGGAGCCTCATTGAAGTCGGTCGAGGTTGTCCAATACCCAAGGTCTTAAACACGGAATATGGCATTAGATTGATACTTGCCCCTAAATCATAAAGTGCTTTAGCAAAATTAGCACTTCCAATTGTACAAGGAATGGTGAAAGCACCAGGGTCTTCAAGCTTAGGAACCATCGAATAAATGATTGCACTCATTTGATGGGTCATCATGATTGTCTCACACTCCATCGACCTCTTTTTCGTAACCAAGTCCTTCATGAATTTAGCATAACCCGAAATTCGCTCGAGTGCCTCCACCAAAGGCATATTAATGGTCAAACTCTTCATCATCTCTATGAATTTCTTGAATTGATTGTCTCCCTTTTGCTTTGCCAATCGTTGCGGATAAGGTGGAGGAGGCCTTGGCAACGGTGCCTTGGCCTTTGGAATATCCGGCTCGGGAATATCAATAATGTGTTCCCTAGACGGGTTCACGGTGTCTTGAGATTCGATCCCGGTCTCATCTTCAATATCAATCCGCACATCATTTGTTTCAATAGGTTCAACCACATTGTCATCATTCAAATGTACTTCTGCATTCACAACTCGATTCTCATTTGAGACATGCACATCATTGCCTCTCCCACTTCTTGTTGTCACGGCCATCACATAATTGTTTCCTCCCTTCGGGTTTACCACCGTGTCACTTGGTAGTGCACCCTTAGGTCGGGAATTCAAAGATTGAGTAAGTTGGCCAATTTGAACTTCCAAATTCTGGATTGAAGTATTATGAGAAGCTAGTTGGGCATCCGAGTCTTGATTCTTTTCATCATTTGTTCAAACATAACTTCAATTTGACCCATACCATTGCCCGAAGAACTCGATCCTTGTGAATGGAAAGGGGGTGGATTGTTGGGTTGTTGATACATGGGAGCTCTTTGAAAACCTTGCCCCCGATTGTTTTGATTTTCACTATTGTTCCTCCCGCCTTGATTGTTGTTGTTCCCCCAATTGCTATTATTACCACTCTAATTGCCACCATTATTTTCTTGATTGTTCCAATTGTTGCCTTGATTGTTCCAATTGTTTCCTTGGTTGTTCCAATCACCACCGTTGTTCCCATTGTAATTATTGTTCTAATTTCCTCTTCTTTGTTGGTTCCCTCAATTGCCTTGGGAAAACCATTGTTGATTATTTTGATTCCCTCTATTGCCTTGAAAGTTAGTCACAAATTGGCAATCTTCGTCTTGATCATCAAAGCCATCATTAGAAAATCCTCGATTGTCATTGTTGTTCTCATTTTGATCACAATGGCCTTGTTGTGGTTGTTTCCCTCTATTCCTTCTTTTCAACATCAAAACACTTTCCATGGAATTTACTTGGCGCGGATTTTGCACTTGTTGAAGTTGAGTTTTTGCCAATTGATTCATGGTTGTAGTGAGCTCGGCAATGGCTTGGCTGTGGTCATGCAATTCTTTGTGTAAATAGATAACATTTGGATCGCCTTGAGGTACATTCGCCCGACTTTGCCATGCCGAAGAAGTGTCGGCCATTTGGTCCATAACATCACATGCTTCCTCCAAAGATAACTTCATGAAATTGCCACCCGCCAATCGGTTCACAATGCATTGATTAGCCGTGTTGATCCCCCTATAGAAAGTTTGTTGAATCATAGCCTCGGTCATGTCATTGTTGGGGCACTCTTTCACCATAGTTCGGTACCTCTCCCAAATTTCATGTAACGGCTCCGTTGGCTCTTGTTTGAAGGCTAGAATCTCATCTCGCAGGGCCGCCATATGAGTTGGGGAAAAGAACTTGGCGATAAATTTGTCCGCCAATTCGTCTCATGTAGTGATTGAGTGATTCGTAACCGCTCCACCCAATCCAACGCCTTACCCCTCAATGAGAAAGGGAAAAGCCGTAGTCGCAAAGCATCTTCGGACAAATTGGTTTGTTTGCTTCCCCAATAGGTATCTACGAACCCCTTCAAGTGCTTGTAAGCATTTTGATTGGAGGTGCCCGTAAAATACCCTCTTTGCTCCAATAGTGTCAGCATCACATTTGTAATTTGAAAGTTCCCCGCCGGGATTCGGGGAGGAACAATAGCACTGGCGTATCCTTGGTTTGGCATTGCCCTTGGCGCAACTCTTGGCAGTGGCGGAGGAGGGTCTGGGATGTGGTCCTGTTGATTTGCATTTGCATTAGCATTTCGGACCCTCCGTGGTACAGGTTGTACCGAGAATTCATCCAGCTCGAGGTCCTCTACCTCCTCCCCCGCCATGGCATCGCCAAAGGGAACATTGGAATTCGGATTGTTTGCATTAAGAGCCATTTGTACCTATTAGATTGAGACAAGAAAATTAGTAAAAGAAGGAAAAAAGAAGCAAAACACAACACTAGCAACGCAATTAATCAACACCGTCAACTCACCGGCAACAGCGCCAAAAAGTTGATCGGAGCAAACTCAACCCGAAGGAAGAGCGGGCACAACAAACTTTTACCCGAATAGTGGTTCGGGGTCAACCCACAGGGAGTTGGAATTTGGAGTGAGAAATTGCGATGAACTAGAATTGCGAGTTAGCTTCTAATTTATCTTCAAACATAATTGGGTTTTCTTTTTAATAACTAATTGATCAACTACTAGTAAGAAGTCTAAATTATGCTAAGGATGATTCAAAAGTGTAATGCAAGTAGGGAAAGGACTAGGGTAGTAGCATTTTCCTAGGTGGACAACTAACGGGTAATGAAATTCAATACAAAGATGATATGATGGGATGACTGGGTAACCGTTGCTCTATGCACTCATTCTCACACCTCTCGGTAGAGAGAACGATTTTGCCCAATTGACTCTCTCGAGACCAATTGGGTAGGCTAATTTTCCCAAGCAACTTTAGGTTCATGTTGGGTAATTACTCTCTCGAGGTTTTTACCCGTTACTTGGGACTACCATTCTCATGGGTCCATCCCAAATCCTTGTTGGGATTAATTGAGAAGTTTTAGACTCTCTTTCTCAAGAAGAGTCCAAACCCACTAAGCTAGACTTAGTGTTTGCAACGACCAAATCCAAATGAAAAACATTCAATCAACCCAAATCCTAACACCCATAATCATCTAAGCATTAAATAATCTAACCCATTAATTACCCACACTAGGGTTGAGCTACAACCCTAGCTATAAGTTTATCTAGCCATTAAAAATGAACAAACTAAAGAAATTAAAGATGAAATTGACATAATATTTTATTACAAACTAAATCTAGAAGTTTCAATGATAGAAGACTAAGGAAATTTCCCAAAATAGGCAAGAATATCTTCTCACGAGTGCAGCTGTTCGAAGCTAATATCTTCTCTCTCCTAAAAAAGTAAAAGAAGCTATTTATACTGTACAGAAATTTCCGGACAAAAATACCTCTGAGGGTCTGGCGCGGACCGCACACTTTTGATGTGCGGACGCGTAAGGCAAGTGGTCTTCAACAAGATGGCACCTGGAGCATGCCATGCGGACCGCTTACTTTTGCCACGCGGCCGCATAGGCTTAGCAATGCGGACCACATGAAAATGGTGCGCGGCCGCACTGTGTAATTCCTCCAATTGCTAACTCTCTGAACTTTCACCCATGCGGACCGCACTATTTTGGTACACGACCGCGTGGGACTTTGCCTTGACTTGTCACTTCTTTGATCTTCATTGTTGCGTACCGCATGAAAATGGATGCGGTCTGCTTAGATTTGCTTGCTATTTTGGCCTCTCTGAACTTGTCTGCGCGGCCACACATCAAATCAATGCGGTCCGCACAGGTCTCTTTAGTGCCCCTTTACTTCTTCACTCGACGCTTAGCCGGTTTCACTCCTTTTTGAGCTGGTTTAACAATATTCGTTCTTTTGTAGCTCAAACCTGCAAAATAGCGCACTTGTAAGCAAAACAAGGCTAGACTAACACATTTTATGCACAAAGCTCGGGCAAGAAGGGGTCTAAAAGTATGCAAAATTCCTAGTTATCAATCACCCAAAACATCATTACTTTTATTCTCTTAATTTCTTGCAATTTTATGATTATGAAGCCTTTAGCCATTGATTTACCCATTGTCATGAGTAGCTAAACACCTTAATATAAGATTTTGATTGAACCCGTTGGGAATTACTTATTTGTTTTATCAATATAATTAGATTTGGTTGTTAATCTCTAATTGTTCATTTACGTTTTGATTGTGGAATAGTTGAAAGGGAACTCAATTATCCGTTCCTATTTGTTGTGTATCTTCTTGAGAGAGAATTCATATTTAGGTGATTTTATGAACAACATCACTCCCGGAGTATAGACAAGAGTCATAACTAAGGTTTTAGGGGTTGGATTAGAGATAATGAAACCCCGAGTGCAATCTAAGTGAACCGTATTGTGAAATTAGCTAGCGTAACTTGAGAAAGTGCGTTTAGTACATTATTATAATTACTTGAGAACTAATTATGATAAATAGAGAGTTCATGATTGTTAGAGATAGCTAAATCATAATTATAAGAAATAGACAATCGAGAAAAAGACCAACCGGGGAAATCATTACCTTAGACCTTCTTTATATTGTTTACACATCAAGCTTAGTTAATTATCTGTTATTTATTACTTTCAGTATTAGTGTTAGAAAATCAACAAATCAGAAAGTTTGGGAAAACAGGTTGTGTGAATTGAGTAAATCCGACAGTGGTAATTGGTAGGTTAATTCTTTGTGGTTCGACTCTGGGCTACAATACTCAGATTATATTTGCAATGGTCGCATAGTATTTTGTGAGACTCAGTTGAGCGTGATCAGCGGCGTGTAACCCAAACCATATCATTTATCATGTATCATTGTTACGGCGGCGACCCGATCCTCATATATTGTTGGGGCGTGCAACCCGATCCATATCATTCGACAGTGTAGCTCCCCAAACAATAGTCATAAATAAGGGGCATAAAAATAAACAGACATTGTAAGAACAATCCCGGTAAGGGAAAGAAACCAACAAGTTCAACCAAACGTCCCGACAAGGGAATAATCAACAACGCTTTCTCTTTCTTTCTTTTCTTACGTTATAATCCGCTTTACCATTTTGATCTAATGGTCCAAAGAATCAAGTCATTTAATATACTTTCAATATTCATATCACAACTAGAGCCAATGTTCCTACGAATCAAATTATTATATCATCGTTCACATGTTATTCGCAACATATAGGAATCCTCCAATAAACACGAAATTTTCAACCATGTCATGATAATCACATTATAAGGACTCACAGTCATGCTAGACACCAATGTATAGATACTCGTCACCATACCTATACATTGTACTCTATCATTTAGCAATTACAAACAAGACTCAACTCATATTCCCTCAAGCTAGGGTTAAACCAAACACTTACCTCAAAGCATTAAAATCCACTTAATCCTCAACTATTTTAAAATTTATGCCTCGATCCCTAATTAACTACTTTCCCTAAGTTCATTTCTGCTATTTTGGTTTGTCAGATATTCAGTTCTAGAATTTGGAGTGTTTTGGGACACTTAGTCCCTAAATGAGAGCTTAATAGTTGAAAAATTGTCCGTATTCTTAACAGCATTAAGACGACCTCAGAACGGAAATCCGATAGTTTCGCTAGCTCCGTTAGGTGATTTTGGGGTTGGGAGCGTGTTTAGAATGTATTTTGGAGGTCCGTAGCTCATTTAGGCTTGAAATGCCGAAGTTTGAAATTTTTGAAAATTCGGTCGTTAGGTGAGATTTTGATCCGGGAGTCGGAATGGAATTCCGACAGTTGTAGTAGCTTTGTTAGGTGATTTTGGATATGTTTGCAAATTGTCAGGTGATTCGGACATCATTTGGTCGGGGTTTTGATAGAATGTAGGTTTCAGAAGTTTTGGTCGAAACTTAGGCTTATTTGACAATTTTTGTGTTTAATGATATGTTTTATGATTGGAACAAGTTCGTATCATGATTTGGAGTTGGTTGGTGGTTTTGGTTGGGGTTCCAAGGGCCTCGGGGGTGTTTCCGGGGATCAAACGGACCATTTTGAGTTGATGAAACAAGCCAGATTTTATTGTCATAAGTGTTGCAGACGGTTGCTCTATGCGATCGCAATGGGTTAATGGGACCACATAGAAGGATTGGGAGGAGGCTCAAATTTGTTCTATGCGATCGCGGAAAGGGTTATGCGGTCGCATAGTTGTGGATATTTGTTCGCTGCGATCGTGAAGGTGTTATACGATCGCATAGTATAAAGGTTAGGGGTGTCAGGGTCATATTTTTGTTCAATGCGATCGCGGATACTGGTATGCGATCACATAAGGCTGTTTTATAAAGCAATGCGATCGCAATGTGAGTTGTGCGATCGCATAAGGTAAAATTTAACGGTTGAAAAGTTATTCTATGTGATCACAATGTGGGTGATGCGATCACATAGAGTAAATTACTGGGCAGACAGAACCAGTTATAAGAATTTCATCCGCGAGGGTTTCACCATTATTACAAAAATTCAAGCTAGGGAGCTCGGTTTTTGATGATTTTTCGAGTGCTTTTCAGAGACAATTGTTGTGTAACAATTTCTCACTCCCTTTTGATAATTATTCACTAATCTAAACTCAAATTCTTCCTTTAATTTTCGATTCTGGGTGTAATTTGGGGTAAGTTTTTTAGAATAAACTTTGATGATTTGGAGGGGCAAACGAACTCCGATTTCGATAAAATTTATATGGCTAGACTCGTGAGAGTACGAGGATTCTGAAAACGTAAAAATATCTTGATTCCGAGCCGATGGCTGGGGGGTATTTTTGTCATTTTACCTATTTTCGCGTCGCAGCTTTAATTTTATCAGTGTAATTAGTTACTTGCGATGTTATTTACATTATATAATTGGTTTGAATAGATTTGGACCACTCGGAGTTGGATACTCGTGGCAAGGGAGTTATTTCTTAGCGGGTTTGTATCGGGATTGAAGTAAGTGACTTGTCTAACCTTGTGTGGGGGATCTTCTCCCCTATGATATATTATGTGATGATTTAAATGCCTTGTACGCGAGGTGACGGGCGTTTACTTGCACAAATTGTTGAAACATCCACTTTACTTGAAAATGCTCAATTAGTGTTTTCTATGTTATTTGATTGGTTTAATTGCAAGGATTATCATGTGTTAGCTAGGGAAGCATGATTAGATAGGATTAACTGTCTAAATGACTACTTGTCTTAATTGAATTTCTTGGAACATGTTGAGACTGGATTTAGTTGTTAAGTGTAGTAGTGTACTTCATTTCTCTCTGTGTTTCTCTTATTTGATTGTGTTTGTGTTCTGTGGACTGCAGGTTCGATTCCCGGAGATCCGGTGCTATTGAGGTAAAGGACTGCGGGTTCAATTCCCGGAGATCCTGTGATATCGATATAAAGGATTGCGGGTTCAATTCCTGGTGATCCTATGATACTGATATAATGGACTGCGGGTTCAATTCCTGGAGATCCTGTAATACTGATATAGAGGACTGCGGGTTCAATTCCCGGAGATCCCGTGATACTGATATAGAGGACTGCGGGTTCAATTCCCGGAGATCCTGTGATACTGATATAGAGGACTGCGGGTTCAATTCCCGGAAATCTTGTGATACTGATATAGAGGACTGTGGGTTCAATTCCCGGAGATCCCGTGATACTGATATATTGACTGCGGGTTCGATTCCCGGAGATCCTGAGCTGCAAAGTATAAATGGACTGCGGGTTTAATTCCCGGAGATCCTGAGCTAATGGTTTTGTACTTGTTGTGTTGATTTCTCTTTGTTAGCTTAACTATAGACGACATATAGTTTCTATCTCGTTTTGCTGTTATTTCAGATTTACTCCTGTTTTGCACTGTTCGATATTTTATTATTATTATTATTCTTGGTAGAGCCTGACCTTCCTCGTCACTATTCTATCGAGGTTAGGCTTGACACTTACTGAGTACCGCCGTGGTGTACTCATGCTCCTCTTCTGCACACTTTTATTGTGCAGATCCAGGTCCATCTGATCAGACGCACTACTGGTGATCTAGGAGTATTTTCAGGAGACTCGAGGTACGCATCTGCTGCATCAGTAGATCCGGAAGGTCTTCTTATTGTTATACCCCATTTTAACACGGGTCAAACTAGAGTATAACATATTGGTAATTCTGAAAGTTTAATTAATTAAAGAGAGTCGCCACCTAATTATTTTAACGGTGAATTAGGACACCAATTTTAGCTAAATAGTTCTTAAAGTTAATTCTGTTTTATGGTCTGCTTAGCGTAAGATTGTGGGTAAGGGTCCTAATTAATTCTATAGGGAAGGTTATTAAGGCACCTTATATGATCCGTTAATTACGGTTAACCGGCCAAACTTAAGTTAATTTATCTAAGATTAGACACAATTAAAATTAGGTTAAATTTTATGTCTTCCACTAAATATAGGCCAACTAGATGACAAATTAACTAAGTAAAATAATGCAGTAAAAATTTGGTATTGGTTGACTTCTTTTTAACTTTAACTACTGGATGTTAAAAAATGTTTAAACCCGTTCAAAGATCTAAAGAACTAGTTTTGATTTGACGAAGCCAATATATTTAGACCTTCCTAAAAGAAAAAATTTTGAAAGAAAAATTTTTTACGTTAGAAATTATTAAAGGAAAGAAAGACAATTTTAATATGTGCTCTTTAGAAAATGATGATTATCACCATTAGAAAAGTTTTGACCAAAAGTTTTTTTTTGTAGGGTCATTTTAAGAAAAATGTTTCTAAGTTATTAATCTAAGGGCTAACATTTATGTGATTAAGATAGTATCAAATCGTCAATAAGAGTAAATATACTACGCTAATATGAATTTAACATATAATTCCAGAAATTGAAATAAACTTAAATCACACAAATGAATATCAAATAGCATGAATGATAAGAAAAAAAAAAGAAAAGAAATGAAAGGCGTCATAGGCGTTCCCAAGCATTTAACTTGTTTTTCTAGCTATCACGTGCTCCAAGGAAGATGGTATGCAACGACTCCATGTGGTGGTGGTAGAATTGAGTCTCTATGAGACTCCACTGCGAGAGTCTCGAATTAAGACCCCATTTGCTCCAGAGTGTACATGTAAAGAAAAGAAAATAAGAAGACAAAGAATTAGAAGAACAATCTAAAATAAACTTGGAAGCAAAATGCAGCAAGTGTAAATCGAACCATGGACTTGCAATGGGCAGATAATTCTGTAGTCAAGTTTATGCTAATAGATTTTAAGAGTTCTTAAAGCACAAACTTATCCTAATCAAATTGAACTTTAATCTTTCATTTACAATCTTACGTTAAATGATAATAAGTTAATTAAAATATCCTAAGAAAATGCTCTCTAGGCGAGAGTAAGACAATGAAACAGTAAAATATATTTGCAAGTGACTAATACATGATATCTAGATTTTAACTTAATATCTTGGCAAGAATACATATATTCAACAAGGAAAGTCCTAAAGAATAGTTTCTACTAAAGCCAACATAACACATATCATTCTTGTTCAAATTTTATATGGTCAGAATATAAGATCACAAAAAGGAAACCTTAAATCATGACCTCTTCATATGAAAATGATAATACCATAATGTAAGTACGTAGCCTTATAAACAGAAATGAGAACTTTATATGTATCCTACTAGATCAGCTTTAGGCAAAATGTGTAAATCCTATAGGATTAACATCTAATAAAGACCCCTCAAGCCGAGATTTCTAGATATGAGTCGTGCTAAGGGAATAACCTTTCAAAAGTCCGAACTAAATACAATGTCATTTTGGTTCATAAAAAAATGTGTAGGCAGTAGCTATTAACATGTTTATTTTTTCTTATGTCACTAATAAAGAAGAAATAAACCTAAAAAATTTATGTCTTTGAAAATACAGAGATCATAGCTTTCTAATAGAATCAAAACCAGCAACCTAGTATCTCAGGCATATCACTTGATTAAATAGGCTAAGCTCTAATTTAATATCTTTAAACAAAGAAACAACAGATCATAAGAGCATGGTATTCAAAGCAAGAGCCATAATTTAGCAACTAATACATTATTCATAAAAAATCTACATTCTTTCACAGTTAGAATACATACTTCCTTATGGATATGATTTATATACATGGATGAATTATACATTAACGCTTCTTTCATCGAAAATAGAACTGAAACACAATATTTTCAAGTCATAACAAACTTTAATTTCGAATCTGAAAATTAAGAAAGGGAACACGAGGACAAATCTTTGAAGTCACTGACCTTTTTGCGGGCAGCAAACCGAGGCGCAAATTTTAGATGTACTTTCGAACTTCGATTTCAAGCTCGATCCTTCCTCTCAGATAAAGGCAGATTCGACTAAAATAAATAAAGATAATAGATTTTGTGCAAGGGTAAATACCCAATAGAAAGAGCAGGGGGGTCAAAAGAATGAAACTTTCGTCAGATGAATAATAACTAATAGGCAAAAAAACTTATAGAAGGTAAGAGCAGCGGCTCCCTCCCCCTAATGGTTGCAATGGTTTGGTATTTATAGGCAGATTCTAGGGTTCAGAACTTAAAATTAAGAGTTCCAAATCAGACCGTTTGAATCTAGACGTTGAGAATCACATGACTTGGTCAGAGAAAGTTGTCCAAGGTCGAATCAAACATCTGAAAATCAACATTTTCGTCTCAGAAAATTAAAATGCCAAAAGTCTTTTGGCCTCTTGTGTAGACTAAATCTTGTGCCAAACGAGAGAGATGAGGAGTCACGGGTTTTGAAGAAAGACAAAAAGACTTGCTCAAAATGGGGGAGGCAAGCTATGGTTGAGATGAAAGCTGATACGCTAGAAAAGGAAAGAGGTGGAGGGTGACGTGCAGCGCTTGGGATATGCAAGCATTGGGATTTTTGTTACGATGTAATTAGGCAAGTTGGGTCATGCCTTGGGCTGAATTTTGTTGGGCTAAGTCTGAACCCAAGACTCTTTGGGTTAAGATGAAGTAATTTGGTGAGAATAATTGGTCCTTGTCCTGGCCGAATTAGGCTTAAAGTAGTTCTGAATAGCTTGGAAACAATAATAGAATTATATTATATTTATATCACTTAGGTACTAAAATTATTTAATAATTGTTAGTATTAAGAAGATTGTGAGATATCACAAAATTACTATTATACTTGTTTCTCTAAATAAGACGCTATAGTAAGTGACATATAAAATATGAAATTACGAAATATCATTACTTTACGATGTAAAGAAAATGAGATGCTCTTTGTTTTGCAACCAACAAAAAAATTATATATATATATATATATATATAACAATAATAAGAGTAATATACTAATAATAATAACAATAACAATAATAATAATAATAATATTAATAATACTAGTAATTAAGTAAATAATAATATTAATTAGGTCTAGTTTGTGCTAAAAATGTAAAATAATTATTTCTTACATTATTAGTGATATTATAAGCTAAAAAATAGTTTGGAAGAACGAAGGGACAAAATTGGATGTCAACGCTTCTGTTCTTCCCTAGTGATGCTAGATATTCCTTTTGTTTTCGGTTGTATAGATACTCTTGGTAGATAGAGCCACAGTTTTTACCATCTTAGCCTGTGTTTGCCCGTGAGTTTTCAGGTCTTGGTGGTTATATATTCTAGTATTTTGGTAAAGTGTATGTGCCGAGCGGCACCGATTATATTTTCTATGTCATTCCGCTGTTATTTTAATTGTTGTTCATAAAAGCTGTAAAATTCGCATTGTGTTAGGCTTACCTAGTCGCGAAGGCTCGGTGCCATCATGACAGGTTCACGATTGGTGAACTAGGGTCATGACAACTATCGCTTTACCTCGCGGTTCTACCTTCAATTCGCTCGAATCTAATCACAAAGTGCTCAATTACTTTAATAAAACCTATATGAATCAACTTGAATGCATACAAATGAATTTCCCAAAGTTTTTCCCAAAAATTCCAAAATTTCCGTCGGGCCTACTTGGTCAAAACACGAGGTTAGAACCAAAACCCGGTTACTCATTCCCCCACGAATTCAAATATATAATTTATCTTGAAATCGAACCTCAAATCGAGGTCCAACTCCCAATTTCTAGAAAATCTACGTTATACCCGGAAATCCCAATTTCACCCATGAATATCCTTGATTTTAAGTGGAAAACATGTTTAATGATGTTAATGATTGAAAGAATTGAGTAAAAATCAACTTCAAAGGATTTGGGATGAAGTTTGCTCTTGAAATATCGCCTATGGTGTTTGGGTTTTTGAAAGAATGGTGAAAAGTGATGAAAATTCGGCTAAGTATAAAATTTGCTGGGCCTCGGATATGTTAAATGCGAAGATAGGTTCGCAATTGCAAACCATGCAGCTTGGGAATTGCGACATTTCTGTTCGTATTTAAGAACTCAGGCAAAAAGATGGGGTTTCGCATTTTCGAAAGAAGCATCGCATTTGCGATGGACTTCAGTCGCATTTGCTATCAGCGGTATCGCATTTGCGAACCTTCTCCCTCCGCATTTGCGAGCCAAACCATCGCATTTGCGACAGTGTCCGAATTTCGCAGACTTCCTAATTGCAAAGTAATGCTCGCATGCGAGCTCGCAATTGCGAGTCTTCTATTTTCATTTGCAAAAATCATAGAAGCCTACATATCATATCTTTACAAATTGAAAAAGTCAATGCGTGGCCTATCCAAAACTTACTCTCGAGGCTCTAAACTAATTATGCACACAATCTTAACAATATCCTACAGACTTATCCGTGCGATAAAATTGCCAAAATAACATTATACACAACGTATTAGGCCTCAAAACTCATAATTTCTTCCAAGTTTTCATAAAACATCAAATTTCTAGTTTAAGTCCGAAACACATCAAACGGCGTCCGTTCTCAACCAAACTTTACAAAAAGCGCGTAAACCATATATAAGGCTTGTACCGGGCGTCAGAAACAAAATACGAGCCCGATACCACAGTCTTTTAATCAAAATTTATTTTGAATTTCCTTAATAATTTCAGAAAAACAATTTCAAAAAAAAAAATCATTTCTCGGGCTCTAGACCTCGAAATTCAACTCCGAGCATGTGCCCGAGTCCCATATTTTTCTACGGATCCTTCAGGATCGTCAAATCATGAGTCCGGGTCCTTTTACCAAAAATATTGACCGAAGTCAAATATATTCATATTAATATCAAAATTTAGCATTTTTTGCATATAACTCATATTTAAGCTTTCCGGCTACGTGTCCGAACTGCACACGCAAAGATAATCCTAAATGAGGTTTTTGAGGCCTCAGAAGCACAAAATAAATAAGAAAATAGGTGATGACCCTTTGGGTCGTCACAGAAAATTATATGGTCGCATTGCTAGCTAAATATGCGCAAAGAAACTTGCTCATTCCATATACTAACATGGTATATAGTTGTATGCGGTCGTTCCAATAATTGACTATAACTATAATAACTATTACATGATACACATAATCTATATCCATCGGTACAAAAAAATTCCAACACTACAAATCATGTTCATATAAATAATTTCAAAATAAAATTCACTTAAAAATACAGCTAAAATTATCAAAAAATGTTCGAACTACCATATGATACCAATATGGCACATAACTATACCAATATGGTATACAGTGTTAGTGTTACTGGTTAATTCCCGACAACTACATTACTATACTACTATTACCTAACACACGCATAAAGAAAAAAATGAAAAAATTGTGTACCACTATATTATTATTATTAAAAGAAAACCAAATAGTGTACCAATTAAATGCAGATAATACAAACGAAAAATAATTCAACTAGCATATGATACCAATATAGTATATAGCTATACTGATAACGTATATAATTGTACGGTATCGTTCCAACAACTTCATATAAATATAAAAATTATTGCATAATACAAATAATCTTGTCCATCGGCACAAGAAAATCCAACACAACAAAACATGTTCATATAAATATGTCACGACCCAAATCCAGTCGTGATGGCGCCCAACAGCCAAGCTAGGCCAGCCAAACAAACAATTTAATTATAACACAATACCAGTCCCCAAATGGACAGCCCAAAAATAATATATGAGTTTAAGAACTCCAATAATATTAATACTGAACGAAAGTACTGACACTCCCAAAGATCCGGAGTCACAAGTCTAGAGCCTCTAACAAAACCAACAGGAAATAGAGAGTACGATATAGAAGTACTCAAGTCCGAATACAAAATATAAACGAACAACCTGGAATGAGAGGAGAAGCTAGGCTCTGCGAACGTAGGCAGCTACCTCAGCAACTCGATGTGACAATGTATACGCTGGAGATGTCCGTCTACTGCTCCTGTGTACCTGAGTCTGCACACAAAAGGTGCAGGGAGTAGGGGTGAGTACTAAGTACTCAGTGAGTAATAAATATATATATGTAGCTGACAGTAAGAAATCCACAAAATACCACAATATGAAGCTACACTACAGTCCGAATCTCCTACGAACTAGCAACAATAATACAATACAGCTACCACAGAGTAATTCAACAAATACGGATGCAATGCAATGCACATAACCGCTACGGCGTGTAGCCCGATCCAATTTAACGTCGACGGCGCTCATTGGGGGTGTGTACAGACTCCGGAGGGGCTCCTACAGCCCAAGCGCAATACTGCTGCGGCGTGCAGCCCGACCCTCATATCAACTACTGCGGCGTGCAGCCCGATCCCACACTCAGTCCACAATAAGCAATTAAGTCACAAAACAATTCATTTTTCCTTATTTCCAGTTCTCAATTCATAATTTATGAAAAATACTTTAACTTTATTAATTTTGCAAAAGCCGGTGACTTAGCATTTCAAAAGTGTGATTACAATTTCCAGGATTGAGATCAGTGATTTAAGCAGTTATAGCTATCACATAAATATTGTCCTCTAAGGACGCTACAGATTGGCACAAGGCCCCAAACAAGGCTTACAACCCACAAATATAGCAAATACAGTGTATTTCCAACACTAACAACATGTTATTCACTTTCCGGGATGGACCAAGTCTCAATCCCCAATCACAATCAATCCCGCACCTGCCACGGTGTGCGAGCCACGCCCTATTAGCGTCACAATGTGCTAAGCCGGGGTTTCGAACCCTCAGGCTACAATATACACAAACTACTCACCTTTAGCCGGTCGTAGAATCGTCCGCGATGCCTTTTCCTTTGAATTGCGTTGCCTCGTGTGTAGAATCTAGTCAAATAACAATAATTATATCAATTACGGGTCAAGGAATCATAACCCACTTCAATTTATATGAAATTCGCAAAATTACACTAAGTTGGTAAAACCCGACCCCGGGCCCCACTGCTCGGAAAATTCCGAAATTAGCACCAACGCGATCCTTATCTCGCCACGAGTCCGTGCATATAAAATTTATCGAAATCGGAGTTCAAATGACCCTCCAAATCCAAAAATCCCGTTTTTAATACTTAGGCCACATTTCTTCAAGATTTCAACTCAATTTCATGAAGATTGATGTTAATACTACCATAAATTGATGTTTTTGAGTCAAGAATCTTACCTCCGACGATACCCGATGACTTCTCGGTGATTTCCTCGAGTTTTCTTCTCTCTAGGGCTTGAAATTGAGTTTTGGGGGTGTAAACCCGTAACTCTCTGTTTCTGGACTTTTTATTCACTGCCAGACACCATTGTTCATCGCGTTCGCGTGACCCTCTACGCGTTCGCGATGAACAACCCAGCCTTACTCTTCGCGAACGCGACTCTGGCCACGCGTTCGCGATGCTCAAATCCTGTAACCCTTCGCGGACGCGACTCATCCCACGCGTTCGCGATGTTCAACTTCCCAGCCACTCGGATTTCCTCTACGCGTTCGCGATGGACCTCCCGCGAACGCAAAGCACAACAGCACGACTCTACGCGAACGCGACCCAAGCAACGCGTTCGCGATGCTTAACACCCCAGACCTACGCGAACGCGACTCCTTCTCCCGCGAACGCGATGCACAAAAAGCCTTGGCCTTCGCGAACGCGACACTGGTCACGCGAACGCGAAGGCTTAAGGACTTGGGCAGAATCTGCAGTTTTCTGCAGAATTTTTTTCAAGTTCTAATTGCCCGGTTGATGGTCCGAATCCATCCCGAGGCCCCCGGGACCCCAACGAAAACCACCAACATACTCCAAAACATGATACGGACTTGTTCCAATCATAAAAACACCATACTAAACATCAAAATCTCCATTTATTCACGAATTCAAGCCTAAGTTTCTTCAAAACTTCCAAAACTAACATTCAATCCAAAACCCGATCAAACGATGTCCGAATGACCTGAAAATTTGCAGACATATCCAAAATCACATAACGAAGCTACAGAAATTGTCGGAATTCCATTCCGACCCCGGATCAAAATATCACCTACCATCCGGTTTTCGCCAAAATTCAACATTCGCCAATTCAAGCTTAAAACTACACCGGACCTCCGAATTCAATTCCGATTGTTCTCCTAAGTCATAAATGATCCCCGGAACTAGTCGAATCATCAGAATCCGGTTCCGAGCACTCTAACTCAATAGTTAACTCTCGGTTGACTTTTCATATTCAAGCTTTCTTCAAACATGCTATTTGTTTCATTTTCAATCCAAATCACTCCTAACTCACCCGATATATTCTAATACTGTTTTAAAAGCATAATATATGAAAATGCAAGGTAACGGGGTGGTAATTCCCGTAACGACGGGCCGGGTCGTTACATTCTCCCCAACTTAAACAAACGCTCGTCCGCGAGCGGGTTAAGAAACATACCTGGAGTATCAAACAAGTGTGGATATCTGCTTCGCATCTCCTGCTCGGTCTCCCAAGTTGCTTCCTCCACGGGACGACCTCTCCACTGCACTTTCACCGAAGCTATATCCTTAGATCTCAGCTTACGAACCTGTCGACCCAAAATAGCTACTGGTTCCACATCATAAGTCAAATCCTCATCTAGCTGTATCGTGCCTGAAGTCCAACACATGAGACGGGTCTCCGACATACTTCCGGAGCATAGATACATGGAACACCGGGTGAACTCCCGACAAACCGGGTGGCAAAGCAAGCATATAAGCCACCTCCCCAACTTTCCTAAGCACCTCAAAAGGTCCAATAAACCTTGGGCTCAATTTCCCTTTCTTTCCAAACCTCATAACACCCTTCATAGGCGAAACTTTCAGCAACACCTTCTCACCTACTGAATAAGACACATCTCGGACCTTCCGGTCTGCATAACTCTTCTGACGCGACTGAGCTGTGCGAAGTCTCTCCCGAATCACCTTCACCTTATCTAAGGCATCTTGGACTAACTCTGTCCCTAACAACCTAGCCTCGCCGGGCTCGAACCAACCAACCTGGAGATCTACACCGCCTCCCATATAAAGCTTCATACGGTGCCATCTGAATGCTGGACCGATAGCTATTATTGTAAGCAAACTCCGCCAAAGGCAAATAATCAGCCCATGAACCACCAAAATCAATGACACAAGCACGCAACATGTCCTCCAATATCTGAATAGTACGCTCAGACTGCCCATCCGTCTGTGGATGAAATGCTGTGCTCAGCTCTACCTGTGAACCCAACTCTCGCTGAAATGTCCTCCAGAATTGAGATGTGAACTGGGTACCTCTGTCCGATATAATGGAAATAGGAACTCCATGCAATCTCACTATCTCACGGATGAATATCTCTGCCAACCGCTCTGAGGTATAGGTAGTACACACTGGGATGAAATGAGCTGACTTAGTCAGTCTATCCACAATCACCCAAACTGAATCAAACTTCCTCGTCGTCCGAGGGAGTCCACTAACAAAGTCCATAGTTATTCTTTCCCACTTCCACTCCGGAATATCAATACGCTGGAATACACCACCAGGTCTCTGATGCTCATACTTGACCTGCTGACAGTTTAGACACCGAGCCACATGGCTCACAATATCTTTCTTCATCTTTCTCCACCCGTAATGCTGCTTCAAATCCTGATACATCTTCGCGGCTCCTGGATGAATAGAATACCGCGAGCTATGGGCTTCCTCCAATATCAATTCACGAAGGCCGTCAACATTGGGCACGCATATCCGGCCCTGCATCCGCAACACACCATCACTATCAATAATGACATCTCTAGCATCATCATGCTGAACTCTGTCCTTAAGGACAAGTAAGTGTGGATCATCATACCGGCGCTCTCGAATACGATCATATAAAGAAGAACGAGCTACTACACAAGCCATCACCCGACCGGGCTCAGAAATATCCAGCCTTACCATCTGGTTAGCTAACGCTTGAACATCAACTGCAAGGGGTCTCTCCCCAACTGGAATATACGCCAAACTGCCCATACTAATAGCCTTCCGGCTCAATGCATCAGCCACTACATTGGCTTTCCCGGGATGATACAAGATAGTAATATCATAGTCTTTAAGCAATTCAAGCCATCTCCGTTGCCTCAAATTTAGATCTTTTTGCTTAAACAAATGCTGAAGGCTGCGGTGGTCCGTATATACATCACAAGATACACCATATAGATAATGCCTCCAAATCTTCAAGGCATGAACAATAGCAGCTAACTCCAAATCATGAACAGGGTAGTTCTTCTCGTGGGGCTTTAGCTGACGAGAAGCATATGCAATAACTCTACCCTCCTGCATCAACACACAACCGAGTCCAACTCTGGAAGCATCACAATACACCGTATATGACCCCGAGGCCGATGGTAACACAAGTACTGGAGCCGTGGTCAAAGCCTCCTTGAGCTTCTGAAAGCTCTCCTCACATTCATCAGACCACACAAATGGAGCATTCTTCTGTGTCAGCTTAGTCAACGGTGAAGCAATAGATGAGAAATCCCGAACAAACCGACGATAATAGCCTGCCAAACCGAGAAAACTATGAATCTTTGTAGCTGAGGAAGGTCTGGGCCAATTCTGTACTGCCTCAACCTTCTGAGGATCAACCCTAATACCATCACTGGACACTATATGTCCCAGAAAACCCACAGTATCAAGCCAGAACTCACACTTAGAGAATTTTGCATAAAGCTTCTCTTCCCTCAACCTCTGCAATGCCACTCTCAAATGCTGTGCATGCTCCTCCTGGCTGCGTGAGTATACCAAGATATCATCAATAAACACAATCACAAAAGAATCAAGGTACGGCCGAAATACACTATTCATCAAGTGCATGAATGCTGTTGGGGCATTAGTCAACCCGAAAGACATCACTAGGAACTCGTAGTGCCCATATCGCGTCCCGAACGCTGTCTTCATAATATCCGAGTCCTCTGATCTTCAACTGATGATAACCCGATCGTAGATCAATCTTAGAAAATACACTAGCTCCCTGGAGCTGATCAAATAGGTCCTCAATACGAGGTAATGGGTACTTATTCTTCATCGTTACCTTGTTCAGCTGCCCGTAATCAATGCACATTCTCATTGTGCCATCTTTCTTCTTCACGAATAACACCGGTGCACCCCAAGGTGACACACTCGGACGAATGAAACCCTTATCTAAGAGTTCTTGAAGCTGTTCCTTCAATTCTTTTAACTCTGCTGGTGCCATGCGATAGGGAGGAATAGAAATGGGCTGAGTGCCCGGCACCAAATCAATACCAAAATCAATATCTCTATCAGGCGGCATGCCTGGCAGGTCTGCTGGAAATACATCCGGAAACTCCCTCACAATGGGGACCGAATCAAGACTGGGTGTCTCGGCCTCAACATTTCTAATGAAGGCCAAATAAGACAAACAACCCTTGCCAATCATTCGTTGAGCTTTTATATAAGAAATCACCCTGTCGGACACATAATCAGTCAAGCCACGCCACTCGATCCGCGGATTACCTGGAATAGCTAACGTGACTGTCTTGGCATGACAGTCCAGAATTGCATGATAAGGAGATAGCCAATCCATGCCTAGGATAACATCGAAATCTACCATACCCAGTAGTAATAAATCAACTCGGGTCTCCAGACCCCCAATAGTAATAATACAGGATCGATATACCTGATCCACAACAACGGTATCCCCCACTGGGGTGGACACATGTACGGGCAAAGCAAGAATACCACGGGTCATACCCAAATGATGTGCAAAGTAAGTAGAGACATAAGAATAGGTGGATCCGGGATCAAATAAGACGAAAGCATCCCCTGTGGCAGACCGAGATAATACCCGAAATGACCGCATCCGAGGCACTAGCATCCTTCCTGTCCGAAGAGCATAGAAACGAGCCCGACCTCCACCCAGTACGATCCTCGCCCCTCGGGCGACCTCGAGAAGACTCGGCCACCAGTCCTAGCCGACCGTGCCGGCGCCGAAGAAACGGGAGTAGAAGACGAGGGCCGATCCCTCCGCCGTGACCTCTTACGAAGCCACCGAGGACACTCTCTCCCGATATGGCCCAAATCACCGCACTCAAAACAATGGCCCGAAGATGGAAGAAGGGGCTGCCGAGGACCCCTCGCTACCGATGAATCTCGTGCCGAGGAAACGAGGAGCGAGCTCGAGCTAGAAGAGCACTCGGTGCAGGCCGACTCTGCCGACGGCTCGCCGACCCCGATAACCCTGCTGGCCTCGACGACCACGATCGGATGAAACCCCGACCGGACTCCGTACGTCCAGACTGATGAGATCCGAAGGAGCGACCTCTGCTATGCTGAAATTGGCCCCTAGACGGAGCACCACCGTAACTGCCAGTACCACGAGGCCTCTTAGCCTCTCTCTCCTCTCGCTCTCTGCGGCGATCCTGTCTCAATGTGACGGGCCGCATCAACCACCTCCTCAAAGGTAACCGTAGAAACTCTCTCCCGGGTCATCAATATGCGGATGGGATAAATAAGACCATCAATAAATCTCCGGATCCTCTCCTTGTCGGTAGGAACCATCCACATGGCATGACGGGCCAGCTGTGTGAATCTCATCTCATACTGATTAACCGTCATCTCTCCCTGCTTCAACCACTCGAACTGACGTCGCAGCTCCTCTCTCTGAGACCGAGGCACGTACTTCTCCAAAAATACCGTGGAGAACTGCCTGCCAAGTGAGGGGCACTGCCCCGGCGGGCCTACGCCTCTCAAAATCCTCCCACCACTGGAAAGCTGCACCTGTGAACTGGAAAGTAGTGAATGAAACACCGCCGGACTCTAGAATACCCGCGGTGCGAAGCATACGCCGACATCTGTCAAGAAAACCCTGGGCATCCTCGCCCTCGGCTCCACTAAATGTCGGAGGCCGTAGCCTCTCAAATCTCTCCAAACGACGCTTGCTCATCGTCGGGCATAACCGGAACCACATATGCAGGGAGGCCGGTGCAACGGGCGCAACCGGCCGAACCGGCTCGGGTGTCCGAGCCACGGGGGTCCGATTCCCTCCCCCGCTCGTGAAGATGATACTGCAGCCTGAGCCAAGCCTGTGCACACTGATAAGATCTGAGCCAAGGTCTCCTGAAGACCTGGTATGACAATGGGCACTGCCGGTACCTGAACCTGAGTTGTCGGAGCGTCTGCCGCTGGAATCTGGTCCTGAGTTTGGGCCACTGGTGTAGGAATCTGACCTTGAGTCTGGTCAGCTGGTGGGTCAGCAGGCACTGGCACTGCTGCCCTACCTCTACCACGACCACGGCCTCCGGGTGCCAATGGTGGTCGTCCGCCACGTCCGTTAGCTCGTGTTCTCGCCATCTGCAAGAGAATAGAATATGGAAAGATTTAATTTCATGATAACACAAATCGCACGATATGAATTCAAGAAAATGAGGTTTTTCCTAAAGTTTCTGTAGCCCTTCGAAAATAGTAGAAGAAATTATCAATTTAAGCATAATGCTTAATGGTCTTCACAATACGAATGAAACTTAGATGATATAATGTCACGGCCCAAAATCCGGTCGTGATGGCGCCCAACAATCAAGCAAGGCCAGCCAAACAAACAATTTAATTATAACACAATACCGGTCCCCAAATGGACAACCCAAGAAGAGTATATGAGTTTAAGAACTCCAATAATATTAATACTGAACGAAAGTACCGACACTCCCAAAGATCCGGAGTCACAAGTCTAGAGCCTCTAACAAAACCAACAGGAAATAGAGAGTACGATATAGAAGTACTCAAGTCTGAATACAAAATATAAACGAACAACTGGAATGAGAGGAGAAGCTAGGCTCTGCGAACGTAGGCAGCTACCTCAGCAACTCGATGTGACAATGTATACGCTGGAGATGTCCGTCTACTGCTCCTGTGTACCTGAGTCTGCACACAAAAGGTGCAGGGAGTAGGGGTGAGTACTAAGTACTCAGTGAGTAACAAATATATATATGTAGCTGACGGTAAGAAATCCACAAAATACCACAATATGAAGCTACACTACAGTCCGAATCTCCTACGAACTAATAGCAACAATACAATACAGCTACCACAGAGTAATTCAACAAATACAGATGCAATGCAATGCACATAACCGCTACGGCGTGTAGCCCGATCCAATTTAACGTCGACGGCGCTCACCGGGGGTGTGTACAGACTCCGGAGGGGCTCCTACAGCCCAAGCGCAATACTGCTGCGGCGTGCAGCCCGACCCTCATATCAACTACCGCGGCGTGCAGCCCGATCCCACACTCAGTCCACAATAAGCAATTAAGTCACAAAACAATTCATTTTTCCTTATTTCCAGTTCTCAATTCATAATTTATGAAAAATACTTTAACTTTATTAATTTTGCAAAAGCCGGTGACTTAGCATTTCAAAAGTGTGATTACAATTTCCAGGATTGAGATCAGTGATTTAAGCAATTATAGCTATCACATAAATATTGTCCTCTAAGGACGCTACAGATCGGCACAAGGCCCCAAACAAGGCTTACAGCCCACAAATATAGCAAATACGGTGTATTTCCAACACTAACAACATGTTATTCACTTTCCGGGATGGACCAAGTCTCAATCCCCAATCACAATCAATCCCGCACCTGCCACGGTGTGCGAGCCACGCCCTATTAGCGTCACAATGTGCTAAGCCGGGGTTTCGAACCCTCCAGGCTACAATATACACAAACTACTCACCTTTAGCCGGTCGTAGAATCGTCCGCGATGCCTTTTCCTTTGAATTGCGTTGCCTCGTGTGTAGAATCTAGTCAAATAACAATAATTATATCAATTACGGGTCAATGAATCATAACCCACTTCAATTTATATGAAATTCGCAAAATTACACTAAGTTGGTAAAACCCGACCCCGGGCCCCACTGCTCGGAAAATTCCGAAATTAGCACCAACGCGATCCTTATCTCGCCACGAGTCCGTGCATATAAAATTTATCGAAATCGGAGTTCAAATGACCCTCCAAATCCAAAAATCCCGTTTTTAATACTTAGGCCACATTTCTTCAAGATTTCAACTCAATTTCATGAAGATTGATGTTAATACTACCATAAATTGATGTTTTTGAGTCAAGAATCTTACCTCCGACGATACCCGATGACTTCTCAGTGATTTCCTCGAGTTTTCTTCTCTCTAGGGCTTGAAATTGAGTTTTGGGGGTGTAAACCCGTAACTCTCTGTTTCTGGATTTTTATTCACTGCCAGACACCATTGTTCATCGTAGAAAACAGTATTTCAGAAATTTCAGAGTTTGGAAAATCATTTTTAACAGTAATAGCTCAGGACTGGTATCAAAATAGCATGTCAATATAATAGAAACAATAGCATCGATCATCACGTGATCCCAATAACTGGCTCACAGCCCAAAGATATACACAACCATCCAAGTAGGAGGTTCACCGGCTCAATAATAGCCAATAACATAGTATAGTATCAACAGGTCGGACTAAGCCATAGTCCCCAATCACATTCGACCTCGCATTCACAGGAGAGTACGTGTCTCGCCTCAATACAGCCTCTCAAAGTGATATACCGGGGTTTCGAACCCGCTGGTCATCGCCCACACCCATTACTCACCTCGACTCGGCTCGAAGACTAGTCCGCAATGCCCTTTCCATGAGAATCGGCCTCCACAGGTGTAGAATCTGATCAAAATCGATAGAAATACATCAAAATATGCTAAAGGGTCATTACCCAATCGAAACACCTCGAATTACACCAAAAACCACAAAGTTGCCAAAACTCGACTTTCGGTACACTTCTCAAAAAATTACTAAAGTTGCATATTCTGATTCCTTATCTCAACGCGAGTCCATACATATAAAGTTTATCAAAATCGGACTTCGTTTTCCCATTCAAATCGATGATTTATCATAACCTAGGCTTAGGGCAAAAATCCCCCATTAATCTTCCCATTTACAGTGAAATAATTGAAGTTTCTATGATAAAATCGTGTATTTAGTCCATAAACCTTACCTCCAATGTTCTCCCGATGAAATCCGCTTCAATTCCCGTCAATCTGCTCTCTAAGAACTCAAAAATGGAGGTTTTGTGTAAATGGGTCGCGAATGAACTATTCTGATTTTTAATATTTCTGACAGATTTTTAACTCTATGCGATCGCAGCCTTTGGCTCGCGATCGCGATGTACAAAATTTGGGCGGCTGAATTTCCTTCTACGCGATCGCGTGAACTCAACCGCGATCACGATGACCAACTTATCGACTCTACGCGATTGCGACACTGGCTACGCGATCGCATTGCTTCTAGGCATTGCCTTACGCGATCGCAGACAGACCCTCGCGATCGCGATGCATACCAACTTCACCTTACGCGATCGCATGAAGCACTTTGCGATCGCGAAAAACTAAATATCTGCACTTTTATTGCAGCAAATCAACAGTGCCTTTTAGCACAAAATGGTCCGTTTGGACCCCCGAATTCATCCCGAGGCCCCCGGGACCCCAACGAAAACTACCAACCTACTCCAAAACACGACACAAACTTTTCCCAATTATAAAAATACGCCCTTAAAAACAGAAAGCATTGAATCAAAGCGAATTCAAGCCTAAGTTTCAACTAGAACTTCCGAAAACTACATCCAACCAAAAACCCGACCAAACGACGTCCGAATGACTTGAAAGTTTGCACACATATCCAAAATCACCCAACGGAGCTACTTCAACTGTCGGAATTCCATTCCGACTGCCGGATAAAAATCTCACCTACCATTCAGATTTCGCCAAAATTCAACCTAAGCCAATTCAAGCCTATTTCTACACCGTACCTCCAAATTCAATTCAGATCGCTCCCCTAAGTCACAAATCACCTCTCGGAACTAACCAAATCATCAGAATTCGATTTCGAGCCCTCTAACCACATAGTCAACTCCAGGTTGACTTTTCATAAACAAGCTTTATATCAAAAGGCTATATGCCTCATTTTCAACCAGAATCACTCCTAACTCACCCGATAGACTCTAACACCGATATAGAAATATGAAACATATAAATGACGAGGTAACGATGTGGTAATTCCCGTGACGACGGGCCGGGTCGTCACAATTACTAAATAATAGGACAAGTTTATATATCGTAGTCATAACATAGAACTATGTAGCATTAACAGTAGTACACATGCTTGTTATAAGTCATGTGTACTACAATGTACAAGTTCCACTTACATATAAATTTGTACAAGTTCCACTTACATATAAATGTAAGGTTACACCCTTCTACTGTTGGTAGAAATGACTAAATCAACGACTGTGGGCAATGTTACACCCTACATACTGGGGTGTAATTGTTATGTTCTATATAAATATTGTAGTACATACTAAGAATATTAAAAATATACACTATTGTAACTAGGTCATTATTAATATTTCATTAATTGAATCATGTATTTAGTATTAAACCTTATAATGAACAAAGCAGGACATTTATAACCAGTAAACGTAAATAAAAATTCCGAAGAAGTGACTCCCGGATCGACATATCACTTATCAAGTAAAATATTATAAATCATATAAAAGACATTGGTCACTACATTGGCCTTGAAAGAAGTCTATATTTTGTAGTAGAAATATACTCCCAATAAGGTCAGCTATATTAAATGACCGGTCATCGATACCTATAGTCAAATGGACTTATAAGATTACATATTTTAGCTAATATTATAAATTAATTTGCTTCAGATGTACCAATAATTATAATGAGCATGCACAGGTCATCACCTGGTATAATTATTACTAATGTCGATTTTGAAGTCCTAAATAGTTACTGATCTAGATCTCAATATTACGAGTGGTATAAGACATATATTATATATATGAACGTATTTCCGACCTATGAACTCCTACATATACTGATAGGTATATGACTACAAGTGGCCTTAGTAAACGTCATTTTTGGTCTATAAATCAATCCATACGTGGTCCTATTTGTAATAAACGTATTAATTGTGAATAGTACGGTCTATGATTGATTATTGAGAAAAATTATATTCTCCGTTTAATCCATATTACAAGGCCACTTAATTTTTAAATTTTGTTGAGGCCAGTTAATATACTACCTGGATATGTATATGTGGTTGTCGTAGGCCGATGCGTCCTAGTATATGAATGAAATCATATTCATAGACGGTCAATTACTAAATAACAACCACATACCTCCAATCAAAGTTTGATACGCAATATAAGCGGAACTTCCCATAATTTCATACCACAATCAAGGAGACGGCGTTCCACGAGCGTATCAAAAGCCCGAGCTTTGGCCGCCCCCCACCCATCCACGCTGGTCCACACCCCGAGTCGATCGTCGGACCGGCTCAACACCGTTCCACATCCGACCGGAGCGCATCGCCGGCCCCCATTCCCTTCCCTCCCGACAATTTCAAGCACTTTTCGACTCTCTTTTCAAAGTCCTTTTCATCTTTCCCTCGCGGTACTTGTTCGCTATCGGTCTTTCGCCCGTATTTAGCCTTGGACGGAATTTACCGCCCGATTTGGGCTGCATTCCCAAACAACCCGACTCGTAGACAGCGCCTCGTGGTGCGCAGGGTCCGGACACAACGGGGCTCTCACCCTCTCTGGAGCTGAAATTTTGATATAGAGTAAAAATTGCAATGTAAAACAATTTAGGTATGTACTCTGTTCCAGGGTGAGAACCCCGTTGTGCTTGGAGACGGGAATTTTCTAGCATCTCTGGGTGGTAGTACACTACGACCTAATTAGAAAATCTTCTGTACTCATCAAAATATTATCTCTACACCTGAGATAATATTTCAGTGTTTTGAATATTGGTATGACAAAACAGAAATTCACACAATCGTTATAATTGACTTTGACGGAACGTTATATGAATGAAAAAATTTGTAGAACTGAAAGCCCAAATCGTAGGCATTTAAATGCTATTGAATGTTTAAGAACCACAAAACGATTGCAATTGTAACAGCACTAATAAGATGGGTCCCAACCATAAGAGAATTCATTACATGTCCTAATAGAGCCTTATAAGTGTCTAAACAGTGTACAATTTAGTGGGAGTCCATATCGTCTGTTTTTTTGTATCTTAAAACAGACGAGTCCTAACAGTCTAAAAAGAGGACTATCTCATGTCCTACTATTAGGCGGACTACCTTATGTCCTACTATCTGGTGGACAATCTTAGAGATGAATACTGAGCTGGCATTTCCATTGGAGTATCGTATAAAATTTGAATTACTAACAGGGACAGGGTGACTCAACTACGGATATCAGCTATCAAAACCGGATTCTTTCCATTGGAGTAATAGGAAATTTCGTTTATATATCGTACATTTAACTAATTGTATCAATGCCCACAATGATTATTTAAACTCTACTTCCAATTCTAAATCGGGCGTAGAGTTATTGGGTATCATGAAGACAATTGTAATGCACATAACACGGATTTGATACATATTGCACAATGTTACTGAATAATATGGGTGGGCTATGTATGAATAGGAGGGCCTAGATTTTATGCATTAGTAATTGACGATTGTATGAGGACAAATCGGACGCAAAATAAGGCTAGTTTGTACGTACGCGTGGACGGCCCGGATGAAATACAGGTCGGGGACGCCTCCTTATGAGGTCGACGACATTCAGAGACATCCTCCCTTATGACCGCACGCCAAGAGGGATACGCTCTCGCCCACAAATGATGAGTCGACGGATCTGTTCAGGTGGACGTCCTCAACTTCCCCTTCCTCGTATTTCCGCTATAATTGTAATGCCCTCGTGGCAATGTAATAGTTGGGCGAGGGGACCCCTTCTCTATATAAAGGAGGGTCTCCCCCCACTTGTAAGGGAACACTGATCATTAATAATATAACTTTCTCTCTATCATTCTTCTCTCTATTATCATTGTTTTACTGCTCATTTGCTCTTGATCCTCGATTAAATTTTATTATCTTCTCATAAAGATAAATCTGTATATACCAATCCGACGATCAATCTTTAATATATATTACCGTTGATTCCGATTGTCCCTTTATTTACATCGATTGATTTGTTCAAAGGTATTCAATAACTTTTGAGTAAAACAACGATCATCCTTTCCTAATCAAATAGGAGGTTTCCACCACCAGACTCTTCTTAATTGACCGTTGGATTCATACTAGTACTATAGACAATATGAATATCTATTCCCAAAACGTGTAGAGGTGCAATGATACCTAGCACCAATACAAATGTTTAGTTGTTTTTACGTAACTTCTTATGCTAATCATTCTCTCTCTATTGCAGCAGTTTTTGGGTTGAATGGTGATAGTGCAGGAAGTCCTGATGGGTTTACAGGTAAATTCTATCAATCATGCTGGAACATTATTGGTGGGGATAATCAGTCATGCTGGAACATTATTGGTGGGGATATATTTGATATGGTAAGAGCATTTTTCAATGGCCATGATCTACCTAAACGTGTGACTCATACAAACCTTGTACTGCTCCCAAAGAAAAAAGAGATTTGTACATCAATCTCATACTCACTTTCCAGATTCAATTTCAGCACAGTATCATCATGTGTGCGGTATAGCGTCCGATCATGGCCCGATCGGCTAGGCCATCATACCAAGATGTTGTTTCTTTTTCATTAATCATCGTATCTCAATCTTTAGTCCACATATATCAACCTGAAGGCAATTACGGCCACAATTATCACAGCATCCCTAACACTAGGCCACATTTCACATCATTTCCAATTTTAATGTTCTCTTTGCAAATTAGGATAATAGGCACATTATCCTAAATTCGTCCATATCTTTCCACTATCATAAAAATCTTAATGACTCGTACTCATACATAGTTGTAGGATTTGACTCCCATTATTCCAAAATAATTTCATTCATCCTTTAGAACTCTTTTTCCTTATGACGTTTATATCAAAATCTCCAGTATCGCTTTGATTGGAATTACTTTAATAAATACTGGAATTTCTAGTGAATCTTTTAAGATTTGGCCAGGTCTGAACCTTAATTCATTTCAATTCTAACCTCTTTTTTGTTTCATTTTCTGTAGTTAAAGCCAATTTGCAGGACTAGCCTGCTTAATTATTCAAGACTATTTTGTTTAAGGCCTGGCTAGTCCAAAGTTTGGACTTAGCCTTGCAATTTTGGGCCAATCAGTGAACAAAGGCTGGCTAAGACTTTGCAAGTCTAGCCAACTAGTGAACACAGACCAATTGAGACCTTGCAAGTCTAGCCTATTAGACTTAAGTCAATTTATTACACACTTAGCCTATTTAACACTTAGCCAGTGTTTTCAAAATTATCAGAGTTGGTCAGTTACAAGACTGACCTCTCTTTTTTACTTATTTCACTTGTGACCTCATTTTGTTTTCAATTATAATCTATTTTGTAGTTTTCAATTTTAACCATTTTTAAACTATTTAAAGCATGTTTTCAGTTTTAAACACTTTTCAAGTTACTACACTGCTGCAGCTATAACCAATTTCACCTAAGCATACTAGGTATTAAAAATAATCAGCTAACATAGAATTGTTGCAAACATAGCTATTTTCATACCAAATTGCATACATAGCCATGAAATCAGTGTTATTTGTCATTTAACCAAAACTCAAAGAAGAGATTGAATATTGTTGAAGTTCAATCAAAAGACTTATAATTCTAGATTCCCAAAAACACAGTATATCAATTGAACATGAAGCAGGCTTAGTCAGAGCTTCTCTTATGTTAAAAGACCACTGAAAACCCTAATCATGCTCACATGAACTTGGCTAAGCATAGACGGGTAGAATTTATCAAAGAAGACATGGATTAGAGAAACATGATAAAACAGAGATTTTTCTAAAAGATAAAGACTAATCTGAACATGCAATGATTCATGCGACTAAAGGAGAGAATCTAGACAAAAGACATGGTAACAAATATGAAGATGAAGAAGAAGCAAACAAAGAAGACCTGACTTAACAGAGAAACATAAATAAACATGGATTTTTTCAGAAAGGTAAGACTATTCTATCATGTAGTGACTTAAGAGGCTAATAGAAGAAAAATCTAAACAGAAATCATACTAAAGACATAAAACATGATAAAGCGGCAAGCAAAGAAGATGAAAAATCATGAAAAATCATAAAAGAGCAGGCAAAAGAGAGGAGGGGACTTAGCTTTCAGGATTTGTCTCCTGAGCTTCCCCGAATCTCTTTCTTCGTTCTTTCTTTTCTTTTCTTCTTTTTCTTTTTTCCAGTTTTCTTTTTCTTTTCTTATTTTCTGGTTTTCTTCTTTTCAGATCTAAGACTTCAGATTTGAAGTCTTTTATTAAGAGATGGTTTTTTAGGGGTGGAAAGGTGAGATTTTTGGTGGGGGTTTGTTTAAGTCGGCCGGAATTAGGGTTTCGGCGACTTATTTTCCAAGATTCGAAGAGCTCAGAGAAGATTCGAAGGGAGAGGGATGCATGGGGGTGAAAGATCAAGATAAGGCGGTTCAGGGGTATTAGATTGAAGGTCAGTGGCAAAGGTGGTGGTCACCGGAGAAGAACTTCGGTGGCCGGATTTTCAAGAAGCTTGGGGTTTTCATGTTTTTTCTAGGTTTTCATGGTGGTTCAAGGTGGAAAAGTAGAAGAAAGGTGGCTTGAGGCTCAGAGGTGGCCGGAGACTGCCATGGGAGACGCGCAGTCTCCATAGCCGGCGAAGCTTCGAGAAGGAAGGAGAGAGGGAGAAGAAGAAGAGAAAGAGGCGGCTAGGATTGGGTATTTTGAAAAAATGGCCGGCCGTCTCTCGAGACTGGGTTTAAATACCCGTTACCTTGGGCTCGTCCCTGGCAGTTAGATCAAGTGAGATCAATGGCCAGGATTGTTTCCCTCAAAATGCTGCCGTCTCATTTAAATGGGAGACGAATTGCCATCCGTTGGATTTCAAGGCGTGAACGGCTCAGATTCAATCCCATACTTTATTATTTGATTAATTCCGCAGAAATCCTTAGCCGTTGGATTTAAATGAACGAACGGCTGTGATTGCTTCTTACATATAGAATGGACCGGATCTCTTAGTTGGTTTGGGCCAATGTATTGGGTTTACATATATGGCCCAATCTTGTATTTTTGTGTATTTTCTTGGTATTTTAATTATTATTTTGTGGTATTTTCTTTTGTATTTCATTTTTTCTTTTTATATTATTTTTAATTATTCAATTTCCCACTTCCTCTAATTTTCTGATATTTTTGACATTTTCCTACTATTTTTCCTAATTTCCGTTATTATTGCCTCTTTTTGTTAATTTTCTTTTTAAACTACTTAAATTAAAATACTTGTATTTATACTATTTTTTTTTAATTTTCTAATTTTAATCCCTAATTGTTCAATCACACAAATGCATCTTATTTCAATCAAAACATATAATTTCACCCAAAAATATTATTTATTTTAATTTTGAAATTTATTGCGTAGGACAAAAATCATGTGCTCACAAGGATCACAAAAGGGCCAATGAATCTCGGACTGAGCTTTCCTTTCTTCCCAAATCTCATGACGCCTTTCATTGGCGAAACATTCAGTAAGACCTTCTCACCCACAGAATAAGACACATCCCAAACCTTCCGGTCCGCATAACTCTTCTGGCACGACTGAGCTGTGCGAAGTCTCTCCTGAATCACCTTCACCCTATCCAAAGCATGCTGGACTAACTCTGTCCCCGACAACCTTGCCTCACCGGGCTCAAACCAATCAACTAGATATCTACACCGTCTCCTATATAAAGCCTCATACGGCGCCATCTGAATACTGGATTGGTAGTTGTTGTTATAGGCAAACTCTGCGAGAGGAAAATAATCAGCCCATGAACCACCGAAATCAATAACACAAGCTCTCAACTTATCCTCCAAGATCTGAATAGTACGCTCGGACTGTCCGTCCGTATGAGGATGGAATGCGGTACTCAACTCAACCTGGGAGCCCAACTCACGCTAAAATGTCTTCCAGAACTGTGAAGTAAACTGAGTACCTCTGTCTGATATGATAGAAACTGGGACTCCATGCAATCTAACAATCTCCCGAATGAATATCTTAGCTAACCGCTCCGAGGAGTACGTAGTACACACATGAATGAAGTGAGCTAACTTGGTCAGCCTATCCAGAATCACCCAAACTGAATCAAACTTCCTCGCTGTCCGAGGGAGTCCAGTAACAAAGTCCATAGTGATCCTTTCCCACTTCCACTCGGGAATATCAATACGCTGAAACACGCCACCGGGCCTCTGATGCTCATACTTGACCTGCTGACAGTTGAGGCACCGTGCTACATGTCTAACAATGTCCATCTTCATCTTTCTCCACCAATAATGCTGTTTCAAGACTTGGTACATCTTCGCGGCACCTGGATGGATAGAATACCGCGAGTTATGGGCCTCCTCTAATATCAACTCACGAAGGCCATCAACATTGGGCACGCATATCCGGCCCTGCATCCTCAATACACCATCACTATTGTTAGGGATGGTGGACTTCGATGTGATATTGGGCATGGACTGGCTGTCTCCGTGCCATGCAATATTGGACTGTCATGCCAAGACAGTTACATTGGCTTTTCCTGGTATTCCTTAGATTGAGTGGCGGGGTTCGACCGATTACGTCCCTAGCCATGTTATTTCATTCTTAAAGGCATCAGAGAATGGTTGAAAATGCGTGTTTGTCGTATTTAGCATTTGTGAGGGATGTGGGAGCTGAGTCTCCTAGCATTGATTCTGTACCTGTTGTGAGGTAATTTCTAGATGTATTCCCCTCAAACCTGTCGGGTATGCCACCGGATAGGGATATTGATTTTAGCATTGACTTGGTACCGGGCACTCAACCCATTTCTATTCCTCCTTATCGGATAGCACCCAGCGCATTGCTAGGTCAGTCTGACCAATCAACAGAAATGCGGAGCTATCAGTTCTCAATTTACCCCTTTTAAGCATAAACAGTGATAGTATAATAATGAAAATATTCAACACACTAGGATTAGACACCCCAAACCAGTATAACCTCCCAACGGAACAGGAGTCACAAGTCATGAGCCTCTGCCAGAATATATAAGGTGTGATAGTGTATACAATTGTGCACAAGTGCGGAATAAACTAAACAAAATGAGAATAAACTGGAGAGTCAGGTCCTGCGGACGCTGGCAGCTACCTTGACTATCCAAGTGCAATCGCCTGAGCAGCTATAGGATCAACTCTGCTGCGAGGTACTTGGATCTGCACACAAGGTGCAGGGAGTAAAGTAAGTACTTCCAGACTCAGTGGTAATAAGCAGGGGTAAGACAGCAAAGGTAAGAAAACCCAATACAACACTAAGTAAAGCTATACACAATACCCTGCATCAGTATCAACATGTACACTATCCGAACCAGCAATAACAGAACCAGCAATATCAGCTAACAACATAACATGTATAGCTAAATGCAATGCAATGCATGAATATGACCACTACGGCGCGTAGCCCGGTCCATTTGGGTACCCGTGCTCACTGTGGGGATTCAGACTCCGGAGGTACTCCTACAGCCCAAGCACAATATCATGATATGCTGCGGCGCGCAGCCCGATTCACTACCAGTAAGCTATAATGCAATGCAAGCCTCACAGACATAGAAATAGTATTTGAAATCTCTTTTTAATCATTTACAGTAGAAAACAGTATTTCAGAAATTCTAGAGTTTGGAAAACCATTTTAGACAGTAGTAGCTCAGGACTGGTATCAAAATAGCATGTCAATATAATAGAAAAAATAGCATCGATCATCGCGTGATCCCAATAACTGGCTCACAGCCCAAAGATATACACAACCATCTGTCACACCTCCTTTTTACGCTGACCCGCGAGGGTGCGAAGTATATAAAAGGGAGTTTTTCCAATTAAAGGACAACCAAAACGGGATTCATTTGTTGAGAGATTCGGAGTCGCCACTTGGGAGATTTATGGTGTCCCAAGTCACCTGTTCGAATCTTGAATTGGGGAAATGTTTGACTCTTTTAATAGTCCGCGAACCAAAAATCCGGATAAGGAATTCTGTTAATTTGGGAGAAGGTGTTAGGCATTCCCGAATTCCGTGGTTCTAGCACGGTCGCTTAATTATCACATTTCGGCTTAATTATCTGATTTTAACAATTATGATCGTACGTGCCAATTACTACTTTGAACCGCTCTCTATGTAACAGCTTGTTTGAGAGACGTGCCTTTCTCCTTTTCACTCGATGAAACTTACTTCACTTGGCCTTATTAAATTATACCTTTTATTAATGTCTAGACATGTAAGAGGAAAAAGGGTCCTAATCAATTTATCACTGCTTTAAGTATTACTCATTTTTTATCCGCCAACATAATCCCTCAATTACATTAGACCTTAAGATGAATTATTGAGGATGTTAAATTACCATAAATTACTTGGACCATTTGTGATGACAATTCAAGCCCAACTTAAAATTTGTGTGCTAGTCCAAATAATTCCTAACCTTTCAAGCACCCCACTATTATACCAAATAATACATTACACTGAATATATTATACCAAATTCTTACTGGGCTAACTATTGTATTTTCTTTTTTTTTTGCATAACATGACCGTGAATCATTCCTCTTAACAACCAATGGAATTTCTAATTCTCATTACCATAATAGACATACAGTGAGGCCTTTTAATTGAGATAAAGCTAATTTTATTATATTAACCACCTTCAAAGTTTGAATCTATTTCTAATTGCCCTGAATTAATTGTTTTAAATGCCTACCACGCATGGAAGAAGGATACATTCATGCAACCCAAAAGATTAATCCCATAAACACTTATTTTTGTCCATCCAATATTCCAAAATTAAAATTCAAACTATCATTTAAACATGCTAATAAATCCTGAAATTTTCGAAAGAAACCAATATCACAGTTTGGCCAAACTACTAGAGAGCTATCAGGTTCACACACACACAGGATCAGTGATTAAACCTGATAATACTCCCATGCTAACATGAGATACGAACTAAGCTATCAAGTTCATAGTCCTTCAGTTCACTTTAAGTATTCAACACTTGAGGGAATCAAAGGGAAGGGGTGAATTAAGAGTCGACATACAAATTATTTCAAGCAGGGGCTATAAATCAACTATAAACATAAAATAAACAAAACAAAAAAAAAACCATAGCAAGTAAACAAATCGGTCCACCAAGCTGAAATAGATTTCATGCTTCAACATCTCCATTCCAATTCATTCTCTCCAATATACCTCACAGTCATTATGGTTACAAAAAGAATGTACCTGGATGTTGAAAACAACAAGAAGGAATGAAGAAGTCAGTGGCAGCAATCTTAACAGCAGCAAAACAGCAGTAACATGAGCAATTCGACACCAATAACAGCTTGAAACTACTGCTAAAGCAATAGCAAACAGTATAGGCAACAGACTAGGATCTCAGGGAGAAAAAATCAATCCAATGAAAGTCCCAGATAAACCAACAGCAATACCAAACAGCTTTTTAATAACTTCAGCAAACTCAAACAGCCCAAAGTGTATTCAATGACACCAAATTTGAATCGAAAACAATCAATTCTTAAAAGATAACTATAGGAACTCTTAAGACTCCCTTCAATTTCAGATTAATTCCTATATCTCTCTTCGAATGTGTTTTCTTTTTTAAAGCTCTCTCTGTTTTTCCAGAGAATATGTCTCTCTCCCAATGTCCTCTTCAGTTCTGTTCTCTCTTCTGTTTTTATAGACAAACAAGAACCTTTTTTTATTCAATAGTTCACTTTTCCAGTCTATTTATTCCCTTCCCACATGTATCCCTTTTAGCTTTTTTCATTATTTCCCCACATGTTATCTACTTTCCAGCTTGTATATTCCCTCCCCATGTGCTAGCATCCTCTTAAGTAGGTAAAATACATCTTTTATAAAAAGAAACTCTTAGCTATTCAACTACACAGGTTCAAGTCTTATATGATCAAACAACATCCTTTCTAATATGATCCAATACTTCAAAACAGACATGCTTTAACCAAATTACACACAAATACACCAACGATTCCAATGTTCTGTTTTTAAGGATCGAGCATATCAGAACGATCAACAACAACTCAAGAAAAATAGCGGTGGAGATTCTTTTATGCAAATTAAAAGTAAACAGCAAGAGAAAAAGCATGAATGCGAGCCATTTCAGTTTTAGCATGTTCAGAGGTAAGTAAAAGCAGAGGGAAATCCCAACAGTGAACTCCAAAAAAAACAGAAATAGCTATTGAAATCCCTAATTAAATTGGAATCGCTACGGAATCCACAACGAACAACAACGATGACAAACTCGAACGATGAAACTTGAATCGATAGAAATCTCAATCAAACTCAAATAACTTAGTCATACGATTAGATGACAACCTCCTCACAAATATGAAAACACTCAAACCACAATACAAATGTAACTTCAAATTCATGTCATCAAATCCATGAAACTAAAAAGGAGATAGAGATTAACAATAACGAGAACTTCATAAACAGACCACCGTAAATAACAAAACAGAATATGAATGAAACGAAATTCAATCCTTAAACTGGAAATGAATTTAGATGCACAAATCTGATAGTAGAAACCAAACCTACAGCCATACTGATTCGTATAATACCTACGACTGAACACATACGAAGTCAACAAACCACGAAGATAAATTAAAACACAGAAAAAATGAATTAGAATCAAATCGTCATAACCACGACGCCAATACTGATTTCAAGCATATACACTGATTTCATATCCAAAAATCGAGCAAATTGAAATAATACACAACATTCACCTCTATATAAATCAAAAGTAAAAAAAAATTACTAAAGAAAGATCTTATGAAAGATTATGCAATTAATGCATATGAACTATTAAATCGTAAGGACCTCTTTGAATCACTGACATATAAGCATAAAAACGATATTTGTGATTCATGAAATGATAATAATCAATTAAAGCTTTCATGATTGAGATCTTACCAAAACAGAGAACCGGATTGGACATTAACCTCCAACAAATTTCAGAATTCGCCCAAAAAAAATAGGAAACCCGATGGACAACCTTGAACTCAAAAGACGACGACCGAAGAATTGAGAACAACCGCAGATGAGGGCTGAAGACGGCAACGAACAAAACCGAAGACGCCTGGATGGAGGAGCTCGGTATGACTGAACTTGATCAACAGAGTCGAAGCTGATTATTTGGAGCTTCGAATTGGGTTTGTCATCGATGGTGAGGTGGAGCTCGGAGAAGAACGAAGAAGATGATGAAGCTGAGGTTTGTTTGGACGGGATGGTTGATGTTTTGTTGGTGGTTGACGACGTCGAGTTCGTGGGTCTGCGGCGGTTAGCGGAGATGGTGAGAGAGGAGAGGTCGGCGGCATTGTGAGACTGGAGAAGAGAGGTTATTTTTTGGGTGAAATGAGATGAGAATAGGGTTTTGGGGTCTTGGGTATTAAAAATCAAGATTCAATCTGAGCCGTTGGATGATTAGCATCCAACGGTCCCGATTGACGCATGAGTTGGAGCGGGGCGGGTATGGTAATGGGTTCTAGATTAATTTGGTATGGGGCTTGGTATTGGGCATTGTTTTTGGGCTCAATTTTTTTCTTTTTTAAAACTAGCCCAGTCCGATTTCAACATCTTTTATTTCATTTTTATTTTTTTTTTTTATTTTCTTAAATCACTTCAAACTAAAATTTAAAAATCCTAATCACATTATAAAACAACATTAACTTATCAAATGTATTAATTAGTGTCCAATAACAATTGAACAACATAATTAAATACCAAAAAATAAATTAAAATCACACAATTGGACAATAAATGGTAAAAAATGAAAAATACATTATTTTGTGATTTTTTTTTTCATTGTCGTTAAATAAGCTTAACTATTTCTAAGTACGGAATTAATCCTAAAAGTAAAAATGCAACAAATTTTGTATTTTTATTTTAATTTAAACAAATAGACATGGACACACAAAAATGCAAATAATAAGAGAAAAATAACACAAAAATCACAATAAATCACGCACAACACAAAACTATTTTATTTTGAATTTTTTGGGAGTAATTTTCATATAGGGCAAAAATCACGTGCTCACAGCTGCCCCTCTTTGCGCGGAAACATGAAGAGTTTTCGTGCAAAGATATTGAGCAAACACGAGCGATTTTTGCCCGTTTGAGCACTCCGTATGAAGCATTCTTTTGGAAACGTTTGACCGAATCTTTGCTTTAGAAGGTCTCCTACATATCCCTGGCTAAAAGGGAATCAGGTCAATGTAGTTCGGGAAGTTTTGGTAGCTGGGACTACCATGACTGCTGTGATCTTGCTGTTACTGTTGTTGCTGCTGACGCCACTGCTTAACTAATCTCCTTATTACATCATGCTAAAAGAAAAATAAGAAGCTAGACTAAGTTACAGCATTGCGAAATTTTATCTATCTCTTCAACTTGCTTTTGCCGCCTTGCTTTCTTGTTGGCTTGATTGTTCCTTCCGGTGCTTCTTCTCTTCTACCAATTGTTATTTCGGCCTATCTTGATTGCCAAACTCTGACCGTTGGTCCCTTCCTCGTGATCTTCGAACTATTTTCTTTTGGAGTCTGAATCTATCTTTTCTGATCCTTGTTGCCTTCCTTCCGATTATGAACTTGGATTCATGCTGGGGATTCTCGTCATACCCTACCGCTTTTCTCAACCAAATTCAAAAATAAATCGCCACTCCATTCTTCAGGCGGGCTCCCTGACTTTATCACAACTTTCGAAAAATAAATGGCCACTCTGGTCCTTGCCGCCTTCCTTTTGATTATGAACTTGGATTCATGCTGGAGATTTCCGTTATACTCTACCGCTTTCCTCAACCAACTTCAAAATAAGTCGCCACTCCATTCTTCAAGCGGGCTCCCCGACTTCAACTACAACTTCAAAATAAATCGCCACTACATTCTTCAGGCGGGCTCCCTGACTTCAATTACAACTTCAAAATAAATCGCCACTCCATTCTTCAGGCGGGCTCCCCGACTTCAATTACAACTTCAAAATAAATCGCCACTCCATTCTTCAAACGCGGGCTCCCCGACTTCAACTACAACTTCAAAATAAATTGCCATTCCATTCTTCAGGCGGGGCTCCCTGACTTCAACTATAATCTCAAGATTAAATCGCCACTACATTCTTCAAGCGGGCTCCCTGATTTCAACTACAACTTCAAAATAAATCGCCACTCTATTCTTCAAGCGGGCTCCCTGACTTCATCTATAACTTCAAAACTAAATCGCCACTCCATTCTTCAGGCGGGCTCCCTGACTTCATCTATAACTTCAAAACTAAATCGCCACTCCATTCTTCAGGCGGGCTCCCTGACTTCATCTATAACTTCAAAACTAAATCGCCACTCCATTCTTCAGGCGGGCTCCCTGACTTCATCTATAACTTCAAAACTAAATCGCCACTCCATTCTTCAGGCGGGCTTCCTGACTTCAACTCATAACTCACTGGGTTGTGTTACTTTTCCTTTGGCTGCTGGGGATATCTTCGAAACTATTTACTCACCTGCTGGGGATGATGCTGCTGGGGAAGTATTCTTTGCTTCCTCTTTTTCTATTTCCTTCTTCCCGGACCTCCTCCGGGACTTGCTCTTTGCTTCCTTGAAAACTTATGGTATACATTGTTGTTGGGGAAATCTCGCAGATCAGTGTTTCATTTCTCCAAGAACTGCTGGGGATAATACTAGGCTTGAAGATCACTTCCTCGTGTTGTCTGACCTCTTTAAAAAACTATTCTGCTTGAAACTGGTATTTTCCAAAATCTTGCGTTGCTTTCTATCCTTATCCACTAAGTATTTGCTTTCAAGAAAATTTTCGCCATGGGAGAAAATTTTCTGCCCCAGTTTGATGACCTTCTACGTGGCATGCTTTTCTGCCGACGAACCCTCTTTTCCTGCTTTAAATCAAAGAAAAATTGTTAGTTTCAAAATGCAGTGAGTGGTCGTGCCACTCTTGTTGGGGCCATTTTCCTTTTCTCTTTCAGCTGCTTGGCTTTCCTCGAACTTTGGGGACGACGTTGTCACTTGCTGGGGATGCTGCTCTTTCCGCAGATGGTCCCTCATTTCTCCTTTTATTCCAACCTTCGGTTTGGTCCGACCCTTTTAGTCGATGATCTGTTGTGAGAAATCGTCTTCTGGATGTGTAATATGTGTACTCCATAATTCCCGTGAACCTTTCAATCAACTTGTTATTCCACCCTTAATATCGGAACGACTTTTGCCTTATTGCCTCGTTCCACGCCTATTCATCTTCATTGTACCGCTTTGGGAAACTTGGTAGTAAGCTTTGAGAAATCAATTTTCGAAAACGAAAGAAAAGAAAAAGAATGATGACCGCAAATGACAAAAGAAAAGGAAAACTTTTCTGAACTCCAAAATAGGAAAACTTATCTGAATGTGTGATTGATTCAACGGTTATGCCGTGCCTTTGAGATTAACCTACCCAGTCTATTCATGTCAATCACTTTTCTGATGGCCGTATTTTGCTAGGAATAAACGAATGTCCAAACCTTGTCTCATGCAGACATCTTGTAACCATCTTGCCTCGTCACCTCATAGTGCCCTTTGAAGGGTTTTCACTAACGAGATTCTCTCATTTCTCTATCTCCCGTCGCCTTAGGGTGCCCGTAAAAGGTTTTCACCGTAAGACTCTCTCATTTTATTTCTCTCAACTTTCTTCGCCTTAAAGTGCCCGTGAGGGTTTTCACCGTTAAGACTCTCTCATTTACGCTTTCTTTCCCGGCTGGGGTATTATCCACGAAATTCCCTATAAAGGGCTATCCATTTTTAGCTTGTGAATCCTGGACTCAGTCGAGGATCGGAGTGTCCTTCTCGGCTTTCATTTGCATGACTTGGCATTTGTCAAATACTGATCGAAAGGTCTTTTTGGTCATTAATGCGGTTTTCGTGTATGAGGCTAGAGAAAAGGGATTTAGCCTCAACGAGTAGCTCATTACAACTTTCGGAATCCATACTATCTTTTCAAACGAAACATGACTTTTGCCCCAGTTTTGTTGCTTGGGGAATCTTTGATTTTTATTTTGTTATGACCGAGCCGTGTGGCGCCTACGTATCCTTCTTGAGGAATCAGGTCAAACGTAGTTCACTGTTTTCTTGTGTTTTTTTTTTTTTTTTTTTTTTTTTTTTTTTTTTTTTTTTTTTCTATTTTGTTACACATCTTCCTTGATGATTCCGAAAGAGGGTATATGAAAGAATAATTAAGGCTCAAAGGGGGAAACAAAGGTTAAAGTGTTTGGGTAGTAGAAAAATTGCCTCCGTCATTTCATTCTCCGAAAAATGCCAAATACACACAAACGAAACCAAACGTTGACAAATGCATTAAAGAATTACACATAATATCTCTTGATTGCATCAGAATTGATAGCCATATCGGTGCATCTTCCTTCAACATCAGTTAGACATAGAGCACCGTTGGATAATACTCTAGTCACCACAAATGGTCCTTGCCAGTTTGGAGCGAACTTGCCTTTCGCTTCGGCCTGATGTGGTAGAACTCTCTTCAGCACATGCTGTCCCACTTCAAATTTCCTGGGACGTACCTTCTTGTTATATGCTCTCGCCATTCTCTTTTGATACAATTGGCCGTGACATACCGCTGTCAATCTCTTTTCATCGATCAAGCTCAATTGCTCTAATCGGGTTTTGACCCACTCGTCGTCATCAATCTCAGCTTCAGCGACAATTCGGAGGGATGGGATTTCAACTTCTGCTGGTATTACTGCTTCAGTCCCATACACCAACAAGTAAGGAGTTGCACCTACCGAAGTCCGGACGGTAGTGCGATAACCTAACAGTGCGAATGGTAACTTTTCATGCCATTGCCTGGACCCTTCTACCATCTTCCTCAATATCTTCTTTATATTCTTGTTTGCTACCTCAACCGCACCATTTGCTTTGGGACGATACGGTGTGGAATTTCGGTGTGTAATCTTGAACTGTTGACAGACCTCCTTCATCAATCCGCTGTTAAGATTGGCACCGTTATCTGTGATGATTATCTTTGGAATTCCAAACCTGCAGATGATGTGGGAATGCACAAAATCCACCACCGCCTTCTTGGTCACTGATTTGAATGTTTTGGCCTCCACCCACTTGGTAAAATAATCGATCGTTACCAGAATGAACCTGTGACCATTGGAAGCCGCAAGCTCTATAGGTCCAATAACATCCATGCCCCATGCAACAAACGGCCATGGTGCTGACATTGTGTGCAATTCAGTTGGTGGAGAATGAATCAAGTCTCCGTGTATCTGACACCGATGGCATCTTCGCACGAAACTTATACAATCACGCTCCATCGTGAGCCAGTAATATCCTGCTCGAAGAATCTTCTTTGCCAATACGTATCCGCTCATGTGTGGTCCGCAAACTCCCGAGTGTATATCCGTCATCACTGTTGTGGCTTGACTTGCATCTATACATCTCAACAATCCCAAATCTGGGGTTCTTTTGTACAACACCCCTCCACTAAGGAAAAATCCGTTTGCCAACCGCCGAATAGCTCGCTTTTGATCTCCGGTTGCTTGCTCTGGGTATACTCCTAACCTGAGGTATTCCTTGACATCATGAAACCACGGCTCACCATCCACCTCTTCCTCTATCACATTACAATAAGCATGTTGATTCCGGACATGGATATGTAACGGATCGACACGAACCTTGTCCGGGTGATGTAGCATTGATGCTAAAGTAGCCAACGCGTCGGCAACCTCATTATGCATCCTCGGGATGTGCCTGAATTCTACCGATCGGAAGCGTTTGGTCAAATCATGCAAACACTGACGATATGGGATAAGCTTTAGATCTCTGGTTTCCCATTCTCCCTGAATCTGATGTACCAGAAGGTCCGAGTCCCCCAAGACCAAGACGTCCTGTACATCCATGTCCACCACTAATCGCAACCCCAAGATACATGCCTCGTACTCAGCCATATTATTGGTGCAGTGAAAACGCAGTTGAGCAGTAACAGGATAATGATGTCCTGTTTCAGATATGAGCACAGCCCCTACTCCGACTCCTTTTGCGTTCGCCGCTCCGTCGAAGAAGAGCTTCCACCCTGGATCCTTGGTTAGTTCTAACCCCTCAATTTGCAATACCTCTTCGTCTGGAAAATACGTCCTCAAAGGTTCGTATTTGTCATCAACGGGATTTTCAGCTAAGTGATCGGCCATGGCTTGAGCTTTCATAGCCGTCCTTGTCACGTATATGATGTCGAACTCCGTAAGTAATATTTGCCATTTTGCTAACCTCCCTGTAGGCATAGGTTTCTGGAAAATATACTTCAACGGATCCAAACGCGAAATGAGGTAAGTGGTGTAAGAAGACAAATAGTGTTTCAGCTTTTGGGCTACCCAAGTCAAAGCGCAACATGTCTTTTCCAGATGAGTGTACTTGACCTCGTGGACTGTGAATTTCTTACTGAGGTAGTAAATGGCCCGTTCCTTCCTGCCAGTAAGATCATGCTGCCCTAGTACGCAGCCGAACGAATTCTCCAAAACCGTCAGATAAAGAATCAGGGGTCTGCCCGGTTCAGGCCGAACTAGTACGGGTGGATTTGACAGATACCCTTTGATTTGGTCAAACGCTTCCTCACATTCTATCGTCCATTCTATCGCCGCATCTTTCTTCAACAGACGGAATATGGGCTCACAGGTTGTTGTAAGCTGAGCAATAAACCTACTGATGTAATTTAACCTTCCCAACAAACTCATTACCTCTGTTTTATTCTTTGGCGGGGTAACTCCTGAATGGACTTGATTTTGGATGGGTCCAACTCAATGCCCCGTCGACTGACGATGAATCCTAGCAACTTTCCTGACGGAACTCCAAATGCACATTTGGCTGGATTAAGCTTGATATCATATCTTCGAAGTCTTTGGAAAAACTTCCCGAGATCGGCAATGTGGTCTTCTTGACGTCTAGATTTTATGATCACATCATCCACGTACACTTCAATTTCTTTGTGTATCATGTCATGGAATACCGTAGTCATCGCTCTCATGTATGTTGCCCCTGCATTCTTTAAACCAAACGGCATCACCCGGTAGCAATAAGTCCCCCACGGTGTGATAAAAGCCGTCTTTTCTGCGTCCTCTTCATCCATCAAGATCTGATGATATCCCGCGTAGCAGTCCACAAAGGATCCGATTTCACGTCCGGCGCAATTATCAATCAGGATATGGATATTGGGAAGCGGGAAATTATCCTTAGGACTCGCCTTGTTGAGATTGCGGTAGTCCACGCATACTCTGATCTTTCCGTCTTTCTTTGGCACCGGTACTACGTTAGCCAACCATTCAGGGTATCGAGTGACACGAATGACTTTTGCCTGCAACTGCTTGGTTACTTCCTCCTTGATCTTTACACTCATCTCCGTCTTAAATTTTCGCAGTTTTTGTTTGACGGGCGGGCATGCCGGATCAGTGGGTAATTTATGAACCACTAGATCAGTGCTGAGTCCTGGCATGTCGTCGTACGACCATGCGAAAATGTCTTTAAACTCCATGAGTGTTTTGATCAACTCTTCTCTCAGATTGGGTTCAATATGGACACTTATTCGGGTTTCTTTGACGTCATCCGCATTCCCTAGATTAACGGCCTCAGTATCATTTAAGTTCGGTTTGGGTTTTTCCTCGAAGTGACTTAATTCTTCACCGATTTCTTCTACGGCTTCATCATCGCCGTACTCTGACTCACTCTCGTCACTTCTTATTTCATGCGTTATTATTTCCAAACCCGATTGACTTTCTAGACCGGGTTGATTAATCTTTAAGCACGCCATATCATTAAGATCAGTTGCAAGAAGGCTGTTCATAAAAGTAAAAAGAAGGAAAAATAAACAAAATTAGACACGAAGGGAATCAAATTTCATTAAATGGGAACTGTACAAGGGAAAACAAACTGCAAACTTAAATCAAAAAATGAACTAAAATCAACTGGATTTTACTCCGGGGACAAACCCCCCAACACAAAATTTCGAAAGAAAAACAATCCAAGACAAACTACCAAGACTCCTTCCGAACAGGGAGAGGAGTAGCCTTCCAGTTATTCAGTTTTGCCTTTGGTCCCACAAACTGTATCTCGGCATGACTGGATCCTTCACCATCCTCGAGCATACATACATCTGTGAATAGGTCCTCGAACTTCCCGAAGAACTCTTCGTCTGGCCTGATCGTAGGACCGGGAATCTTTGTCGTTGGATGTCGTCTTGCTCCGGACCTGACAAAAGATTGGGAAAGGCGTGGAACAGGCTTCGGGAGCACCCATGTCTTCTGCTTACTCCTCTTTGCTCGCCGGATGTCCTCTGATGTTGGCTGGAATCCCAAGCCGAAGGTTCCCAAGTTTTCGACCACCGATACCGGTCGTATGATTCCTTGCAGAGATGCACCTAGACCTTTACCGGGTATGAAACCATGTCGCAACATTTCATGAGCCACCATGACATCTGCAGTAATTGTCCTGTCATCGGGAATGCATTCCCCTTCTGGAACTCGGTCGGCGGACACCACATCGCAGACCTGGTATACCCACGGCCCAACATCTTCTTCTGTTTCAACAAAGGGGATGATGGTGCCTGATTGTAGACCGTTTTCTCCATGGACGACGATCTCCTGTTGGTCCCACTCAAACTTGACGAGTTGGTGTAGGCTGGATGGAACTGCTCTTGCGGCATGGATCCATGGTCGCCCTATCAGGAGGTTATATGACACCACCATGTCCAGCACCTGGAATTCCATGGTGAACTCCACTGGCCCAATCGTCAAGATCAACACTATGTCCCCAACCGATGCCTTGCTTCCCCCATCGAACCCTCGGACACATATGCTGTTCTTGCGTATCCTGCCGATGTCTACTTTCAATTTGTCCAGTGTAGAGAGAGGACAAATGTTAGCGCTGGACCCATTATCGACAAGGACTTTGGTAACCACCGACTCCTCACACTTTACCGTAAGGTATAAAGCCTTGTTGTGCTCGGTGCCTTCTTCGGGCAATTCATCATCGTGAAGGTGATCCGATTTGCTTCGAAGATCCTATTGGTGATCTTCTCCGGATGACTCACTGAGATTTTATCCGGTACATGTGCCTCATTCGGACTTTCATCAAAGCTTGCCGGTGTTCCTCCGAATGTATCAACAAGGATAGCAATGATATTTGTGCCGAGTCTTCTTCAACCGCTCTAAGACAGAAGTAGTCATGCGTCTTCATCTTTTTGAGGAATTCTTCTGCTTCTTCATCTGTTACCGGCTTTTTCAATGCCGCCGGAGTGGTCTTCCTCAATTCCGCAGGGCAAAACATCTCCCCGAGCGGTCAACCCTTGTGCTTCGCAGACTTCCTCTTTCACTTCCTTTCCTTTGTAGGTCGTTGTGATCCGAGCATAATTCCATGGAACAGCTCGGCTATCGGTTATTGGCAACTGTATTGCCGACTGGATGATGAAAGGATCCATTCGAACGCTCGCTACTCGTCAAGATGGGCTTGATTGCTGCCCTCGGTACAATTATCTTTGCTTCCCCCGCCTCACCGGTACTTCGTTCACACTTTTTTCCGCTCCCGACCCTCCTGGCACGTCCTTCTGCAAATGGACGGCTCATCAAAGCTTCGGCCCTTTCTCATTCCTACCCCGCTAGACTTGATCATCATTGCATCTGAGAGGCTTTCTCCTTTCCTTCTTCTACCGTACCAACTCGATCATGTTGGTCTCATGATGAGTTGGAAGTGGGTTTTGGTTGATGTCGGGCTCTGTGCTGGAGTCCGGACCTCAATCCTTGCGAGTGTCGATGAGCTCCCGGATGGCCGTCTTCAACTTCCAACACTTTTTCCGTATCGTGTCCCGGACATCCCGAGCAAGAGGCACAATTTATGAATGGTCCAGGTTCTCTGGAAGAGGATTTGGTAGCTTAGCTTCAACCGGATTCAGCAGCAACCCTACTTGCTTCAACCGGTGGAACAGATTGGTGTAAGATTCCCCCAAGGGAGTGAAATTCCTTTGGCCTTGGCGCCCTGTCGCCCTCGAATGCCTGGTTCGGACGAAAACTCGCGCCCGAGGGGTTTCTGTAAGCTCTTGGGGGTGGATAATTGCTTTGCGGGCTTGGTGCACGCCATGGTGCATGGACGGGAGGTGCAGAACAGGACTGTGCGTGATGGACAGAAAAATGGGGAACAGGTGCTGGATAGTAATGTTGCGGGTGGTTATATGGGTTGTGGAAGTGATTTTGGTGGTGAGGCTGGGGCGGGCTATATTGGGGTGCGGGGCCTCTGTTTCTGAACCATGTCCCGGACTCAACCGCCGCGACTTCCTCTTTCCTCTTTTTTCCCAAGTACTCCTCCAGTACCACTTTGGATAGCCTGAGTGGTGGCTTTCAATGCTGAGTAGCTCATGATCTTGTTGGCTTTCAAGCCTTCCTCGATCATAGCCCCCATTTTTATCACCTCAATGAATGATTTGCCTACGGACGTCACCAGATGTCCGAAATAGGTTGGCTCTAGTGTCTGCAAGAAGTAATCCACCATCTCGCTCTCTCTCATGGGCGGATCTACCCTTGCTGCCTGTTCCCTCCAGCGGAAACCAAATTCCCTGAAACTTTCAGCGGGTTTCTTCTCTAGTTTTAGCAATGATAAGCGGTCGGGGATTATTTCAAGATTGTACTGGAACTGCCCGATAAAAGCTTGAGCCAAGTCATCCCACGTAAACCATCTGCTGGGATCCTGCCTAGTGTACCACTCTAGTGCAGACCCCCCAAACTCTAACCGAAGTAAGCTATCAGAATCTCGTCTCGTCCTCCGGCTCCTCGCATTTTACTACAAAAACCTCGAAGATGGGCTACCGGGTCGCCATGCCCTTCGTATAAGTCAAACTTGGGCGTTTTGAACCCGGCTGGCAACTGGACATCTGGGAATGGACACAGGTCTTTGTACGCGACACTGACCTGGTTGCCCAAACCATGCATATTCCTGAAGGACTGCTCCAGGCTTTTAACTTTTCGAACAACTTCCTCATGCTCCAAACTCGGGAGGTGCTTTTCCGGTTCTGCCGGGTTGTCCCAGTGAGGGGTGTGTGAATGCGGTTCAGGAGCCTTAAAGGTAGGCTCAGGAGAATAACAATGATTGTCGTTGATTTGAAAAAGCGGTTCACTGGACGATTTTTGTAAAGGAGCAGGTGGAGGTGCCACAAAAACAGGGGTAACCGGGGGAGGAGGATTTTGCCTGGCTGGTGAAACCGGGGGGATATATGGGTTTTCCCCTTGATAATAAGGATAGATTGGTGCACTGGTCGAAGGATCCATGGGCGGACGCTCTGGTGCTGGTGTAAGAGTAGGAAGGTTTGGTGATGATTGTCCCCTAGCCCAGGCTAGGTGCATCTCTGTCATTTGTTGTCTTAACCGGTCCATCTCCTCTTTCATGATTTGTATCTCGGTTTTCTCCCCATCGATACTTTTGTCTGAACTAGACATGCTTGCTGGAATTGGACCTTTTGATCTGGTATGGTAAGGGTGATCGGCCAGTATACTCTGTCAAGTCACTGCTAAACTTTCTGGAAATTGCAACAAACTTGTTAGCTCACTGAATTTAACAGGCATGTTATCGTACGTTGGATGTAATACATCTAATCAATTAACCATTTCTACATGTATTCCTCGCATGCGTCATTCCAGTTTTTCTTTTCCATTATCCTTGAAAACCTCTCTTGTCATTAACTTCCATTTTTTATTTTTTATTTTCTTTTTAACTTCCATTTTTTTTAATATATATATACATATACAGTTGTGGTCGAATCTTATGGAGATTGCCTACGTATCATGACCCCGCATGAATCAGACCGAGCGTAGTTCTTGCAAATTAATGCAAGAAATAAAGAGATGTTTATTTGATTATTTTTTTTTTTTGAATAAAAATTGTACAAGCCGACTCCAACTACAAACTATGATGAAAAACCTTCACACCTTGTGCGAGAGATTTCTACAAGAATAAGAATATTTTTGGTGTCAATTATGACTATTTCTACAAATTTGGCCACATAATGGCTTATTTGACAAAAATGGCTATTTTTGCAAAATTTATTTAAGAAAGATAAACTTGAATTTTTTTTTATCCTGTGACTCATGGGGCATCGTTCGGCATCACCATAAACCAACACAAGACTATTTTTCATAAATTGGCCACGTAATGGCTTATTTGATAAAGTGGTTATTTTTTGAAAAGTTGAGCGATGACTCAAACTTGATTTTGCGGATACGGCCTTTCAACGTTTCCGCAAGGATTTTTTCAAGGCTATGCCCGCAAATTATTTAAAATGACTCAAAGTGGCTATTCTTGCAAAACGGCCTTCCGGCGTCCTCTTGAGGGACATTCGGCTTATTTTAAGTAAGAATAGCATCACTCGACTTATTTATAACAAAATCAAAAATTTGACATTTTTTGGTTATTTTTGCAAAAGGGGTGTGAACCCGGACTTGATTTTGCGGCTATGGCCTTGCAACATTTCCACAGGGAATATTTCAAGGTTGTGCCCGCAAATTATTTAAAATGATTCAAAGTGGCTATTTTTGCAAAAAACAGCCTTCCGGCGTCCTTTCGGAACATTTGGCTATTTTCAAAAACAGCGTCACTTCGATTTTATTGAAAACTAAAATTCAACATTTTTTGATTTTTTTTTTTGAAAAAGGGTGGTAACCCAAACTTGATTTTGGTCCTACGACCTTTCAACATTTCCGCGAGGGAATATTTCAAGGTTGTGCCCAAAAATTATTTATCAAGATTCAAAGTCCCTCGCGGTACTTGTTCGCTATCGGTCTTTCGCCCGTATTTAGCCTTGGACGGAATTCACCGTCCGATTTGGGCTGCATTCCCAAACAACCCGACTCGTAGACAGCGCCTCGTGGTGCGCAGGGTCCGGGCACAACGGGGCTCTCACCCTCTCTGGAGCTGAAATTTTGATATAGAGTAAAAATTGCAATGTAAAACAATTTAGGTATGTACTCTGTTCCAGGGTGAGAACCCCGTTGTGCTTGGAGACGGGAATTTTCTAGCATCTCTGGGTGGTAGTACACTACGACCTAATTAGAAAATCTTTTGTACTCATCAAAATATTATCTCTACACCTGAGATAATATTTCAGTGTTTTGAATATTGGTATGACAAAACAGAAATTCACACAATCGTTATAATTGAGTTTGACGGAACGTTATATGAATGAAAAAATTTGTAGAACTGAAAGCCTAAATCGTAGGCATTTAAATGCTATTGAATGTTTAAGAAACACAAAACGATTGCAATTGTAACAGCACTAATAAGATGGGTCCCAACCATAAGAGAATTCATTACATGTCCTAATAGAGCCTTATAAGTGTCTAAACAGTGTACAATTTAGTGGGAGTCCATATCGTCTGTTTTTTTGTATCTTAAAACAGACGAGTCCTAACAGTCTAAAAAGAGGACTATCTCATGTCCTATTATTAAGCGGACTACCTTATGTCCTATTATCTGGTGGACTATCTTAGAGATGAATACTGAGCTGGCATTTCCATTGGAGTATCGTATAAAATTTGAATTACTAACAGGGACAGGGTGTCTCAGCTACGGATATCAGCTATCAAAACCGGATTCTTTCCATTGGAGTAATAGGAACTTTCGTTTATATATCGTACATTTAACTAATTGTATCAATGCCCACAATGATTATTTGAACTCTACTTCCAATTCTAAATCGGGCGTAGAGTTATTGGGTATCATGAAGACAATTGTAATGCACATAACACGGATTTGATACATATTGCACAATGTTAGTGAATAATATGGGTGGGCTATGTATGAATAGGAGGGCCTAGATTTTATGCATTAGTAATTGACGATTGTATGAGGACAAATCGGACGCAAAATAAGGCTAGTTTGTACGTACGCGTGGACGGCCCGGATGAAATACAGGTCGGGGACGCCTCCTTATGAGGTCGACGACATTCAGAGACATCCTCCCTTATGACCGCACGCCAAGAGGGATACGCTCTCGCCCACAAATGATGAGTCGACGGGCCTGTTCAGGTGGACGTCCTCAACTTCCCCCTCCTCGTATTTCCACTATAATTGTAATGCCCTCGTGGCAATATAATAGTTGGGCGAGGGGACCCCTTCTCTATATAAAGGAGGGTCTCCCCCCCACTTGTAAGGGAACACTGATCATTAATAATATAACTTTCTCTCTATCATTCTTCTCTCTATTATCATTGTTTTACTGCTCATTTGCTCTTGATCCTCGATTAAATTTTATTATCTTCTCATAAAGATAAATCTGTATATACCAATCCGACGATCAATCTTTAATATATATTACCGTTGATTCCGATTGTCCCTTTATTTACATCGATTGATTTGTTCAAAGGTATTCAACAACTTTTGAGTAAAACAACGATCATCCTTTCCTAATCAAATAGGAGGTTTCCACCACCAGACTCTTCTTAATTGACCGTTGGATTCATACTAGTACTATAGACAATATGAATATCTATTCCCAAAACGTGTAGAGGTGCAATGATACCTAGCATCAATACAAATGTTTAGTTGTTTTTACGTAACTTCTTATGCTAATCATTCTCTCTCTACTGCAGGAGTTTTTGGGTTGAATGGTGATAGTGCAGGAAGTCCAGATGGGTTTACAGGTAAATTCTATCAATCATGCTGGAACATTATTGGTGGGGATATATTTGATATGGTAAGAGCATTTTTCAATGGCCATGATCTACCTAAACGTGTGACTCATACAAACCTTGTACTGCTCCCAAAGAAAAAAGAGATTTGTACATCAATCTCATACTCACTTTCCGGATTCAATTTCAGCACAGTATCATCATGTGTGCGGTATAGCGTCCGATCATGGCCCGATCGGCTAGGCCATCATACCAAGACGTTGTTTCTTTTTAATTAATCATCTTATCTCAATCTTTAGTCCACATATATCAACCTGAAGGCAATTAGGGCCACAATTATCACAGCATCCCTGACACTAGGCCACATTTCACATCATTTCCAATTTTAATGTTCTCTTTGCAAATTAGGATAATAGGCACATTATCCTAAATTCGTCCATATCTTTCCACTATCATAAAACTCTTAATGACTCGTACTCATACATAGTTGTAGGATTTGACTCCCATTATTCCAAAATGGTTTCATTCATCCTTTAGAACTCTTTTTCCTTATCACGTTTATATCAAAATCTCCAGTATCGCTTTGATTGGAATTACTTTAATAAATACTGGAATGGATGAGTACAAAAGGTCATCTCACTATTAGACACATAATGTACCGCTTCTCCTAGTCCGATCCATATGATTGTAGTCAACCTAGACAAAACATTGTCTAGGTTACTATATATGAAAATTAGAATCAACCACTGGTGCTTGTATCAGGATGGGCTGCCTATGTCACACTTAGGTAGGGTGTAGCCCTCTTCCGGACCTTGCGTAACGGAATGCTTTTTGCACCAGAGTATTTTTTTTTAGAAAGAATTATAAAAAAATACACATGACTTTATACCATAACAAAAAATGTTCCATATTTCTAAATTTTACCCCACCTAGTCTATATTGTACATATTTTGAAATCTAGCTCTTACAAATTGAAAATATGTGTTCTTACAATCATTGCTTCTAAATCTATGAAGTTAAATCTGTGTTCTCACAACTATTATTTTCACTCTCTTCTTCTCACTTGTTTTTACATATGCTTCAAGGGGCCATCAGCCATTATTACTTCTCCCCCTATATCACCTAATTGTAATGTAAAAATTGAAGAGTAGAAGTCCACCGTTAAAGGGCATTCAAAACATTGCTTTAGAAAATAGAATTTCTTGTAATTTTTAGTTGTTTGGATTGAGTGTTGTTCCAATTGATTGAAAATATCAAAAGGAGTTCAAAGATTAAATTTGAAATGATTTGGAGTAGATTTGAGCATGATTTGAGTTAAATTTCAGAAAAAACGCAAAGAAGAAGACGAAGTCAATTTTTTGTATAATTATGTATAATCTTGTATAATAGTGTATATGAGTGTATAAACACATCGTATACACTATTATACATATTTATACACCTTTATACAAACGTCTATATGCGAACTTCTTTCTCGATTTTCAGTTGCAATTCCTGTTCAAAACTAGTCCAAATCTTCATTAAATGACTTCAAATTTTATATACAACCTCCTTATATTATTTCTAACAAGTCTAAATAACACCCACTCCAAATTTCTCACAAAATCAAATTCGGAATTGATACCCACATATTTAAGCGTGTTAATAATCTAATTTTTACAACCAAATAGATTTGATTTGTTGAGCTAATATTTGAGTCACAATTACTAATTCGAAAATTAACTTAAAAGCTTGAGGAATCCTTTTTAAAAATTAAATGGTAATTTTTAGAACCTATTGGAGTTGGATGTTGAATCTTAGCCTATTATTTTTAGGCTAGTTGGTTGTGAATTGAAATATGGGTTATAAAATTGAAAATTGGGGAGCTCAATTGTTCTTATGTGAAATTATCCTTTTTTTTTTACTGTAAAAATCGGGAAGTGTTGAAACTTATGTTCGAAAAAAGGTGAAAATGATTTTTGAGGTGAATTTATTAGTACTGCATGCATGGGAATTTTGAGAAACTTCATTGCTTGTCCTGTACATGCTAATTAATATTAAGAATCTATAGTTTCTTTTAAAAATCTCCTTATTGTGGACTTAGTAATTTAGTGTATACCATGCTACGTTTTTACTTTGTCATTAGAAAAATAGAAACATGACTTATACAGATGTATCATATCAATGCTATTATATGTTATTTATGTCGCAAGGGACCCTTTAGTATGAAAACATCTGATCTGAAGTTGCTCTTACAGTTAGCTATTAATTATTCATTTGGAAGATTTAACTATACAAGAGTTTGAAAAAGGTGAAAATTTTAACCATAAGCTAAATATACGGAAAATAGAAGTTCAACGACACAATCAAAGCATGACATAGAAATGACTAAAGCCTAACTAAGTATGATCTCAATATCTATTATAAGATTACGTAGGTTAGATGTAACGATCCGGTCGGTCGTTTTGGAAATTACGTCCCGATCCCCAATTAATTATTTCCCCTAAGTTCATTTCTGCTATTGTGGTTTGTTGGGATGTTCGGTTCTAGAATTTGGAGTGTTTAGGTACACTTAGTCCCTAAATGAGAGCCTTATAGTTGAAAAATGGCCCGTATTCGGAACAGTGTTAAGACGACCTCGAGAACGAAAATCCGATGGTTCTGTTAGCTCCGTTAGGTGATTTCGGGGTTGGGAGCGTGTTTAGAATGTATTTTGGAGGTCCGTAGCTCATTTAGGCTTGAAATGCAGAAGTTTGGAATTTTTATAAATTCGGTCGATAGGAGAGATTTTGATCCGGGAGTCGAAATGGAATTCAGGCAATTGTAGTAGCTTTGTTAGGTGATTTTGGATATGTCTACAAAATTTCAGGTCATTTGGACATCGTTTGGTCGGGCTTTTGATAGTATGTAGGTTTCGGAAGTTTTGGTTGAAACTTAGGCTTGAATCAGCTATAATTTGATCATTTTTGTGTTTAATGATATGTTTATATTATTGGAACAAGTTTGTATCGTGATTTGGAGCAGGTTGGTGGCTTTGGTTGAGGTCCTAGAGGCCCCGGGAGTGTTTTTGGAGGTCAAACGGACCATTTCGAGTTAATGAAGCAGGTCAAATTTGTTGTCGTGAGTGTTGCAGACGATTGCTCTATGCGATCGCAATAGGGTGATTACGATCGATGTTTGTGATGCCGAAAGAAGAGAAGTCAAGTAGTAGCATTTTTCATTTGAAGTGAAATAAGCCTTTTAATTTGATTGACATTTTTCCTTACGTAGTCATTATTCAAATTTTATACGATACTACCGGACTAATTGGGAGTAATGTCAGATTCATCAAGATTTATATATATTGCTTTATTTATAAATCAATATTTCTTTGGAAGATTATATGCACTAGTACGTGCAATCCCTGTTTACTGCGAGGAAGTTCTTCACTAATAAATGAGGCTCGTGGCTCTCTGAAATGAGTAAGTAGGGCCGACCATCCTAATATATGTGCATTATAGTATACAATAAGAGAGGTAACTATTAATATACCCTACAAATCTGTGAGGCAGAACATCCATGTAAAGGTAACTATGAATGATTGCGACCTGCCTACAGTGTGGCCACGTCCTCTGCCACTAGCGGGAGCTACCTAGGGCTCGGACTGCTGATTGATAGATGAGAAAGTGCGTGTTCTCGCCATCTGCGAAAGAACAGAGTAGGAATTTAATTAGCATTTGAGGAATCAGATCGCACAACAAGAAAGAACAAATGAGAGATTTTTTCTAACTCAATAGATTCTGGGGAACAAGTACACACGTCTCCGTACCTACCCCTCAAACTCTACTAAGTTTTGTAGACACGTAATTTTTGACCATCCCCAAAATTTTACCCGTTTTAGCGTAGAATATTTAATTTAGGTCTCATATAGCTATTTCCACTAATTTTAACTCTTTTACATTATTTTTATTACAAAATTGAAAGATACAAAAATAGTTTCAACTTTAATTGTTTGTTTTATTTTAATACTAATAATTTATTAAAATTAATGTAGAGTTTTATAGGTATTTAATTTTAATTTTAATTTTTTTAGTCCATTTTGCCCAATTTTACACATTTTTGGAGCCCAAATTTAAAGCCCAAAATACCTTGTGACCCAATCCTTTCACCCATTTTTAACCCGGATCGACCCAGAACCCGCCCCATTTTCCCACTTAAAACCCTAACCCCTACACTTCTTCTTGATAACAATAAGATAACAAGAACACAAAAAAAAAAACCCTAACTAAAAAAGAGAAGGGTAGCCGCCACTTCTGCTTCTTCTCCCCCCCAACAGCCCTGAACACAGCAAACCCTTTGGAAGAGAGAGCCGCCCACCCCATCTCCCTTACCAACAACAACCAACGGCAGGCAAAGAGAGCAGCCGCCGCCTAACCATCTTCTCACAGCCACTACCATCCCAACGCCATAGCCGCCCAGCCTTCTCCAAAAGACCCCAGCCATCTTCAACAGAAGAAGAGAGACACTCTTGAGCAGCCGCTGACCCAGCCCATCTGCCGCATCTCCAAGACCTCAAACCAGCCGCCGCCAGCCCTACAATCACCAAACGACCACCTTCCATATCCTCCATACCCAGCAACGCCGAAAACTGGAAAATATCCAGGCCCTCATCCAAAATCGGCGACCCTTCATCTCCCCCATAAAGCTCACTGGAGATCCAACGACTACCCTTCTGTTCACCTCTAAACAACCATACACACACATACAACAACGAAAAACAGAGGCGAGGAACAGATAGACCGAGAATAGATCGTGACTTTTCATTTTTCTGATTTTTAGTCGAGTCTGGTTCCGTTTTTGGTTTTAAATGCAAAATACATGATGAAATTTGGTTGTTCTTTTAGTTTTGTTATTTTTAAAAATGGTTTGGAGTTGAAATGAGTGTTCGATGATAGAAGTTGCACACGAGAAGGTTACTGTTCTTCATTTGGGTCTGATTTTTCCATTGAGATTGAGCTAGATTGAACTGAGGTTGATTCCAATAATTTCTGGGGAGGTTCGGTCAGTCTTTCAACCAGTCGAGGGTGCGATTTTGGTATGCCTAATTTATAGCTCGCTCGAAAGCCTTGCTGTCATAGATTTTTGTTTTCATCTCCACAATTCCAATAATATAAGTTACGGGATGTGATTGAGGTTGAGTCCATTTCGGAGCTCGTGTGCGAGATTCGTTTGGAGATGAGAGCGCTAGATATTGGTCGAGGTTTTAAGTTCATGATTCCAGTCTAAAAATGTTGCTGCTTCTTCTTATTTGATTTCGAAACCATGGAACCCGACGGAGTTTCATTGAGTTCGTTCTGGTGCTTGAGCTTTTCCAGTCCCGGCTTTTGTCCGTATCACTGTTGTTATTAAATCACTTCATGAGGTTCATTCTTTCCCCTGTTATCCTTTTCTTTTGCATTAGTCTATGTTTGTTTGCACACCATGCTTTAATTGTTGCTTTGTTTATGATTTTTGATTTCCCCATTTTGGACCCATTTGGTATCGTTGATTGAGCTTTTAATTAAAGACAATTTGTGAATTTGTCTCATGAATATATTTTTACAACTAAGTGTGAATAGGACTTAAATAATTAGACACTACATGGTATGCTTCATTGCTATTTTGTAATTACCAGAATACTAGGCGAATGCTAGGAGCATGCATAGGCCGACCACACTCGGGTAGGCAAGCCTTAGGATTTGGTTGATTTCGAGGTGAGAGGTCGTTCCCGTAGTTACATTTATCCGGGGAATGCCCCGAAGGACTTGTATATATTTATCCGGGGTATGCCCCGGAGTACTTGTATTTGGAGGTCGGTAGTAGTATTTGTAGTTTTTCATTTTTATTTTTTTTTATTAGGTGGGGACGATCTCGAGTCTCTTGTGTGCTTATTCTATTTTTGTGTGTTTTACCTCAATTTGAATATTTTGAAAGCCAACTTGATCGAGTACGCAACCGTGACTTTCACGAGACTTGGGGAATGCCTAACACCTTCTCCCCGAGTCAAATGAACCCCCTTACCCGAATCTCTGGTGTAGACTTAGTTTTTAGAGTCTCAAGTGTTTTTGAAAGGAAAAGAACTATTTTAGAAAAACGGTGACCTGGCACACCGAAATCAAATGTCAGGTGGCAACTATGAATAATTTCCTTTTGAACACCACTTTTGTCACTTTCAAAATTGAAAACTCTTTTCAAGCTTTTACTAAAATATTTTATTAATTTAAGAGAGTTTAGTGGTGTCACGACCCTAGTTCACCAATAGTGAACATGTCATGACGGCACCCAGTCCCCATGACTAGGTAAGCCTAACACTTTGCGGAATGTACAAGTTTATGAACTTTAAACAAGAAATAGCGGAAAACGATATAAATAGGAATGTAATCTGTGCCGCTTGGCACATACACTCGTCAATACACTGTATAAAACACTACCAAGACCCGGAATCCCACGGGCAACACAGACTAAAAGAAAGTATACAACTGTGGCTCTATGTGTAAAGTGTGTCTAACAACGAAATGAAGGAAAACATCTACTAATACTATCAGAATAGAAGGAGGGCCTCCAGATCCGCGGACGTAGCAGATCATACCTCGAGGTCTCCCAAAGTGCTGCTGAATCGCCTAGTATGAGCATGTCCTGATATACCTGGATCTGCACAACAAACGTGTGCAGAAGAGTAGCATGAGTACACCACGGCGGTACTTAGTAAGTGTCAAGCCTAACCTCGATGGAGTAGTGACGAGGAAGGTCAGGGCCGTACTGAGAGAAAAAATAACAAAATGATAATGACCAAAATAAGCAGTTTAAATAATAATAATTCTGAAATAACAACAATAAAGTGATTACCGCAACCGTCTACAATTAAGCTAACAACAAGTAACAAAACTCAATTAACAAGTCCAGGACCTGTGGGAATTGAACCCACAGTCCCATTAACAGTACCCCTGGGTCTCCGGGAATCGAACCCGCAGCCCATATCTCAATAATATATCAATAACTCAGGATCTTCGGGAATCGAACCCGCAGTCCCTACAAATAACTCAGGATCTCGGGAATCGAATCCACAGTCCCTACCAATAACCCGCAGCCCATGTCTAAATAAATAATCAATAACTCAGGATCTTCGGGAATCGAACCCACAGTCCCTACAAATAACTCAGGATCTCGGGAATCGAACCTGCGGTCCCTACAAATAACTCAGGATCTCGGGAATCGAACCCGCAATCCCTACAAATAACTCATCAATTAAAGAAAACACACAGGGAGAGTATAATACGTTTAATTACAACTTCACCGAAGCTAGTGCCGACAATTTATCAAGAAGTTCAAGTAAGTCAACTAGGCAATTAAACATGTTGAATCCTAGTTAATCATGCTTTTCTAACTAATACCGGGTAAATGTAACGCTTTTATCAGCTAAGAGCGGGAATATCACTAATCAGACAATTCAAGTAAAGTGTGTGTTACAACAACCAGTGCATGTACACGTCTGTTACCTCGCGTACAAGGCATTTAAACTATCACATAATATCCTAGGGGTGAAAGTTCCCCCACACGAGGTTAGACAAGCCATTTACCCTCGATTCCGGTACAAAACCGCTAAGAGACAACCCTCTTGCCGCGAATATCCGACTCCGAGTGGCCCGAATCTAGTCAAACCAATTACACAGTATAAATAACATCGCAAGTAACTAATTACAATGATAAAATTACAGCTACGACGCGAAAGTGGGTGAAATGACCAAAATACCCCTGAATCCATCGGCTCGAGTTGAAATATTTTTACGTTTTCAGAACCCTCGTACTCTCACGAGTCTAACCATATAAAAATCTCCCAAATCGGACCACAAATGGCCCTTCAAATACCAAATTTAAAGTTTTTGCTTCAAGCCCTAATTTCTTACAATTTTGCTATGTTTTCATAAATTTCAAGAATTATTCTTCAATAAAATCATGTATTAGTTCATAGGAATTACCTCTAATCACTTCTTGTCAAAACCCCTTCAATTCTCGTCCAAAAGCTCTCAAGAATGACCAAAAATGGTGGAAAAATGGGTTTGGTTCGTTGATGAAATGTTTTAAAACATTTTGTCCAGGTATTTTGTTCACTGCGATCGCGAGAAATGCTTCGCGCTCGCGGAGAACAAATTTCTGGCCCAAAAGTTACCCTTCGCGATCGCGGGAAATGCCTCGCGATCGCGGTGAACAACTTCCAGTTCCTCCGGACAAGCTTCAGTAAAATGGTCATAACGTTTTACACACAACTACAAATGACGAATGGTTTAATATTCTGGAAAGTAGACATATAGGGCTATAACTTACATTTGTTGATCATTTCCTGAATCCTTACACATTTCGAGATACAAGCTTCCAAATCCATTTATGTGTTTTAGATATCCTTCTCGGACAACATAGAGTGTAACGTACATGACGTTTCCTACAAATTTCCAAATGTGGATTTCTTTAGCTTTCTGAAAACTAGACACGATGATCTACAACTTTTCTTTTTAAATAACCTCAAAATACCTTTTATATAAAAAGATATGATCTTCCGAAGTAGGGCCTGCGCGACAGAAATTTCTTCTTCGCGATCGCGAAGCAATCTACGCGATCGCGATTCATTAGTTTTTTTCTCAGATTTTACTCACCGCGATCACGACCAATACCCGATCGCGTAGAGCACTGCTGTAGCCAAAAATCAGCAGTGAAAAATGGCCTAGAAATGGTCCGAAACCATCCCGAAACTCACCCGAGGCCCCGGGACCTCAACCAAAAACACCAACACTTCCTATAACCTTATTCAAACTTGTTCCAATCATCCAAACACGTCCATAAACACAAAAATTATCAATTTACAACGGATTCGAGCCTAAATTTATCAAATTCTTCCAAAACTCACATTCGATCCGAAACCCAACCAAATGACGTCCGAATGACCTGAAATTTTGCGGACAAGTCCAAAATGATATATCGAAGCTACAGAAACTTTCGGAATTCCATTCCGACCCTCAGATCAAAATCTCACCTATCAACCGATATTCACCAAAATACTAACTTTGCCAATTCAAGCGTAATTCTACACCGGTCATCACAAAAATATTCCGGACACACTCTTAAGTCCCAAATCACCTAACGAATCTATCCGGACCATAAAATTCACATTTCGAGCCCGATATCAAAATTTCCACTTCCGTTCAAGCTTCTTAAAAACCTTCAAATTCCTACCTTTACCCAAACGACTCCAAAATGACCTTCGGACCTCCGAATTCATTTCCGATCACGCTCCCAAATCCAGAATCACTATACGGAGCTACGTCCAGTCTCGAAATTCCAAACGGATACCGATAACGCTGAAATGCAATTCAAGTCAAACTTATAAAATTTCTTCCAAAATACTAACTTCCACAATAGTTGCCAAAATGCTTCCGAGTTATCGAAAACCTGAACCGGGCATACGCCCAAGTCCGATATCATTATACGAACCTGCTGGACCTTTCAGATCCTGATTCCGAGGTCGTTTACTCAAAAATCCAATCCAAGTTTATTCTTTTAACTTAAAGCTTCTGAAATGAAAATTTTCATTTAAATTTAACTCTATCTCCCTGAATTTAGATTTCGACCGTGCAAACAAGTTATAATACCCGAAATGAAGCTGTTCATGGCCTCCACTGAGCGCTAGTACTCAAAACGACCGGTCGGGTCGTTACATTCTCTCCCACTTAAACATATGTTCGTCCTCGAACGTGCTGAGAACTGTACTGGAGTAGTCTGAAATCCTTTTTTTTTTGCATCTTATGCACCTTCCTATGCTTCTAGAACTCAGATGAGCACATTTGCCTAATATAATCTGAAGATATTCCTTTTTATTCAAACAAATAAGTCTTAGAGCCTAATTCCAACATCCGGAATTCTATGTCAGGCCTATTTTCATCAAGAGATCACTCAATTATTCACCACACGCCGTCCTCAAACATGACTGCATAACTTTACTGGATTCTTACATTGCAACACAAAATCCACAGGACCACGATAATATTTTATGATCAAATTAGCCAAATTTCAACGAATCAGATGCTCCCATTGCACCTCATGACCTACATAGGTCTTGTTCTAACTTTTACAACACCGACACGATGGAAGAGATGAGCTGATATTCATAATTAACTACTGAATCAACAATTCATTGGATCTATACTCCTGACAAGATCCATTACCATGTCCTAAACCAGAGAATGATCTTTTCTCTATAATATACTTCATATAATTAGTTGCACTTACCCCAAATCCAATAACCTCATCTCACCTAGTACGAACTGCTCAGGTGATAAGCCGCCTCAGACATAATCAAAAGTCCCGCAAGATGACACAATGTGCCAGTAGGCTACTAATTCGTACGTGATACAAAAGGAAGTCGAACTCTAGAAAGAACTATCAACTCTCACACTAACATGGACTTCCTCAGAAAATAGGAAACATAACACATAAAAGCAAATATGGACACTGAAATAAACATTACCCTGTTGCGGCGTGCAACCCGATCCCAACAACATATCCATGGCGGCGTGCCACGCGATCCAAACGATATAACCATGGCGGTGTGCCACCCGATCCAAACAATATAACCATGGCGACGTGCCACCCGATCCAAATATAAAGCTCACACAAGGAGCCATACGTCGAGCTGAATAGCTCATCACATCAAAATACTGAATATCGATCATAAGCACACTAAGGTGCATGATATAATTCACAAGGAAACATATAGCGCCATAGGCTACAAACTCAAGCACAACTGAGGTGCGATATATGATCTGAGTCTCAAGAGCCATCATGCTCATATAACATCACCGCTGAGCGGAACCTCAACACATAAGGAATTTACCAAGTCGTCTCACAACTTATACGACGCAATATATCTTTACATGAGTTAACTAACCGCGAAATAAGATCGCGACTACCCCTACATAAAGGGCGCATTACTAGAAGAAACACAACCGGCCTGACGGAAGGCTCACTTCCACATTTAAATCTATCCACCGACCTTAAGTCTATCCTGGTCATGCCAAGCTAAGTCAATAACATTTCAAAGGTCTATAACTCAATAAGCAGAGTGCCCTCCAGACATAAATTCTCAAATGGATGATATCACCAAAATCCTCACACTTGGTTTAAATTTCTAACCACTCAAGTGACTACATGTCACACCTATACAATCTTCTTGTGGGACAAGCTCCCACCATCTTCCAAATAATTAAACGGGCATGCACATTCAACCCACCGGCTGCACTAACACTGAAAAGCAATCAGGAGTCCCTAACCGGGATGCAAAGCCTTTCCCACAGAACATTGATCTCAAGTGATACAGACGTTAATACCCATCTTACTCAAACACTGAAACCCCCTTCCTGCTCATTCGAGCTCTTTATATCACATTCATTGACCAAATTGCGACCTTGGTCCTTACTTCAAATTCCATACCACTCACTGCACCCCACGTGCCGATATAAGATAGAGACGATTTCCATCACAACTCTAGAACTGACGATAGGCTAATACTCCATCACATAAGACTTTCCATTTAACTCATTTCAGGAGAACTATAGCAACACACAGGCGAGTTCTCATAACCGTTGAATATGCCAATCTCTAAGTACTGGTCCAAGCCACCATAACCCCTTTCTAAGGTCTACTGTCACGACCCCAAATCCGGTCGTGATGGCGCCCAGCCTGACCAATCGATAACAATAACGGAGCTAGAAGCTCTCTTTAGCCCATATAAGCATATTAAATCACGAAGCAATAGCGATACCAATAACGAAAACAGGGAACCAAGTCCCATAATACATCAACTCCCATAGACCAAGGGTCAAGAGTCATGAGCCTCTACTGAACATGAGTGTATAAAGATTTACAAGATACCAAGTGCGGAAAGAAATGTCAATACAAAATCAAAAGACAGTAGGAAGGAATATCGGGTCCTGCGGACTCTGCAGCTACCTCGAATATCCACAAACGTCGCCTCGCACAGCTACTGGATCACTGCTAAGAGGTACCTGGATCTGCACACAAAGTGCAGGGAGTAAAATGAGTACTGCCAGACTCAGTGGTAATAAACAAGAGTAAGACAGTGCAGATAAGAAATCCGCAATAAAGCACTATGTAAAGCTATAATCAACTACCCTGTCATAGAATCAATCTTCACTGTACCTGTACCAACAAATACCAATAAATAGCATAACAGCTAGCAGATGTAGCTAAATGCAATGCAATGCATGATATGACCGCTACGGCGCGTAGCACGACTCCAATTTTGGGTACCCGTGCTCACTGTGGGGGTTCAGACTCCGGAGGGGCTCCTACAGCCCAAGCACATCTCATAGAGATACACTGCGGCGTGCAATCCGATCCAACATATATATCGCTGCGGCGCGCAGCCCGATCCACTACTAGTCAGCTAATATGCAGATACAGCCTCGCAGGCTCAAAAGTAGTTTTTGAAAACTCTTTTATCATTTTTCAGTTGGAAAACAGTAATATCAAGTTCCAGAGATTGGAAATAGCATAATAACAGAAATAGCTGCGGACTAGTAGTAAACTAGCATGTCTATATGATAAGACAATGATAACGATCCTCGCGGGATCCAATAACTGGCTCACAGCCCACAAACATACTCAACCGTCCAAGAAGGAGGTTCAACGGCTCGAGAATAGCCAATATCACATTACAATATGTAACCATCCGAGAAGGAGGTTCAACGGCTCGAGAATAGCCAATAACACAGTATCAACAGGTCGGACTAAACTATAGTCTCCAATTCATAATCGACCCCGCACTCTCAAGAGTGTGCGTGTCTCGCCGCTATACAGCGTCACAAAGTGATATACCGGGGTTTCGAACCCGCTGGTCATCACCCACATCTATTACTCACCTCAATACGGCGCGACGACTACTCCGCAATGCCCTTGCCATGAGAATCAAGCTTCGCACGTGTAGAATCTGATCAAATATAATAAATACACATCAAATTAGACCAATGGAATGATACCCAGTCAAAACAACTTAATTTACATCAAAATTCCCAAAGTTGCCAAAATCCGACTTTCGGTACACTTCTCGAAAAATTACGAAAGTTACGTATTCGGAACCCTCATCTCGATACGAGTCCGTACATATCAAGAACTCCCAAATCGGACCACAAATGACCCTTCAAATCCTAAATTTTCGTTTTTGAAAAGTTTACAAATTTTCTCCAATTTCTTCCATTTGATTCACTAATACTTGATGAAAAATAACCAGGAATCATTGAATATAATCACTTTTGGATATAGAACACTTACCCCCATCCATATGGTGAAAATCGCTTCGAAAATCGCTTCAATCCGAGCTCCCTAGCTCCAAAAATGAAGAAACTCTCGAACTGCCCCAACTAAAAGCCCAGCGATTTTCGCATCTGCGGTTACTGTTCACCGCAGGTGCGATTTACTGTTCATCGCTTCTGCGGCACTGTTCATCGCAGAAGCGAAAAGTCACTGTTCACCTGCTTCTGCGGGTACTGTTCATCGCAGAAGCGAAAATAACAGATTTGCCCCAGAAAATTGCAGCAGCTTTTTATTTCACTAAAAATGCTATAACTCAATCATACGAACTCGGAATTTGACGATTCGTTTTCCTATGGCTCCGTAATTTTGATACAGATCCAGTGGTTCAAACAAAACTGAATTTAGATCTCATTTGCTCAGTGCAACATCAATTTCGCTCGTTAAACAATTAACTCATGTTTCGCGTCAAAAACCCAATCGCGACTTGATGAAATTAAACCAAAATTTCCGGATCAGTCCTATAATTCATTATTTAAATTCTCAAAGTCTCGAAATAAAATTTGGATCTCTAAAACTAAAAATAGACCTTTGGATCATTACATTTATGCTCAAAACGGCAAAAATCTTCCAAAAATGACTCGTTGGGCATCCGAATTTACCCCGAAGCCTCCGGGACCTCAACTAAAAGTACTAACACCTCTTATAACATCATTCAAACTTGTTCCAATCATCAAAACTCTATCGTTAACATCAAAATCGTCCTTTTTCAACAAATTCAAGCTTAAGTTTAACTTTAACTTCAAAAATTCACATTCGATCAAAAACCCGACCAAACGATGTCCGAATGACCTGAAAATTTGCAGCCATATCCAAAATCACCTAACGGAGCTATTGCAACTGTCGGAATTCCATTCCGACTCCCGAATCAAAATCTCACCTACCGTTCGGATTTCGTCAAAATTCAACCTTAGCCAATTCAAGCCTAAAACTACACCGGACCTCCAAATTCATTTCCGATTGCTCCCCTAAGTCATAAATCACCTCCCGGAACTAACCGAATCATCAGAATCCGATTCCGAGCCCTCTAACCAAATAGTCAACTCCAGGTTGACTTTCCATGTTCAAGTTTCCTTCAAAAAGGCTATATGCCTCATTTTCAATCCAATTCACTCCCAACTCGCCCGATAGACTCTAACACTGATATAAAAGCATATAACACCTAAATGCAAGGTAACGGGGTGGTAATTCCCGTGACGACGGGCCAGGTCGTCACAATACGTAAATATAATTAGACAATAAAAGTAATAAATTGTACTAGAAGCAACCCAATAGCTGAATGACCTTAACAAGCATATATTCGGGCGATCATACGTCACCCTATCTCACATAAGTCCGAAAACACCATATAGTCAAAATTTCACAGACCATCTTAACCATAAATCACATTGTACTTTCTGAAATCATATGCCAATTGCAAATCCCATGCCTATACTCAGGATACACTCGAATCCACTGCAATAACCCATATTCACTACTCCGGGTGGGATCATATGATGTATCGACAACCCAATCACTCGAGACGATAGTTTCTAATCACAACAACTGGCCACAATAACCAAATACTAGCTGAAAACCTCTTTTATTAGATAGAGTCTTATTCCAACAACTCCATATCCTGCCCACGGCAGCTGAAGCACGCGATATACCGAACCCATCTCTCAGGTTAACCATTCGTGAATCTATTTCCCTTTTAAAACTGGTACCACAAAATGTTTCCGAGCCAAACCTCGATTTTTACCTTTCTAACAAGCTAAGATCCAATATGCTCGTATTCATTAATGACTCCCACGATCATTTCGATCATAACACACCACACGGGTGACATGACACCTCAGCATCGGCTTATGCCACAACGAGCACCACACAAGCTCCAATAAGAACGATCTGAACACGCTCGAATCATGACAACCGGCTCACACACAAGAGCTATAATTCAAATTCCTCAATACCATCACAACACATAACTGAAATCTTGTCTCACATCATAGAAATAGAGTACATGAATCCTCCTCGAGAGGTCATAACATCACGTGGCCTTGCCACGATTCGTGATTCTATCCCAACATTATTACTCATGAAGCACCTCGAGTTACCAAGCTCAAAAAGGTCAGCCACGCACAGATCTAGGTCTGAACCCAAGCAATCAACCTCACCCACGGTGAAACCATTAACGTATGCTATCAAATCCTGAAAGAACACAACCGATGTGCCATTCGCCAAGCGATACTCAATACAGACTCTTCCTCAGAAGCCAGGAGGTATTGTATACCAGGTAATATATAACTAACTATATTTTCACAATATTCTGTTGCGGCGTGCAACCCGCTCCAATGACATACCCGTGGCGGCGTGCCACCCGATCCAGATACCATACCCTCGCAAAAGAAATGCACATCGAGTCGAATTGCTCATTATAGTAAACATATATATAGCCTCAAGCTCGGACACAAGAAACACATCCGACAAAGTTCCTCACTACCGGAACTAAATCAATGGTAGATACCTCTACACTGACATCCGCCACTAAGGTCCAACTGACAAAGCAATGCCTACCAGCCGTCCGCTGGTCCTGGGTACAACTACTCTGTTGGAGCATACTCTGATGCTCTCCGCTACGCAATTTGTGCCATTTTCCGACATAGTCCATATCACATTAGTCTAGACGACCTGACTTATGTCAACCAGTCTGAAATAAGGTATCATAACCCAAATTCATCATATCAAGCTAAGAGAGAGCCACTAGGGCTTCCGATTTCCAATAACCGCTAAACGGTGCCGGTACACACGATATACAACCACTGCATAGGCGGATTACGAGAACTTCCAGTCTCCAACACATATATAACGCCTGAATCACTATACCTGTTTCCACACTCCACCCTACGAATACATAACGCACATCAAACGCCCATTCGTACCACGAAAGCCATTTAAGAAATTTCCCTATGCCATCAACAATTCGATCATCACAGTCGATCCGACAAGCGAACACCACTATACCCCTAGATATTATCAGTTTACATTACCTTGTCCCTTTGCACCATATACCCTGCCAAATTACTAGAATAGCAGTACCATTTTCTTAAATCACCAGAAAGATCGATTCTTAAATCACCTGCAGCTGTCCGCGCTGCTCAATAATTTTAATGACTCCCCATATATTATGAACCGATCTCAAAACCTTGAATATGCCATTATCAACTTTCCATAACGCATCGCATATACCATACCACACTAAGATAACATGGAAATTCATATTCCTTTCCTATGCCGCAAACATCGGCGCACTCAACTAGTCAAGGGCTTTCATGATCCCATATAGAGAAAACTCATTACACATTCCAAGCCTTGCATACCAACAGGAAAAATACACTCATTTTTCAAACCACATTAAAACACATCATAAACTCTTTCTCCCAATCACATTGCATAAGTTAAATTGCCAGGACTGAGTCCTTATACCCATATTATACCCATATCGGGTTACACGACTGCCAAGCACTCAAAAGCTTTATTGCACAATATATGCAAGACTCATTACTTCAACCACATACCAGGAATTAGTCGTATTCTTTATCATACCGCTTCGGTTTATTAACAAGTTGTTCCATTTACCCAGTTTCCTTTCTGATTCATCTTTGATTTAATATTAGCCACTACTGTAGCACCATAACACATGAACTCATTCCACACGAGACTCATACATAAGATCACACGGTCTGAGACATATAGGCCACTGAATACTCTCTCAATATTTCCAGAAGGATCACATCCTACAATACTTTATTTTGAAGAACCTCTTGCGATTTGAATTCGTTATCATTACCTTCCAATACGGATTACATAGAATCCCATCATTCACATAATATAACACAAGTACTGATCTCTTCTAACGAAACCACCATCTTTAGCCACATGCACAATTTTGAGACACCTGACTGTTACAAGTAAAATCTTGAACACCGTAAACAATTCTCGGGCGTCAGTCATCCTTATTCAGCTGTAATTCAACTGTCTTATTGAACAGAACCACTCGTGCCTTATTAGAACTCTGACATTGCAGATCATGATTACATACGGATACAATTAGCTATCTTTCTTTTCTATACACCGAACATTCTTTACCAACATAAGTTCACAACATCCTAGTATTTCTTCATATCTACGAAACACCATAACCTTTATCAAAATTTCCCAACATACCTAGAGACAGAGCTAACACAGCACACGACAGTGCAATCAGTTAATCAATAACAACCTCCCCAACTTAGCTCGGAGTCATACATCAAAGCACTTTTAGCTACTCATAGCATTCTTACTCAAATGATGCCACAAAGTTCTAGTTAGATTAAACTCAAGTCATTTACAAGCCTTGACAGAGACTCGAAACATCAAAGACCTTAACCCTTCTGCAATTCTTGCATTTATACACACACCACCAATAAGCCCACTCTCTTTAGGTGACAGAAATCTTTCTAAGCCCCAAATTTTCCAAAAATTTTGGCAGAGTTTCCTTTGTAAATTGGCCTATCCACCTGCCAGAGAATCACCAAAACCATCCTAGCAATACATTCACAACTCGACAAGACATCATAATGCATATTGACAACATTAGTCTCAATACTACACAAATCATATTATCATAATTGGTACATGAACATGCGTTGTACCTGCTCGAATCATAACACATATCAACTACCTTTCAATTACACATGAGAATCAATCCACCTACCTCGCCTCAATTTAGCATTTCAACACAATACCTTCCACCAGGATACACATAGCATAATCATTTTAGTCTTCCTGAGTTTGAACTCGTTCCACTACACATAAGGCACTCTACCTTCCAATTAAGAGGCGATGAAAATATTTCTCACGCCCATAGCTAGGGCTACATATCAAATCACAATAAAGATCAATACCGATCGTATGAACTTCGTAATACCGGCTCGCGAAATTAGTACTTTGGTGCTCAAGCCATAGACAAAGATCTGGCCTCAAGTCCTCCCGACTGGCCCAACATGAATTCATAGAGATTATATCTCGCCCCTCGTTCGAGGAAATCATAAGCCATAAGGCAATTACATTACTGAGCGCTCGATGCGTACACAGACGTGTGGAAGGAATTTCAAAAATTATATCTCAAGCCGAATCAAGTACGCACGATAAGAATTCCAAGAAATGTGAAGTGTTTCCTAAAGGTTCGCAGCCTCCCGAGGATAAGTACAGGCGTCCCCGTACCGATCCACAAGACTCTACTAACCGGCTCAAGACTCACGAGGCCTAGTAAACCTAGGCTTTGATACCAACTTGTCACGACCCCAAATCCGGTCGTGATGGCGCCCAGCACATTGCTAAGCCAGCCTGACCAATCAATAACAATAACGGAGCTAGAAGCTCTCTTTAGCCCATATAAGCATATTAAATCACGAAGCAATAGCGATACCAATAACGAAAACGGGGAACCAAGTCCCATAATACATCAACTCCCATAGACCGAAGGGTCAAGAGTCATGAGCCTCTACTGAACATGAGTGTATAAAGATTTACAAGATACCAAGTGCGGAAAGAAAAGTCAATACAAAATCAAGAGACAGTAAGAAGGAATATCGGGTCCTGCGGACTCTGCAGCTACCTCGAATATCCACAAATGTCGCCTCGCACAGCTACTGGATCACTGCTGAGAGGTACCCGGATCTGCACACAAGGTGCAGGGAGTAAAATGAGTACTGCCAGACTCAGTGGTAATAAACAAGGGTAAGACAGCGCAGATAAGAAATCCGCAATAAAGCACTATGTAAAGCTATAATCAGCTACCCTGTCATAGAATCAATCTTCACCGTACCTGTTCCAACAAATACCAATATATAGCATAACAGCTAGCAGATGTAGCTAAATGCAATGCAATGCATGATATGACCGCTACGGTGCGTAGCCCGACTCCAATTTTGGGTACCCGTGCTCACCGTGGGGGTTCAGACTCCGGAGGGGCTCCTACAGCCCAAGCACATCTCATAGAGATATTCCTGCGGTGTGCAGTCCGATCCAACATATATCTCGCTGCGGCGTGCAGCCCGATCCACTACTAGTCAGCTAATATGCAGATACAGCCTCGCAAGCTCAAAAGTAGTTTTTGAAAACTCTTTTATCATTTTTCAGTTGGAAAACAGTAATATCAAGTTCCAGAGATTGGAATTAGCATAATAACAGAAATAGCTGCTGACTAGTAGTAAACTAGCATGTCTATATGATAAGACAATGATAACGATCCTCGCGGGATCCAATAACTGGCTCACAGCCCACAAATATACTCAACCGTCCAAGAAGGAGGTTCAACGGCTCGAGAATAGCCAATATCACATTACAGTATGTAACCATCCGAGAAGGAGGTTCAACGGCTCGAGAATAGCCAATAACACAATATCAACAGGTCGGACTAAACTATAGTCTCCAATTCATAATCGACCCCGCACTCTCAAGAGTGTGCGTGTCTCGCCGCTATACAGCGTCACAAAGTGGTATACCGGGTTTCGAACCCGCTGGTCATCACCCACATCTATTACTCACCTCAATACGGCGCGACGACTACTCCGCAATTCCCTTGCCATGAGAATCAAGCTTCGCACGTGTAGAATCTGATCAAATATAATAAATACACATCAAATTAGACCAATGGAATGATACCCAGTCAAAACAACTTAATTTACATCAAAATTCCCAAAGTTGCCAAAATCCGACTTTCGGTACACTTCTCGAAAAATTACGAAAGTTACGTATTCGGAACCCTCATCTCGATACGAGTCCGTACATATCAAGAACTCCCAAATCGGACCACAAATGACCCTTCAAATCCTAAATTTTCGTTTTTGAAAAGTTTACAAATTTTCTCCAATTTCTTCCATTTGATTCACTAATACTTGATGAAAAATAACCAGGAATCATTGAATATAATTACTTTTGGATATAGAACACTTACCCCCATCCATATGGTGAAAATCGCTTCGAAAATCGCTTCAATCCGAGCTCCCTAGCTCCAAAAATGAAGAAACTCTCGAACTGCCCCAACTAAAAGCCCAGCGATTTTCGCATCTGCGGTTACTGTTCACCGCAGGTGCGATTTACTGTTCATCGCTTCTGCGGCACTGTTCATCGCAGAAGCGAAAAGTCACTGTTCACCCGCTTCTGCGGGTACTGTTCATCGCAGAAGCGAAAATAATAGATTTGCCCCAGAAAATTGCAGCAGCTTTTTATTTCACTAAAAATGCTATAACTCAATCATACGAACTCGGAATTTGACGATTCTTTTTCCTATGGCTCCGTAATTTTGATACGGATCCAGTGGTTCAAACAAAACTGAATTTAGATCTCATTTGCTCAGTGCAACATCAATTTCGCTCATTAAACAATTAACTCATGTTTCGCGTCAAAAACCCAATCGCGACTTGATGAAATTAAACCAAAATTTCCGGATCAGTCCTATAATTCATTATTTAAATTCTCAAAGTCTCGAAATAAAATTTGGATCTCTAAAACTAAAAATAGACCTTTGGATCATTACATTTATGCTCAAAACGGCAAAAATCTTCCAAAAATGACTCGTTGGGCATCCGAATTTACCCCGAAGCCTCCGGGACCTCAACTAAAAGTACTAACACCTCTTATAACATCATTCAAACTTGTTCCAATCATCAAAACTCTATCGTTAACATCAAAATCGTCCTTTTTCAACAAATTCAAGCTTAAGTTTAACTTTAACTTCAAAAATTCACATTCGATCAAAAACCCGACCAAACGATGTCCGAATGACCTGAAAATTTGCAGGCATATCCAAAATCACCTAACGGAGCTACTGCAACTGTCGGAATTCCATTCCGACTCCCGAATCAAAATCTCACCTACCGTTCGGATTTCGTCAAAATTCAACCTTAGCCAATTCAAGCCTAAAACTACACCGGACCTCCAAATTCATTTCCGATTTCTCCCCTAAGTCATAAATCACTTCCCGGAACTAACCGAATCATCAGAATCCGATTCCGAGCCCTCTAACCAAATAGTCAACTCTAGGTTGACTTTCCATGTTCAAGTTTCCTTCAAAAAGGCTATATGCCTCATTTTCAATCCAATTCACTCCTAACTCACCCGATGGACTCTAACACTGATATAAAATCATAAAACATGTAATTACAACATAACGGGGTAGTAATTTCCCATAACGACGGGCCGGGTCGTTACATTTGCCTACTCATAACAGGCCCCTAACAGAAGAATACTTCAGAATAACATCAATCAGTGCGGCCGACAAGTCTCAAATGCACCGCCACAAATCGCATGCATAACTCGATCACGTTACATGAACCGATCATTGACACCAATATGCCAACTCAACTATGGCTAATCAATCTACTTCCTTCCAGTTTATCCTGGATTGCCTTAGAAATGTTAATATCTCCCTTCAATACCTAACTTATTCCAACCGCACTCACCCAGAGTGACCTTAAATCATGAGGCCATGCTATCTCAAGAACGACGACCATTTCATGTCTCTCAATCACTCCACCACAAGTCGAAACATCATAGATCGTTTTGTGCCTTTCTTCATACGTTGCTTCAAAGCTTGATCCTCAACTGTACTTATAGACTCAGAATTATCAGGCACCACACTTTACCTCTTGAATTCACTAGGACCGCTATTGAGAGCCATCCGGCCCTGACTTGCCCCGGTACGCAATCAACTCTATTGAATTTTATAACATATGAATACCCTCTCGATAAAGCCCCCAGCGGAACCACTTCTCGCGAAGCCTGCACCTATACGAGGCATAAATCATAAATCTTTCCTCAAGTTTGAACACGAGCCAGTAAGGCTAACCATAACATGCATTCAACAATTCATATACTCAAATTACCACTCATGGCCCTTTTCCGTGGCTACAATAACACAATAATACGCTAGTATCCAGAATTCACACAGGTAATTAACCATGCGACCCAATCTTAAACGGTGGGACTCTCCCACTTAGCCCAAAGCCACTATTACATGACTCTCGAACACATTAGAACCATTCTCTTAAGTCATTTACTATTATTCAACTGCAACTCACTTGATCCAACGAATATAACCACATGTGCTCTATTAGCACTCTAACACCATAGGGTATGACCTCATCCCAATACAACCAAACATCTTCTCGCTCCATGCATCGAACGTTACTTACCGCGATGGCTTAAGACATATTATGATTCTCACACCTACGAAGCACCATGTAGCCTTCACCGAAATCTTCCCTGCCGATAATGAAAGGTAGAATTTATTAGGGATACAGGAACATCAAAAGTCCCAACATCATACCATACAAGCCTCAACTCTTGCCTATGTGCCAGTTTCAAAGAACTTTTGAATAGCACCTAGATACATCGCAGGCCAAATCTGATATGACACATGACCCATAATTTGATCGTTGATAGTGAAATTATTTCACTTGACACGAAGCCTTAAGATACATCTTGCTAATCCATGATACTAGCCTTTAACATTCGTACGTCTTCATCATAAGACAAGTCAAATACATTTGTTTGGTGCATGTCCTTCTTAAGACAATTAAACTCATTTCCCCCCAGTATCTCTGCTGGCTGAATCCTTCGCTAAATAGATATATCATATGAACCATATAGTCTTTATTACCACTAACTATCTTTAGATCTAGATCCACCTTGTGATTCTACGATTACTGTGACGATTAGGCAGTTAAGTAAACCTTCTCAAGACTGTACTTATCAACCAAATGTCAGAACCTAGTGCACCCTCATGTGCACAATTGAAGATCTCTCAATTCTCTTGCATTATCGATATGGATGACACACGGTAACAATAGTTGAGTAAACTCTTGATTCCCTTGAAATCCCTCTGCAGCATCACGAACTGTCGGCGCATACTTGATACCGAGTGCGCAATTTCAATACATGAGTGGATGCAAAAGAACATATGACATAGGCTCCCACTGAATAAATGGCGCATGATAAGGAATTCGGAGAATTGAAGAGTTTCCTAAATAGTTACATAGCCCCTTGTAGATAAATACAGACGTCTCCGTATCGATCAACGAGAATCTAAGTAATCGGTCTGTGTCCCTTGACTCCTACGAACCTAGAGCTCTGATACCAACTTGTCACGACTCTAGTTCACCAATAGTGAACATGTCATGATGGCGCCCAGTCCCCACGACTAGGTAAGCCTAACACTTTGCGGAATGTACAAGTTTATGAACTTTAAACAAGAAATAGTGGAAAACGATATAAATAGGAATGTAACCCGTGTTGCTTGGCACATACACTCGTCAACACACTGTATAAAACACCACCAAGACCTGGAATCCCACGGGCAACACAGACTAAAAGAGAGTATACAATTGTGGCTCTATGTGTGAAGAGTATCTAACAACGAAATGAAGGAAAACATCTACCAATACTATCAGAATAGAAGGAGGGCCTCCGGATCCGCGGACGTAGCAGATCATACCTCGAGGTCTCCAAATGTGCTGCCGAATCACCTAGTATGAGCATGTCCCGATGTACCTGGATTTGCACAACAAAAGTGTGTAGAAGAGTAGCATGAGTACACCACGGCAGTACTCAGTAAGTGCCAAGCCTAACCTCGATGGAGTAGTGACGAGGAAGGTCAGGGCCCTACTGAGAGAACAATAACATAATGATAACAACAATAATAAGTAGTTTAAATAATAATGAATCTGAAATAACAACAATAAAGAGATTACTGCAACCATTTACAATTAAGCTAACAACAAGTAGCCAACTCAACAAAACTCAACCAGCAAGTCCAGGACCTGTGGGAATTGAACCCACAGTCCCATTAACAGTACCCCTGGGTCTCCGGGAATCGAACCCGCAGCCCATGTCTCAATAATATATCAATAACTCAGTATCTCCGGGAATCGAACCCGCAGTCCCTACAAATAACTCAGGATCTCCGGAATCGAACCCGCAATCCCTACAAATAACTCAGGATCTCGGGAATCGAACCCGCAGTCCCTACAAATAACTCAGGATCTCGGGAATCGAACCTGCAGTCCCTACAAATAACTCATCCATTAAAGAAAACACACAGGGAGAGTATAATATGTTTAATTACAACTTCACCGAAGCTAGTGCCGACAATTTATCAAGAAGTTCAAGTAAGTCAACTAGGCAACTAAACATGTTGAATCCTAGTCAATCATGCTTTTCTAACTAATACCGGGTAAAAGTAACGCCTTTATCAGCTAAGAGCGGGAATATCACTAATCAGACAATTCAAGTAAAGTGTGTGTTACAACAACCAGCGCATGTACACGTCCGTTACCTCGCGTACAAGGCATTTAAACTATCACATAACATCCTAGGGGTGAAAGTTCCTCCACACGAGGTTAGACAAGCCACTTACCTCGATTCCGGTACAAACCCGCTAAGAGACAACCCTCTTGCCGCGAATATCCGACTCCGAGTGGCCCGAATCTAGTCAAACCAATTACACAGTATAAATAACATCGCAAGTAACTAATTACAATGATAAAATTACAGCTACGGCGCGAAAGTGGGTGAAATGACCAAAATACCCCTGAATCCATCGGCTCGGAGTTGAAATATTTTTACGTTTTCAAAACCCTCGTACTCTCACGAGTCTAACCATATAAAAATCTCCCAAATCGGACCACAAATGGCCCTTCAAATACCAAATTTAAAGTTTTTGCTCCAAGCCCTAATTTCTTACAATTTTGCTATGTTTTCATAAATTTCAAGGATTATTCTTCAATAAAATCATGTATTAGTTCATAGGAATTACCTCTAATCACTTCTTGTCAAAACCCCTTCAATTCTCGTCCAAAAGCTCTCAAGAATGACCAAAAATGGTGGAAAAATGGGTTTGGTTCGTTGATGAAATGTTTTAAAACATTTTGTCCAGGTATTTTGTTCACTGCGATCGCGGGAAATGCTTCGCGCTCGCGGAGAACAAATTTCTAGCCCAAAAATTACCCTTCGCGATCGCGGGAAATGCCTCGCGATCGCGGTGAACAACTTCCAGTTCCTCCGGACAGGCTTCAGTAAAATGGTCATAACGTTTTACACACAACTCCAAATGACGAATGGTTTAATATTCGGGAAAGTAGACATATAGGGCTATAACTTACATTTGTTGATCATTTCCTGAATCCTTACACATTTTGAGATACAAGCTTCCAATTCATTTATGTGTTTTAGATATCCTTCTCGGACAGCATAGAGTGTAACGTATATAACGTTTCCTACAAATTTCCAAATGTGGATTTCTTTAGCTTTCTGAAAACTAGACACGATGATCTACAACTTTTCTTTTTAAATAACCTCAAAATACCTTTTATATAAAAAGATATGATCTTCCGAAGTAGGGCCTGCGCGAGACAGAAATTTCTTCTTCGCGATCGCGAAGCAACCTACGCGATCGCGATTCATTAGTTTTTTTCTCAGATTTTACTCACCGCGATCGCGACCAATACCCCGCGATCGCGTAGACCACTGCTGTAGCCAAAAATCAGCAGTGAAAAATGGCCTAGAAATGGTCCGAAACTACCCCGAAACTCACCCGAGGCCCCCGAGACCTCAACCAAAAACACCCCGAATCCTAGTCAATCATGCTTTTCTAACTAATATCGGGTAAAAGTAACGCTTTTATTAGCTAAGAGCAAGAATATCACTAATCGGACAATTCAAGTAAAGTGTGCGTTACAACAACCAGCGCATGTACACGCCCGTCACCTCGCGTACAAGGCATTTAAACTATCACATAATATCCTAGGGGTGAAAGTTCCCCCACACGAGGTTAGACAAGCCACTTACCTCGATTCCGGTACAAAACCGCTAAGAGACAACCCTCTTGCCGCGAATATCCGACTCCGAGTGGCCCAAATCTAGTCAAACCAATTACACTGTATAAATAACATCGCAAGTAACTAATTACAATGATAAAATTACAGCTACGACGCGAAAGTGGGTGAAATGACCAAAATACCCCTGAATCCATTGGCTCGGAATTGAAATATTTTTACTTTTTGAGAACCCTCGTACTCTCACGAGGCTAACCATATAAAATTCTCCCAAATCGGACCACAAATGGCCCTTCAAATCCCAAATTTAAAGTTTTTGCTCCAAGCCCTTATTACTTACAATTTTGCTATGTTTTCATAAATTTCAAGGATTATTCTTCAATAAAATCATGTATTTAGTTCATAGGACTTACCTCTAATCACTTCTTGTCAAAACCCTATCAATTCTCGTCCAAAAGCTCTCAAGAATGACCAAAAATGGTGGGAAAATGGGTTTGGTTCGCGGATGAAATGTTTTAAAACATTCTGTCCAGGTATTTTGTTCATTGCGATTGCGGAAAATGCTTCCTGATCGCGGAGAACAAATTTCTAGCCCAAAAATTACCCTTCGCGATCGCGGGAAATGCCTCGCGATCGCGGTGAACAACTTCCAGTTCCTCCGGACAGGCTTCAGTAAAATGGTCATAACTGTTTACACACAGTTCCAAATGACGAATGGTTTGATGTTTTGGGAACTAGACACATAGGGCTATAACTTTCATTTGTTGATCATTTCCTGAATTCTTATACATTTCGAGATACAAGCTTCCAAATCCATTAATGTGTTTTAGATATCCTTCTCGGACAGCATAGAGTGTAACGTACATAACGTTTGCTACAAATTTCCAAATGTGGATGTCTTTAGCTTTCTGAAAACTAGACATTATGATCTACAACTTTCGTTTTTGAATCACCTCAAAATACCTTTTAGATAAAAAGAGATGATCTTCCGAAGTAGGGCTTACGCGACAGAAATTGCTTCTTCGCGATCGCGAAGCAATCTACGCGATCGCGATTCATTAGTTTTTTTCTCAGATTTTACTCACCGCGATCGCGACCAATACCCCGCGATCGCGTAGAGCACTGCTGTAGCCAAAAACCAGCAGTGAAAAATGGCCTAGAAATGGTCCGAAACCACCCCGAAACTCACCCGAGGCCCCGGGACCTCAACCAAAAACACCAACACTTCCTATAACCTTATTCAAACTTGTTCCAATCATCCAAACAAGTCCATAAACACAAAAATTATCAATTTACAACTGATTCGAGCCTAAATTTATCAAATTCTTCCAAAACTCACATTCGATCCGAAACCCAACCAAGTGACGTCCGAATGACCTGAAATTTTGCGGACAAGTCCAAAATGATATATCGAAGCTACAGAAACTTTCGGAATTCCATTCCGACCATCGGATCAAAATCTCACCTATCAACCGAAATTCACCAAAATACTAACTTTGCCAATTCAAGCGTAATTCTACACCGGTCATCACAAAAATATTCCGGACACACTCGTAAGTCCCAAATCACCTAACGAAGCTATCCGGACCATAAAATTCGCATTTCGAGCCCGATATCAAAATTTTCACTTCCGTTCAAGCTTCTTAAAAACCTTCAAATTCCTACCTTTACCCAAACGACTCCAAAATGACATACGGACCTCCGAATTCATTTCCGATCGCGCTCCCAAATCCAGAATCACAATACGGAGCTACGTCCGGTCTCAAAATTCCAAACGAACACTGATAACGCTGAAATGCACTTCAAGTCAAACTTATGAAATTTCTTCCAAAATGCTAACTTCCACAATAGGTGCCAAAATGCTTCCGGGTTATCCAAAACATGAATCGGGCATACGCCCAAGTCCGATATCATTATACGAACCTGCTGGACCTTTCAGATCCCGATTCCGAGGTCGTTTACTCAAAAATCCAATCCAAGTTCATTCTTTTAACTTAAAGCTTCTGAAATGAAAATTTTCATTTAAATTTAACTCTATCTCCCTGAATTTAGATTTCGACCGTGCAAACAAGTCATAATACCCGAAATGAAGTTGTTCATGGCCTCCACGGAGCACTAGTACTCAAAACGACCGGTCGGGTCGTTACAAGTGGAAGGTTTTGGTTAAAAAAAAGGGTGTGACAAGTTTGTTCAAGAGTTGTGAGACCTATGTAACCTAGAGCTCTGATACCAACTTGTCATGACCCGAATTTCCCACCATCGGGATTATGATTAAGTCTACTCGTGGTAGCTAGGCAATCTAACTTACCTACCATTTTCAATAGTAAAACCATTCTGTTGACAATTTATAGCATTAGTAGTAATAACAATATAACTGTGGAAGTCTAATTTATATGTCTGAAATAAGTACGGAATAATCAACAATATCCTCTACCCAAGATTTGGTGTCACATACTCACGAACCACTAAGAATAAACTAAATACAAAGTTCTGAAAGAAATATAACAGTTGTTTGTCTCGAAACAATGAGGCAACAGTAAAAATTGAAAGCATAAGAAGAGACGCCGAGCTTGTGGACGCCTGCAAGACTACTTTAGTCTCGTAAATAAGAAAAACTACTCCTGAACTACTACTGTTGCTGCTCCTCAAAACTTGGACATGTGCAAAAATGTACACAAGTGTAGTATCAGCACAACCGATCCCATGTGCTGGTAAATGTCTAGCCTAACCCCGGCGAAGTAGTGGCGTGGCTAGATTGGACACCACATAAATCTGTGTAGTTATAAGTATACAGCGGAAATCGAATACAAACAATTAATAATATGGGAGGAGAAATATGCTATGGGGAGATACAATATTAACAATAAATCCAGAGAAACAAGTAAAACAGTTTAAATCCACAATAAAATAAAGAATCAATATTCAGACATAAACACATGGCATCAACAACTGTTGCAGCGAGCAACCGGCTCCACACTTTGCCTTTTGATGCGGCGTGCAACCCGACCCATTCCATGTATCAGGTATCATTATTGCGGCGTACAACCTGCTCCTCAATATTATTTAACAGTCTAAGCCCCAAACAACAATCACAATTAAGGGACACAAAATAAGCAAATACATGGCAAACATCCCGACATGGGAAAGAATCCAACAAGTCCAACCAAACGTCACGGCAAGTGAATGCGTATGAGAATAGCTTTCATGAAAACAATAAAATCATATTAGGACTTGTACACAGTCGCTAAGAACTCAGAATATTATTTCATAGGATATGCTACTAATAGTAAAGCATATCGACATAAATCAGAAAATCACGACATTGATAATAATACGGTTATAGAATCAGATAATGCTAAGTTATTTGAAAATATATATCCGTATAAAAAGGTATGTGAGCCGATTAGCGAAGGATCTAAACGACCTCGGGAAGAAGCAAAAGAAAGTACCCTTAACTAGCACGATCCAAGGCGTAGTAAACGTCAAAGAACGTCTACTTCATTTGGACCAGATTTTGGACTTTCTTATTGGAAAATGAGCCTCAAAAATTTAAAGAAGCTATGTATTCTTTGGAATCATTGTTATGGAAAGAGGCAGTCAATAGTGAAGTAGAATCCACATTGAACAACCATACATGGGAATTGGTTGATCTTCCTCCTGGAAATAAACCGTTGGGTTCTAAATGGATCTTTAAGAGTAAAATGAAAGATGATGGCACTATTGATAAATATAAGGCATTTGTATAGTATTATTACAATAACTAAAATATCCTTGATATTTTACAAAGGTGGGAGTATGAATATTTGATTATTCTTTGAACGACGTGGAAGGAGCTCAAGGCCGATGTTTAAATAGTAAATATGACAAATCGGTGCAGATCTTGTGAATCTTAAACGGGCCTATATGGTTGTCGTATAGGCTTTTCAAACGTATAATTGTCTTCATAGAACATATTTATGAATTCAATATATATCATATTAGTAAACAGGACTATACTGTTGCTACCATAACATTCACAAGTACTCTGTTTAACTTGCAATATACTTATAATTCATAGTCAGAATACGTTTATATTCTAATTTTGAAATTGTAACTGAATTTAACATGCCAAAGAACTATCACCAAAATGCATGGTTGTTTCTATTTATAAAATTGTAGGTTTTTATAAAGGTAACTATCACTTCGTAAATAGTGTAGTTGAAGAAGCCTTTTCTATCTCTAGAACCCTTGCTCTCACTCTAAATGTAGGAGAAAATAGAATAAAAGGGTCTAATGGAGTGTTTTTAATGGGATGTGGTCAGGTTTCAAAAGTTAAAAAATAGGAGCCCGACACTATCTGCGATCGCATAATTGATATGCGGTCCGTAAAAGGGACCGCAAACGGCCCCGTAAACTTGAACTTCCTCGGGTATGCGATGAGAACGGAGTTCAAAAAAGGGAGTTGGTTTTTTAATTTGACCTATGCATATTAGTAAACATTAATTATAATTTAAAGACTAAAAACTTGAGAGTTTACTTATAGCCTATAAATCTTGGATATAAGTATGATTACCTATGCATATACTATTAATGACATTACTCCCTCCTCCTCTCTTTTTACTGCTGGTTGAAACTATACAAAAGTAAGAAAAAATGTAAACGTGTATTAGTTGATCACCCTACGGTCCTGCATATGGTTGATAAAGAAATTTCATGCTGTCCTATGACCAAGTAGATATTCAAAGCTTTTCATGATTATGTAGTTATAATATTGATTATATATGTGAAATATATGTGGTTTTGAATACTTACAAACTTTGTCATATTTGTTTCAGATCAAATAAGCAATTGGTAAGGCCTATAATATTATGTAGGCGATGTTATACCTCTCAAATAGAATGACCAAATTTTAAGCATAGAAACCTCCAAAATATCTTATACAATGATATTTTGAATACAGGGACAAATTAACACGATAGTGTTCTAAATTGGATAGTATATTACCTTTAAACTGTATATTGTGTTTCCAAAGTAAAATAGTTCACAGCCCCAAGAAATGTATATTGTGTTTCCAAAGTAAAATAGTTCACAGCCCCAAGAAATATATATGCATAGGTATAACTGTACATACTACTGTGTAATCATACCTCCGATCAACCCTGGGGAAGAAGCAGCAACAAGATTTAATCATTCATAAGCTAGGAGGATCGGAGGTAACAGGGAGTAGTATCAAGCTATGGAGGAAAGAAAATGATGAAAGGGTTGCAGTAGGTTGTGTTCAGATCTGCTCTTGGTCTCTCGATAGTACCAATGCTGGTTTGTGTGAACCGATGGGTAAATGGAAAGCCAAGGGTCGGATGGGTGGAATGAAAAGGAGTGTATATGGCAGTGGGAAAGACACGTGTAAATTAGTTCACATTAGGAAACAGGAGTGGTTGTCGGGGCTATATCGTGTAAGAGGGGAATACAAGTGGCTATGGAGAAAGATTAGTTATTTATGGCTAATTATTAAATGGGTAGACTTAGACTATGGGTGTAAAAGAGAAGGCTGGCTAGGCCGATGCGTATGGCTCTAGTATATGAATGAAATAATATGGTTGCTAGTATTAGTTCAATGGACTTATGTGGTTGTCGTAGGCAGATGCGTCCTAGTACATGAATGAAATCATATTCATAAACATAATGATGGGATGGTAATTCATTCACCGATTTAGCCAATAAAACAACATTGTTTGGAATTGTCATGGATATCGTAAAGGAATTTGGGAAAATAAAGGGAATGAATATACATATGTATTATAATAAAAATAGTCAGACGGTCATACTTATGTTTTTCCTTAGGGCCAATAATCACGACAAGTAGCTCAGACGTATCGTCCAACGGGATCCATTGCGTATGACCTTAGTATACCACGTAGCCGTGTAGTTGGACTAATACCTCATATATTGTATTAATGCCCCTAGTAAAAGTTGTAAATACCTCCTAGTATATGCATAGGTAATCACGTATTGTAGGACTAATACCAAATCAATGTCCTAGGATTAGTCCTATGACTTTAGATCGGACAGCATGCCATAGTAGCATATTTCAAGGTCCATTTGCAATATTAAAACTAATTTCAACTCCTGCCTAGTGAAATAACTCATAAGAATGTGTTATTTATAAACGTTGTGGTTATTCATAGACGGTCAATTACTAAATAACAACAACGATATATAAACGTAAGGTCCTATGACTACAATCGTATTAGTCTAATGGACTTATGTGGTTGTCGTAGGCCAATGCGTCCTAGTATATGAATGAAATCATATTCATTCACGGTCAATTACTAACTACAATCGTATTATTCAAATGGACTTATGTGGTTGTCGTAGGTCGATGCGTCTTAGTATATGAACTAAATAATATTCATAAACGGTCAATTACTAAATAACAACCACGATATATAAATGGAGGCTACATATATATATAGGAAATAAACTTCCAACGAATCAACCACAATTAATACAACAACAACAACAACCCAGTATAATCCCACTTAGTGGGGTCTGGGGAGGGTAGTGTGTACGCAGACCTTACCCCTACCCTAAGGTAGAGAGACTGTTTCCAAATAGACCCCCAGCATCCTTCCCTCCAAGAACTACCCACCTTGCTCTTGGGAGACTCGAACTCACAACCTCTCGGTTGGAAGTGGGGGTTGCTTACCATCAGAGCAACCCCTCTTGTCATCAACCACAATTAATGTTAATAAATATTAACAATACACCGTATTTTCACTGTGAAAGTGTATTAAATTGTTCCTATGATTACAATCGTATTTTATTATAAATAATGCAATCATTCATAGCAATTAACGCATTTAGTTCACCCTACTATACTAATTATTCGTAGTAATTAGTATAGTCATAAATCCGATTTTGTAAATGCGTTTTGGAAGCTCTCAATCATTAATTAAACAATGCTTGTCCCATATGATAGTATTTAGACCAAAAGAAAAGACTCCTATCAAAATTTGATTAGGAGTAATGTCGTAGTTCATATTAAGGTCATATGCAATGGCCTAAGACAATCACATAAGTCAATTGGACTAATACGGTTGTAGACATAGGAACTTTCGTTTATATATCGTGGTTGTTATTTAGTAATTGACCGTTTATGAATATGATTTCATTCATATCACCCCGAGTGACCTTAAATCACGAGACCATGTTGTCTCAAATACCATGACCATTTTATGTCTCTCAAATGCTACACCGCAATTCAAAAGTGTAATTTGACTAATACGGAATTACCTTTACTCATTCATCGTATATTTCGCAATGAACTCCAAAGTCAATAATATACCGATGTCATTTGTAGCGCTGAGGATTTTGAATCGGGTTTTAAAGTTTGAACGCTAGATAAAAAGGATCGTTCTATTCCTTGAGGACTTTATGTATACTGAACTGTTATATTCCTCACCTACTATATGATTTCCAAAGGGGATACAAAATAGTAGGCCTATGTATAGTTAAACTATATATTTCCGTAGAATTACTAATCAATTGAGTTAACCCCATCATCATAAATTCTTTATCCGTTGCATTCTTTTCCTTCAACCGTGATAACACGTATAGAGCCTGTATACTACATAGCACCTATTACTATATGTAGTATACAGGCTCTATACGTGTTATCAACAAATTAATACGTTTATATATCAACCAAACCTAGTAACATATGCGGAAAGCATGACTTCCAAATAAGATTTTGTCAAAATATAGCACTGAAAAGTTGATACACTATGGGCTTTATTATATAGATTACTAATAATGACTACAGTCTAATAAATATAAGTGACAAAAGGTTAATATCAAAGAGGTCTAAAATATATTACTATGTCGATATTGTCTATAGTTGTTAATAAACATTTGTTGAAGTTCTTATAATCTTTTGGTATTTTAAACATTATAAGAGTTGAATTATTTTACTATAGTGCAATATATAGTAGACCTTCATATAAGGTTGCTGTATTACTATAGATGACATATATACTAGTTCAGACGGACTTATGTTACCTATGACTAATGGACTTAGGTGTATTACCGCACTCATATTAACAAACGATGCGTCCTAGTACCTTACGTTTGTATGTGACCGTCTATATTTAAAACTTCGTCAAAAAACTTTAAATATAGATTTTTGTGACTAGGACGCATCATGTTACATTTATCACAACATTGTCATATAAAATAACACCTCATGTGTTACTTTATGCGTCCTAGTATATGAATGGAGTCCATTATGACAATACCATACGACTAACATTGATATATTAATATGATTTCATTCATATACTAGGACGCATCGGATTTCGTGGACTTATGTTACCTATGACTAATGACACCTCTTTTAAACTATGTTACTTAAGTTGACAACAATCCATGATTTTAGTATTTATATATAATTGGGATAATAAGTATGTATAATTGAAAAATTGAAGAATAGACCTTTTTAACTAATTATGGACTGTGAACTTCCCTCCTAATCACAGTGTTAAACTAGTATCTCTGCTAAAACCATGGCACGGGTTTTGACTTGGTGCCGGGCGTGAAATTAATTACCTAAAAAATCTGTTCTCTTAAAGAGTTAATTGTTATCTTACAATCCACGATTTCTCTCATTAAAACTTTACCACGTGACATAACCTGGTATTTATAGTACAATCAATCTTGTAGATTATATATATTTACGTCTGTCGATATTACTATAAAATGTAATATCCCTTTGTAAACATAAAAGTATATACGACAACCACATAAGTCAGTAATATGACCCCTTTATATAGAGGATAATTCGTGCACCCTAGGTGATGTAAATATGGACGAGTAATTGGTTTTTGACTTAGAGTTATGGGGTAAATATTTGTTATGTGGTTCATAACAAATAAACAAAGACATTGGCCTTGAAACCTTGTCAATTTACTAAATACATTGAAGTAATAAACTCTACGTTGTATTCCTATGGTATCAATGAAACTATGCAATTAATTGTGGCCTACTATAATAAATCCGGTATTTATTTAGTAACAACACTTATTTCGTATATACGTTCATAAAAAATAACATTCCAAAACTTGTTTAAAATTATATTAACATTTAACCAAATATGTTAGTATTAGGTGCATAAAATTTTGTATATGTTCGAATATTAATTTTACTTAATTATCAGAGTGAAATTTCATATATTAAGGTTGTATAAGACTAATTAATACATATCATTATTAAAAGATAATTTTTAACATATCATATAACCCATGGGCCCTTATATGTAGTTGTATACTTTTTAGATATTATAATAACATTATCCCTATTTAAGGTTTTACATAATATCCCTATTAATATATGTTTCCTCAATTTTATTGTGTTATGTTATGCGTTCATACAATATACATATTGACTCTATGTACCTATGCATGTCTCATTATTCGTATCCAAATTAGATTACCTATGCATATACCTATGCGATTGTAGTCAATAAAATGACCAATTAATATATATTCATAGTTGTATTATTATTAGACTAAGTGATCATCGGATACACATATAATATTATATGTATTACTGTTGATTTTAGTTATATGAATTAAAATCACTAGGGTTAGTAATACGGTTGTATACGTATTTAATTATATATCTTAGACGGTTGTATACACTCAAAAATTTAACTTTTTAGACCCTAAAATTTATATACAAATCTTCATATTAGTAAATTGCTGAGAATATAGCTGGTTATAAATGTCATAGAATGAACGTATGACATTATATGAATGATTTTTGTTAAAATATAACCATCTTGCATATGCCGTATTAGTCAAGAAGATATAGACCCATTTTTCATAAATAGGTCATGATGGCGCCTAATACCAAATAACTAGGCCAGCCAAGTGCGGAATTACGATTTAAGTTCCCATTTTTAGTTTAGCCCAACACCAAACTTGGTGGATGGGAGTAATGGACTATAGTATAATCATAGACTTCAATATTTTAATAACGTCTAATTTTTCCTATGAAATCATATTCATAGACGTGCGAATCACAAAGGAATGTCATACATTCATATTCATAGACGGTCTATGAATATCCTAAATCATAGAATGTCATATATTTTCTTTTTGCATACTTCGCCCCATTTATCACCTAGAACATGAAGTCTATAGTATTATAAGACACCGCGATTGTTGGGCTGTATTTCGTATATTTTTGCTCCGCACTGGTTGTTTCTTTTTTGAATTAAGCTATTAGCTTTAATTGGTCAGCATTAATTAATAAATGGGTTGGTTATTTGGAAACTATGGTCGGGCTTGCCTAGCAATCTGTTGGGCGCCATCACGACGGGGTTTGGGTCGTGATAATTACCATATCGTATGAACGTATGAATATAGTATAACAACAGATAAACATGTTATCGGCCTTCCATTTATATAAATGTCATACGTTCATACCAAGAGATAAAAAATGCCTACTGTGATGCTGATTGGGCTGCTTGTCCTCTCACAAGAAAATTAGTAACTGATTTCTTTATTAAATATGGCAAGTCACTAGTATCTTGGAAGTTATAAAAGTAAAGTACTATATCGAGAAGTTCAGCAGAATCTGAATATAGAAGCATTGCAACAACAGTAGCAGTGTTAGTATGGATACTTGGATTGTTCAAGGATATTGGAACAAGTATTAATCCTCCTGTGAACATACTCACAGACTGTAATTTTACCTTGCTGAAAAATAAAGTACAAACAACATCAAATTAATATTAAAAACATACAATTATTAATTATGACTCATTTATTACTTAAGTCCATTTGTAACGACCCGACTTGTCGTTACTGGAGTTATCATCCCGTTTTCTTCATTTAATACCTCAATATGCTAATTTATATGTGTTCGAAAAGTTGTTCGAAAATCGGAAGAAATTTAGATACAAATGAGGCCATAAACCTCTTTATGAGAATAATAGGTTGGAAAAATTAACCGAAGGTTGACCGATGAGTTAGACAGCTCGAAATTGAATTCTGATGATTCGACTAGTTTCGAGGGATCATGTATGACTTAGGAGAGCAATCCGAATCGAATTCGGAGGTCCGATGTAGTTTTAGGCTTGAATTGGCTAAGGTTGAATTTTGGCGAATTCCGGATGGTAGGTGAGATTTTCATCCGAGGGTCGGAATGGAATTTTAAGAGTTGCAGTAGCTCCATTAGGTGATTTTGGATATGCGTGCAAAGTTTCAAGTCATTCGGAGGAGTTTAGGTCGGGTTTTAGATCAAATGCAAGTTTCGAATCTGATGTAAATTTGGTGTTTTGATGTTAGTTTTGGTGTTTTGAGAGTGAAACTAAGTTTGCATGATCATATGTGGCATGTTAGTATGTTCTTATGCAGTCCCGAGGAGCTCGGGTGAGTTTCAGATAGGTTTAGGTTGCGTTATGCTCGTTTTTCTTATGCTTCGACATTGTTTCTTCAAGCTTAAATAATATCATATTGATCACGTGAGCTCCGATTACTGTTTTGAATGAAACATTAGATCCGTATCGTAAATATGGACCCGTAGCAAAAAGAATCATCAAATTTGGACATCGTATGAGGATTTTATGGCCATTTTACTAAAATTGCCCAGATTTTCAGGTTAATGACGAAACTGCCCCTGACGGCGTATTAAAAACATGCATTATTTGCAAATCTTAAAACCTACATATCTCTTTCATTATAAGGTCAAATTGAGTGATTCAAAAGCCTAAATTCATTAGAAGTTCACAAGGAATCCATTGGGAGCAGTAAAACGCGTGAACAGTATACCTATAATGAGCATGTCGAGGTTTCTTCCAATTTTGGAACGGGAAGACGCTTCTGAGGCGATTATTAAGAGAGAAATCAATGGGTAATCGCTGGAGGTAAGTTTCTTGACTCAAAAACATGATTTTATGTAAGAATCAACACCAAAATTCCTGAAATTGGTAGAATTTGTGAAGAACTAGGGCTTAAATCATGAAAACGAATTTTCGGGTTTTGAAAGGCCATTCGAACTCCGATTTCGATAACTTTTATATGCACAGACTCGTGGCGAGACAGAGAATCCGTTGGTATGATTTTAGGAATTTTTTGAGAAGTGGGTCCGGGGCTCGGGTTTTACCAACTTAGTGCATTTGGGCGTATTTCGTGTAAATTAAATTGGGTTATGTTTCTTTGACCCGTATTTGATATAATTGTTGTGGTTTGACTAGATTCTACGCACGAGGTGGCAAATTCAAAAGGAAAAGGCATCGCGGACGAGTCTACGGCCGGCTAGAGATGAGTAGTTTGTGTATATGGTAGCCTGAGGGTTCGAAACCCCGACTTAGCACATTATGACGCTAGTAGGGCGTGGCTCGCACCCCGTGGCAGGTGCCGGATTGATTGTGACTGGGGATTGAGACTTAGTCCATCCCGGATAAGTATAATATGATAATTATGGTTGAAAAACACTCTGTTTGATATACTTGTGGGCTATAAGCCGTGTTTGGGGCCTTGTGCCGACCTGTAGTATCCCTAGGGGATAGTTATATATGTGATAACTATACTTGCTTAATCACTGATCTCAGTCCTGGATTGGAAATCATTGTATTAAAATGCTAAGTCACTTGTTTTTGGGAAAATTAATAAAAGTTAAAGTATTTTCATAATTTATGAACTGGAACCTGGAAATAAATAATTTGAGCTGTTGTGTGACTTATATGTTTGTTGTGGGCTGAGGATGGATCGGGCTGCACGCCGCAGCGGTATTGCGCTTGGGCTGTAAGAGCCCCTCCGGAGTCTGTACATACCCCTAGTGAGCGCCTTCGACGTTAAAAGGATCGGGCTACACGCCATAGCGGTTATGCGCATTGCATTGCATCTTTTTCTGTTGAATTATCTGTGATGGTTATACTGTACTGTTGTTGCTAGTTTGTAGGAGGAATCAGACCGTAGTTTAGCTTCATTATGTGGTATTCTGTGGATTTCTTACTTTCAGCTGCTGGTATTTATTTATTACTCACTGAGTACTTAGTACTCACCCCTACTCCCTGCACTTTTGTGTGCAGATTCAGGCACACATGAGGGATATATGAGCACTCCAGCTTTTATTAGTATTTATCCGAGTTGCTAAGGTAGTTGCTGGCCTTCGCAGGACCTGGCATCTCTTCTTATTCCAGTTTTCCTTTGTATACACATTATTCAGACTTGAGTATTTGGTTTAGATATTGTATCCGATCATGTTAGAGGCTCTAGACCCCTGACCCTAGATCTTTGGATGATTATTCAGTTTAGTTTTATTGTTGATACTAATATTCAAGAAATTGATTTGAGCTTCATGCTCGGGATGAGAGTGTAAATGGTCGGGCTTGCCTAGCAGTTGTGTTGGGCGCCATCACGACCGGGATTGGGGTCGTGACTAGTTGGTATTAGAGCCTAGGTTACTAGGCCTCATGAGTCTTGAGCCGGTTGGTAGAGTCTTGTGGATCGGTACGGGGACGCCTGTACTTATCCTCGGGAGGCTGCAAACCTTTAGAAACACTTCACATTTCTTCGAATTCTTATCGTGCGTACTTGATTCAGCTTGAGATATAATTCTTGGAAATTCCTTCCATACGCCCGTACGCGCACTCGAACGCTCAATAATATAATTGCCTTGATGGCTTGTGATTCCTGGTCGAGGGGCGAGATATAATCTCTGCGAGTTCATGTTGGGCCAATCGGGAGGACTTGAGGCTAGATCTTTGTCTATGACATGAGCACCAAAGTGCTGATTTTACAAACTGGTATTATGAAATTTTGTGTGATCGGTATTGTTCCTAACTGTGGAAATGGTTGCTTAATAATGTACGAGCTATTAAGTGTTAGATCCTTATTGTAATATGTTGTGTAGCCCCGAGCTATAGGCGTGGTGAATATTTATCATATATCTTAGTTGGAAGGTGTTGTACTGAAATACTAGATTGAGGCAAAATAGGTGGTTGATTCTGATGTGTAATTGAATGGTATTTGATATATGTTATGATTCGAGTAGGTGCAGCGCATGTCCAGGTATCAATTATGATAATATGACTCGTGTAGTATTGAGATTAATGTTGTTGATATACATTGTGATGGCTTGTCGAGTTGTGGACGTATTGTTAGGATGGTTTGGTGATTCTCTGGCATGTGGATAGGCCAAATTTCAAAGAAAACTTTGTCGAAATTTTTGAAAAAAAATTTGGGACTTAGAAAAGATTTATGTCACCTAAAGAGAGTAGGCTTAACTGTAGTGTGTGTATAAATGCAAGAATTGCAAAAGAGTTAAGGTCTCTGATGATTCGAGTCTCTGTCAAGGCTTGTAAATGACTTGAGCTTAATCTCACTATAACATTGTGGCATCAATTGAGTGATAATGCTATGAGTGGCTAAAAGTGCTTTGATGTATGGCTCCGAACCAAGTTGGGGAGTTTGTTATTGATTAACTAATTTCACTGTTGTGTGCTATGTTGGTTCTGTCTCTAAGTATGTTGGGAAAATTTTGATAAAGGTTATGGTGCTTCGTAGATGTCAAGAGATCCTAGGATGATTTGAACTGCTGTTGGTAAAGAATGTTCGATATATAGAAAAGGAAGATAGCTACGTGCATCTGTATGTAATCATGTTCTGCAGTGTCAGAGTTCTAACAAGGCACGAGTGGTTCTGTTCAATAAGACAGCTGAATTATAATTGAATAAAGGTGAATGACGCTCGAGAATGATCTTGCGGTGTTCAAGATTTTGCTTGTAACAGTCATGTGTCGTAAGATTGGGTATGTGGACAAAGACGGTGTTTTTGTTATAACGGATCAAGACTTGTGTAATGATATGTGAATGATGAGATTCAATGTATTTATATTGGAGAGTAATGATAATGAATTCAAAATCGCAGGAAGTTCTTCAAAATGAAGTATTGTAAAATGTGGTACTTCTGGGAAACAATGAGAAAGTATTCAGTGGCCTATGGGTTTTAGACCGTGTGATCTTATGTACGAGTCTCGTGTGGTAACATGAGTTGAGTTATGGTAGTGCTACAATAAAGGCTAATACTAAGTTAAAGATGGTTCAGAAAAGAAATTGAGTAAATGGAGCAACTGGTTAATAAACTGAAACGGTATGATAGGGATACAATTAATTCCTGGTATGTGTTCGAAGTGATGAGTCTTGCAGCTATGGTGCAACCAAGCTCTTGAGTGCTGGCAGTTGCGTAGCTCGATGTTGGTAAAAGGACTCAGTCCTGGCAGTTAAACTTACGCAATGAATTGGGAGAAAGAGTTTGTGATGTGTTCTACCGTGGTTTGAAAGTGAGTATATTCCTGTTGGCATGCGAAGCTGGGAATGTGTAATGAGTTTTATTCTATATGGGATCATGAAGGTCCTTGACTAGTTAAGTGCGTCGATGTTTGCGGCGTAGGAAATAGATAGAGGTTCCATGTTATCTTAGTGTGGTATGGTATATGCGATGTGTTATGGAAAGTTGATAATGGCATGTTCAAGTTTTTGAGATCAGTTCATAATATATGGGAAGTCAAGAAAAAAAAAATTATTGAGCAGCGCAGGCAGCTGCAGGTGATCTAAGAATCGATCTTTCTGGTGATTAAAAAAAATGATACTGCCATTCTAGTGATTTTGCAGGGTATATGGTAAAAAAGGTACAAGGTACTATAAACAGATAATATCTAGTGGTATGGTGGTATTCTCTTGTTGGATCGACTGTGATGATTGAGTTGATGATGTGTCACGACCCCAAATCTGGTCGTGATGGCGCCCAGCACATTGCTAAGCCAGCCTGACCAATCAATATAAACATCGGAGCTAGAAGCTCTCTTTAGCCTATTTAAGCATATTAATATATGAAACAATAGTAATACTGATACCAACAGCGGGGAAACCAAGTCCCAAAATATACTAACTCCCATAGACCGAAGGGTCGAGAGTCATGAGCCTCTACTGAACATGAGTGTATAAAGGTTTACAAGATACCAAGTGCGGAAAGAAATGTCAATACAGAATCAAAAGACAGTAGAAAGGAATATCGGGTCCTGCGGACTCTGCAGCTACCTCGAATATCCACAAACGTCGCCTCGCACAGCTACTGGATCACTGCTGAGAGGTACCTGGATCTGCACACAAGGTGCAGGGAGTAAAATGAGTACTGCCAGACTCGGTGGTAATAAACAAGGGTAAGACAGCGCAGATAAGAAATCCGCAATAAAACACTATGTAAAGCTAGAATCAGCTACCCTGTCATAGATTCAATCTTCATTGTACCTGTTCTAACAAATACCAATAAATAGCATAACAACTAGCAGATGTAGCTAAATGCAATGCAATGCATGATATGACCGCTACGGCGTGTAGCCCGACTCCAATTTTGGGTACCCGTGCTCATTGTGGGGGTTCAGACTCCGGAGGGGCTCCTACAGCCCAAGCACATCTCATAGAGATATCACTGCGGCGTGCAGTCCGATCCAACATATATCTTGTTGCGGCGTGCAGCCCGATCCACTACTAGTCAGCTAATATGCAGATACAGCCTCGCAGGCTCAAAAGTAGTTTTTGAAAACTCTTTTATCATTTTTCAGTTGGAAAACAGTAATATCAAGTTCCAGAGGTTGGAATTTGCATAATAACAAAAATAGCTACGGACTAGTAGTAAACTAGCATGTCTATATGATAAGACAATGATAACGATCCTCGCGGGATCCAATAACTGGCTCACGGCCCACATGTATAATCAACCGCCCGAGAAGGGGTTCCTCGGCTCAAGAGTGGCCATTATCACAATATATATATATACAACCATCCGAGAAGGAGGTTCGACGGCTCTAGAATAGCCAATAATATAATATCAACCAGGTTGGACTAATATGTAGTCTCCAGTTCATGATCGACCCCGCACTCTCAAGAGTGTGCGTGTCTCGCCGCTATACGGCGTCACAAAGTGGTATACCGGGGTTTCGAACCCGCTGGTCATCACCCACATCTATTACTCACCTCAATACAGCGCGACGACTACTCCGCAATGCCCTTGCCACGAGAATCAAGCTCCGCACGTGTAGAATCTGATCAAATACAGTAGAAACACAACAAATTAGGCCAATGGGACGACACCCAATCAATACAACTCAATTTACATCAAAATTCCCAAAGTTGTCAAAACCCGAGCCCCGGGCCCACATTCCGAAAATTTACGAAATTCACATTTTCTGGAACCCTCGTCTCAATACGAGTCTAAGCATATCAATTTTACAAAAATCGGACTCCATTTGCCCGTTCAAAACCTTGATTTTCTAAAGTCCAAGACTAGGGCTAAATCCTCCATAATTACCCCAAATTCTTCCATTTTCATGATATAATTGCATGATATTATCAATACAAATCATAATACGAGTTCATAGTTAATTACCTGATGATTTCCCTTGATTTCCTCCTCAAAATCGCCCAAAATCGCCCTTAAGCCGAGACCCCCAAATGTTAAAATGTTTCTGAAATTTTTCTAACTTCTGATACACTTACTTACAGCGATTTTCGCTTCTGCGGAACATTTTCCGCTTCTATGCTTCCGTATCCGCGACCAAAGGGTCGCTTCTGCGGTTCCAGGCCTAGCCGGCCACTTCCGCTTCTGCGAACCAAGGGCCGCTTAAGCGGTCCCGCTTCTGCGAAGAAGCTTCCGCTTCTGCGGAAAAATCCGCCTCTGCGCGTCCTTGACCGCTTCTGCGGTATCGCCCAAGCGGAGAAACGTCCGCTTCTGCGGACCATGCCCCAATTGCCCTCGTCCGCTTCTGCGATCATTGGGTCGCACCGGCGACCCCGCTTCAGCGGAAAGGCATCCGCTTCTGCGAAACACCCGCTCCTGCGCTCCCATATCCGCTTCTGCGGACTCGCTCCTGCGACCAAAATTCCGCAGGAGCGAAAATGACAGAACCGGACTCTTCAACCTGCAATTTCCATGATTTTCTTCCGTTTAACCATCCGAAAACACCCCGAGGGCCCCGGGACCTCATCCAAACACACCAACACATCTTAATACCTTATTCGAACTTGCTCCAATCCTCAAAACACGTCTAACAACATCAAAACTCATAATTCGCATCGAATTCAAGCCTAAATTCCTTAAAACATTCCAAATTGCACATTCAATCAAAAAACCCGACCAAACGACGTCCGAATGACCTGAAATTTTGCAGGCACATCCAAAATCACCTAACGAAGCTACTGCAACTGTCGGAATTCCATTCCGACTCCCGGATCAAAATATCACCTACCGTTCAGATTTCGCCAAAATTCAACCTTAGCCAATTCAAGCCTATTTCTACACCGGGCCTCCAAATTCAATTCCGATCGCTCCCCTAAGTCACAAATCACCTCCCGGAACTATCCGAATCATCAGAATCCGATTTCGAGCACTCTAACTCAATAGTCAACTCTTGGTTGACTTTTCATATTCAAGCTTCCTTCAAACATGCTATTTGTTTCATTTTCAATCCAAATCACTCCTAACTCACCCGATATACTCTAATACTTGTTTTAAAAGCATAATATATGTAAATGCAAGGTAACGGGGTGGTAATTCCCGTAACGACGGGCCGGGTCGTTACATTCTTCCCAACTTAAACAAACGCTCGTCCGCGAGCGGGTTAAGAAACATACCTGGAGCATCAAATAAGTGTGGATATCTGCTCCGCATTTCCTGCTCGGTCTCCCAAGTTGCTTCCTCCACGGGACGACCTCTCCACTGCACTTTCACTGAAGCTATATCCTTAGATCTCAGCTTACGAACCTGTCGACCCAAAATGGCTACTGGTTCCACATCATAAGTCAAATCCTCATCTAGCTGTATCGTGCCGAAGTCCAACACATGAGACGGGTCTCCGACATACTTCCGGAGCATAGATACATGGAACACCGGGTGAACTCCCGATAAACGGGGTGGCAAAGCAAGCATATAAGCCACCTCCCCAACTTTCCTAAGTACCTCAAAAGGTCCAATAAACCTTGGGCTCAACTTCCCTTTCTTTCCAAACCTCATAACACCCTTCATAGGCGAAACCTTCAGCAACACCTTCTCACCTACTGAATAAGACACATCTCGGACCTTCCGGTCCGCATAACTCTTCCGACGCGACTGAGCTGTGCGAAGTCTCTCCTGAATCACCTTCACCTTGTCTAAGGCATCTTGGACTAACTCTGTCCCCAACAACCTAGCCTCGCCGGGCTCTAACCAACCGACTGGAGACCTATACCGCCTCCCATATAAAGCTTCATACGGTGCCATCTGAATGTTGGACTGATAGCTATTATTATAAGCAAACTCCGCCAAAGGCAAATAATCAGCCCATGAACCACCAAAATCAATGACACAAGCACGCAACCTGTCCTCCAATATCTGAATAGTACGCTCAGACTGCCCATCCGTCTGTGGATGAAATGCTGTGCTCAGCTCCACCTGTGAACCCAACTCTCGCTGAAATGTCCTCCAGAACTGAGATGTGAACTGGGTACCTCTGTCCGATATAATGGAAATAGGAACTCCATGCAATCTCACTATCTCACGGATGAATATCTCTGCCAACCGCTCTGAGGTATGTAGTACACACAGGAATGAAATGAGCTAACTTGGTCAGCCTATCCACAATCACCCAAACTGAATCAAACTTCTTCGCTGTCCGAGGGAGTCCACTAACAAAGTCCATAGTGATTATTTCCCACTTCCACTCCGGAATATCAATACGCTGAAATACACCACCAGGTCTCTGATGCTCATACTTGACCTGCTGACAGTTAAGACACCGAGCCACATGGCTCACAATATCTTTCTTCATCTTTCTCCACCAGTAATGCTGCTTCAAATCCCGGTACATCTTCGCGGCTCCTGGATGAATAGAATACCGCGAGCTATGGGCTTCCTCCAATATCAATTCACGAAGGCCGTCAACATTGGGCACGCATATCCGGCCCTCCATCCGCAACACACCATCACTATCAATAGTGACATCCCTAGCATCATCATGCTGAACTCTGTCCTTAAGGACAAGTAAGTGTGGATCATTATACTGGCGCTCTCGAATACGATCATATAAAGAAGAACGAGCTACTACATAAGCCATCACCCGACTGGGCTCAGAAATATCCAGCCTTACCATCTGGTTAGCTAACGCCTGAACATCAACTGCTAGGGGTCTCTTCCCAACTGGAATATACGCCAAACTGCCCATACTAATAGCCTTCCGGCTCAATGCATCAGCCACTACATTGGCTTTTCCGGGATGATACAAGATAGTAATATCATAGTCTTTAAGCAATTCAAGCCATCTCCGCTGCCTCAAATTTAGATCTTTCTGCTTAAACAAATGCTGAAGGCTACGGTGGTCCGTATATACATCACAAGATACACCATATAGATAATGCCTCCAAATCTTCAAGGCATGAACAATAGCAGCTAATTCCAAATCGTGAACAGGGTAGTTTTTCTCGTGGGGCTTCAACTGACGAGAAGCATAAGCAATGACCCTACCCTCCTGCATCAACACACAACCAATTCCCACTCTCGAGGCATCACAATAAACGGTATATGAACCTGAAGCTGATGGCAATACTAACACTGGAGCTGTGGTCAAAGCTGTCTTGAGCTTCCGAAAGCTCTCCTCGCACTCATCCGACCACACGAATGGTGCACCCTTCTGGGTCAATTTAGTCAATGAAGAAGCAATGGATGAAAATCCCTGAACAAACCGGCGATAATACCCCGCCAAGCCAAGAAAACTCCCGATCTCTGTAGCTGAGGACGGTCTAGGCCAACTCTGCACCGCCTCTATCTTTTTCTGATCAACCTGAATACCATCACGAGACACCACATGTCCCAGAAATGCTACGGACTCGAGCCAAAACTCACATTTGGAGAACTTGGCATACAGCTTCTCCTCTCTCAATCTCTGCAATACAACACTCAAGTGCCGAGCATGCTCCTCCTGGCTACGAGAGTAGACAAGTATGTCATCAATGAATACAATTACAAATGAATCAAGATACGGTCTGAATACACTGTTCATCAGATGCATAAATGCTGCTGGGGCGTTGGTCAGCCCAAACGACATCACAAGGAACTCATAGTGACCATATCTGGTCCGGAATGCAGTCTTCATAATGTCAGACTCTCTAATCTTCGGCTGATGGTAGCCTGAACGAAGATCAATCTTCGAGAACACCCTAGCTCCCTAGAGCTGATCAAATAAATCATCAATACGAGGCAGAGGATACTTATTCTTCACTGTCACTTTGTTCAATTGCCTATAATCAATACACATCCGCATGGAACCATCTTTCTTTTAAACAAATAATACCGGTGCACCCCACGGAGACACACTAGGGCGGATGAAACCCTTATCCAGAAGTTCTTGAAGTTGCTCTTTCAGTTCTTTCAACTCGACTGGTGCCATTCGATAAGGAGGAATGGATATGGGCTGAGTGCCCGGCACCAAGTCAATGCCAAAATCAATATCCCCTGTCCGGCGGCATGCCCGGCAGGTCTGAGGGGAATACATCTGGGAAATCCCTCACAACAGGTACAGAATCAATGCTAGGAGACTCGGCTCCCACATCTCTCACGAAAGCTAAGTACGATAAACACCCTTTTTCAACCATTTTCTGAGCCTTTAAGAACGAAATAACACGGCTAGGGACGAAATCGGTCGAACCCCGCCATTCAATCTGAGAAATACCAGGAATGGCCAACGTAACTGTCTTAGCATGAGAGTCCAATATAGCATGATACGGAGACAACCAGTCCATACCCAATATAACATCAAAGTCCACCATCCTTAACAATAACAAATCTGCCTGGGTCTCCAGACCCCCAATAGATATAACACAGGATCTATAGACATGATCCACAACAATCGTATCACCCACGGGGTGGATACATGAACAGGTAAATCAAGAATACCACGAGTCGCACCCAAATGATGTGCAAAATAAGAGGACACGTAAGAATATGTGGACCCCGGATCAAATAGAACGAGGCATCTCTGTGACGGACAGAAATGATACCCGTAATCACGGCATCTGATGCCATGCATCACGCCTGTCGGGAAGTGCATAGAACCGTGCTCGGCCTCCACCGGATCTCTCCTCGCCCCTGGGCGACCACGAAAGACCGACCTCCACCTCCACTAGACCGAGATGGTGCCGAAGAGGAGGTCTGATCCCTCTGGTTGAGTCCCGCCCCTACGTAGACGAGGGCAATGTCTCCTCATATGGCCAAACTCACCACACTCATAACATGCACCCGGTGCCGGAGAAGTAGGTGCCGCACTCTGGGCTGGGAGGGCACCGAGCGATGACTGACCCTGCTGAAATCCCCGTCGACCACGACCATGCGAACCTCCGCTCCGCTCCGGGCGGCCCGAACGAGAAGGTCTAGACGAGCGACCTCGGCCTCCGCCGGGAATGCCCTCTAGATGGAGCACCACTAAAACCGCCAGAACCACGAGGCCTCTTGGCCTCCCGCTCTCTCTCTCTCGGCGACGATCCGCCTCAACGGAGCGTGCCATATCAGCTACCTGCTCAAACGATGATGACAGAACTCGCTCGCTGGTCATAAGAATACGGATAGAGTAGTTGAGGCCATCAATGAACCTCCCGATCCTCTCCCTATCAGTGGGGATCATCCATGTGGCATGCCTAGCCAACTGAGTGAATCTAAGCTCATACTGGGTCACAGACATGTCGCCCTGAATCAACCACTCGAACTGGCGACGTAGCTCCTCGCGACGAGACTGAGGTACATATTTCTCTAGAAAGAGAGTAGAGAACTGCTGCCATGTGAGAGGTGCTGCTCTTGCAGGCCTACGCCTCTCAAACTCCTCCCACCAATCAAATGCGGGACCGGTGAACTGAAATGTAGTAAATGAAACTCCGCTGGACTCAAGAATACCAGCCGTACGCAGCATCTTCCGACATTTATCCAAGAAACCCCGGGCATCCTCGCCCTCAACGCCACCGAAATGGGGTGGCCGAAGTCTACCAAATCTCTCAAGACGCCGCTCGCTCGTCCTCGGCATAACCTCGAACCATATGCTTCGGAGCCGGAGCCGCAGTGCATCGGAGGAATAACCGGTGCAACCACCCGAGCGGGGATCGCCTCTGGCGTCCGAAGTCCCCGAACAACCGGATCGGTGTGCGCGAGCTGCAGTGGTCCGCCGACCACCCCCGACCGAGATGTCGCTACGGTAGCGGTAGCCGAAACTACCCGAGCCAAACCGGAGCTACATATCAAATCACAATAAAGATCAATACCGATCGTATGAACTTCGTAATACCGGCTCGCGAAATTAGTACCTTGGTGCTCAATCCATAGACAAGGATCTGGCCTTAAGTCCTCCCGACTGACCCAACATGAATTCACGGAGATTATATCTCGCCCCTCGACCGGGGAAATCACAAACCATAAGGCAATCATATTACCCGGCGATCGAAGCGTACTCAGACGTGCGGAAGGAGTTTCAAAAATTATATCTCAAGCTGCATCAAGTACGCACGATAAGAATTCCAAGAAATGTGAAGTGTTTTCTAAAGGTTCGCAGCCTCCCGAGGATAAGTACGAGCGTCCCCGTACCGATCCACAAGACTCTACTAACCGGCTCAAGACTCATGAGGCCTAGTAAACCTAGGCTCTGATACCAACTTGTCACGACCCCAAATCCGATCGTAATGGCGCCCAGCACATTGCTAAGCCAGCCTGACCAATCAATATAAACAACGGAGCTAGAAGCTCTCTTTAGCCCATTTAAGCATCTCAAAATATGAAACAATATTACAACAGAGGGGAAAACCAAGTCCCAAAATATACTAACTCCCATAGACCGAAGGGTCAAGAGTCATGAGCCTCTACTGAACATGAATGTATAAAGGTTTACAAAATACCAAGTGCGGAAAGAAATGTCAATACAGAATCAAAAGACAGTAGAAAGGAATATCGGGTCCTACGGACTCTGCAGCTACCTCGGATATCCACAAACGTCGCCTCGCACAGCTACTGGATCACTGCTGAGAGGTACCTGGATCTGCACACAAGGTGCAGGGAGTAAAATGAGTACTGCCAGACTCAGTGGTAATAAACAAGGGTAAGACAACGCAGATAAGAAATCCGCAATAAAACACTATGTAAAGCTATAATCAGCTACCCTGTCATAGATTCAATCTTCATTGTACCTGTTCTAACAAATACCAATAAATAGCATAACAGCTAGCAGATGTAGCTAAATGCAATGCAATGCATGATATGACCGCTACGGCGTGTAGCCCGACTCCAATTTTGGGTACCCGTGCTCACTGTGGGGGTTCAGACTTCGGAGGGGCTCCTACAGCCCAAGCACATCTCATAGAGATATCACTGCGGCGTGCAGTCCGATCCAACATATATCTTGCTGCGGCGTGCAGCCCGATCCACTACTAGTCAGCTAATATGCAGATACAGCCTCGCAAGCTCAAAAGTAGTTTTTGAAAACTCTTTTATTATTTTTCAGTTGGAAAACAGTAATACCAAGTTCCAGAGATTGGAATTAGCATAATAACAAAAATAGCTGCGGACTAGTAGTAAACTAGCATGTCTATGTGATAAGACAATGATAACGATCCTCGCGGGATCCAATAACCGGCTCACGGCCCACATGTATAATCAACCGCCCAAGAAGGGGGTTCCTCGGCTCAAGAGTGGCCATTATCACAATATATATATATACAACCATCCGAGAAGGAGGTTCGACGACTCTAGAATAGCCAATAATATAATATCAACAGGTTGGACTAATATGTAGTCTCCAGTTCATGATCGACCCCGCACTCTCAAGAGTGTGCGTGTCTCGCCGCTATACAGCGTCACAAAGTGGTATACCGGGGTTTCGAACCCGCTGGTCATCACCCACATCTATTACTCACCTCAATACAGCGCGACGACTATTCCGCAATGCCCTTGCCACGAGAATCAAGCTCCGCACGCGTAGAATCTGATCAAATACAGTAAAAATACAACAATTTAGGCCAATGGGACGACACCCAATCAATACAACTCAATTTACATCAAAATTCCCAAAGTTGTCAAAACCCGAGCCCCGGCCCACATTCCGAAAATTTACGAAATTCACATTTCTGGAACCCTCGTCTCAATACGAGTCTAAGCATATCAATTTTACCAAAATCGGACTCCATTTGCCCGTTCAAAACCTTGATTTTCTAAAGTCCAAGACTAGGGCTAAATCCTCCATAATTACCCCAAATTCTTCCATTTTCATGATATAATTGCATGATATTATCAATACAAATCATAATACGAGTTCATAGTTAATTACCTGATGATTTCCCTTGATTTCCTCCTCAAAATCGCCCAAAATCGCCCTTAAGCCGAGACCCCCAAATGTTAAAATGTTTCTGAAATTTTTCTAACTTCTGATACACTTACTTACAGCGATTTTCGCTTCTGCGGAACATTTTCCGCTTCTATGCTTCCGTATCCGCGACCAAAGGGTCGCTTCTGCGGTTCCAGGCCTAGCCGGCCACTTCCGCTTCTGCGAACCAAGGCCGCTTAAGCGGTCCCGCTTCTGCGAAGAAGCTTCCGCTTCTGCGGAAAAATCCGCCTCTGCGCGTCCTTGACCGCTTCTGCGGTATCGCCCAAGCGGAGAAACGTCCGCTTCTGCGGACCATGCCCCGATTGCCCTCGTCCGCTTCTGCGATCATTGGGTCGCACCGGCGACCCCGCTTCAGCGGAAAGGCGTCCGCTTCTGCAAAACACCCGCTCCTGCGCTCCCATATCCGCTTCTGCGGACTCGCTCCTGCGACCAAAATTCCGCAGGAGCGAAAATGACACAACCAGACTCTTCAACCTGCAATTTCCATGATTTTCTTCCGTTTAACCATCCGAAAACACCCCGAGGCCCCGGGACCTCATCCAAACACACCAACACATCTTAATACCTTATTCGAACTTGCTCCAATCCTCAAAACACGTCTAACAACATCAAAACTCATAATTCGCATCGAATTCAAGCCTAAATTCCTTAAAACATTCCAAATTGCACATTCAATCAAAAAACCCGACCAAACGACGTCCGAATGACCTGAAATTTTGCAGGCACATCCAAAATCACCTAACGAAGCTACTGCAACTGTCGGAATTCCATTCCGACTCCCGGATCAAAATATCACCTACCGTTCGGATTTCGCCAAAATTCAACCTTAGCCAATTCAAGCCTATTTCTACACCGGGCCTCCAAATTCAATTCCGATCGCTCCCCTAAGTCACAAATCACCTCCGGAACTATCCGAATCATCAGAATCCGATTTCGAGCACTCTAACTCAATAGTCAACTCTTGGTTGACTTTTCATATTCAAGCTTCCTTCAAACATGCTATTTGTTTCATTTTCAATCCAAATCACTCCTAACTCACCCGATATACTCTAATACTGTTTTAAAAGCATAATATATGTAAATGCAAGGTAACGGGGTGGTAATTCCCGTAACGACGGGCCGGGTCGTTACATGATGGCATAGGGAAATTTCTGAATGACTCTCGTGGTATGAATGGATGCTTGATGTGTTCTATGTATTCGTACAATGTGGAGTGTGGAATCAAGCACAGTGAATCATGTGTTATATAGGTGATGGGGACTAGAAGTTCTAGTAATCCGCCTATGCAGTGGTTGTATATCGTGTGTATCGGCACCGTTTAGCGATCATTGGAACTTGGAAGCCCTAGTGGCTCTCCCTTAGCTCGATATAATAAATTTGAGTTACGATACTTGATTTCAGACTGGTTGTCATAAGTTATGTTGTCTAGACTAATGTGATATGGACTATGTCGGAAATGGCACAAATTGTTTAACAGAGTGCATCAGAGTATGCTCCAGTAGGGTAGTTACCCAGGACCAGCGAGCGGCTGGTAAGTATTGCTTTGTTAAATAGGCCTTCGTGGCGGATAGCAGTGCAGAGGTTTCTACTATTGATTCAGTTCCAGTATTGGGGAACTTTGTAGGATGCGTTTCTTGTGGCCGAGCATAAGGCTATATATATGTTTATTGTAATGAGCAATTTGACTCGGTGTGCATTTCTTATTGCGAGAGTTTTGCGTGGATCGGATGGCCCGCCGCCATGGGTTATTTGGATCGGGTAGCACGCCGCCACAGGTATGGTATCTGGATCGGGTGGCACACCACCACGGGTATGTCATTTTGAGCAGGTTGCACGCCGTAACCGTGTAATATGGAGCATAGTTATTTTTTTATAGGTTACCTTGCGTACTATATTTCCTAGTCTCTGAGGAAAGTCAGTGTTGGGTGCCGCTCGGCAAATGGCGCATCGATTATGTCCTTATAAGATTTGATGGCGTATATTAATTGTTTCACCTTGGGTGAGATTGATTGCTTGAGTTCAGAACTAAATCTGTGCGTGGCTGACTGTTTTGAGCATGATGAGATGACTTGAGGTGCTTCATGGGTAATAGTGTTTGGATGGAATCATAAGTTGTGGCAAGGCCATATGATGTTATGACCTTTCGAGGAGAGTTCGGGTACTCTATTTCTGTAATGTGAGACGGGATCTCAGTCCGATGTTATGATGGTACAGAGGAATTGAATTATAGCTATTGTGTTTGAGTTAGTTGTCATGAGTTGAGTATGTTCAGTCGTTTCCTATTTGAGCCTGTGTTGTACTTGTCGTGGCTTAGGCCGGTGTGGAGGTGTCATATCACCAGTGCGGTGTGTTTTAACTGAAATGATCGTTGGAGCCGTTAATGAGTGCGGGCATATGTGGTTTAAGCTGGTTAGAAAGGTAATATCGAGGCTTGGCTCCAAAATTTATTGTGGTATTAGCTAAAATCGAAAAGGAATCGTGAATGGATGACCTGAGAAATGGATTCGCTATATCGCATGTTTCAGCTGCCGTGGGCAGGGTATGGAGGTGTTGGAATAAGACTTTAGCTAATGAATAAGGTTTTTCAGCTAGTATTTGGTTATTGTGGGAAATTGTTGTGATTAGAGGCCATCGCCTCGAGTGATTGGGTTGTTTGGTACACCATAAGATCTCACTCGGAGTGGCGAGTATGGGCTATTACAATTGGTTCGGGTGTATTTTTAGTATAGACGTGGGAGTCAGATTTGGTATATGATTTCGGAAAGGGCAATGTGGTCTATGTTCCAGATGGACTGTGGAAGTTCAGCTATATTGTGTTATCGGACTTATGATAGAGAGGGTGACGTGGTACCACCCCGCATACATGCTTGGTAAGGTCATACAACTATTGAATTGTTTCCAGTACAACTCTGAGTACGCTCGAGGACGAGCATTTGTTTAAGTTGAGGAGAATGTAACGACCCGACTTGTCGTTACGGGAGTTATCGTCCCGTTTTCTTCATTTAATACCTCAATATGCTAATTTATATGTGTTCGTAAAGTTAGAAGCAAATCGGAAGAAATTTAGATAAAAATGAGGCCATAAACCTCTTTATTAGAAGAATAGGTTGGAAAAATCAACCGAAGGTTGACCGGTGAGTTAGACAACTCGAAATTGAATTCTGATGATTCGACTAGTTTCGAGGGATCATGTATGAATTAGGAGAGCAATCAGAATCGAATTCGGAGGTCCGGTGTAGTTTTAGGCTTGAATTGGCTAAGGTTGAATTTTGGCGAATTCCGGATGGTAGGTGAGATTTTCATCCGAGGGTCGGAATGGAATTTTAAGAGTTGCAGTAGCTCCATTATGTGATTTTGGATATGCGTGCAAAGCTTCAAGTCATTCGGAGGTGTTTAGGTCCGGTTTTAGATCAAATGCAAGTTTAGGAAGTTTTAGAAGAACTTAGGTTTGAATCCGATGTAAATTTGGTGTTTTGACGTTAGTTTTGGTGTTTTGAGAGTGAAACTAAGTTTGCATGATCATATGTGGCATGTTAGTATGTTCTTATGCAGTCGCGAGGAGCTCGGGTGAGTTTCAGATAGGTTTGGGTTGCGTTATGCTCGTTTTTCTTATGCTTCGACATTGTTTCTTCAAGATTAAATGATATCATATTGAACACATGAGCTCCGATTACTGTTTTGAATGAAGCATTAGATCTGTATCATAATTACGGACCCGTAGCAAAAAGAATCATCAAATTTGGACATCGTATGAGGATTTTATGGCCATTTTACTAAAGTTGCCTAGATTTTCAGGTTACTGACGAAACTGTCCCTGACGGCGCATTAAAAACCTGCACTATTCGCAAATCTTAAAACCTACATATCTCCTTCATTATAAGGTAAAATTGAGTGATTCAAAAGCCTAAATTCATTATAATTTCACAAGGAATCCATCGGGAGCAGTACAATGCGTGAAAATTATACCTATAATGAGCATGTCGAGTTTTCTTCCAATTTTGGAACGGGATGAAGCTTCTGAGGCGATTATTAAGAGAGAAATCAATGGGTAATCGCTGGAGGTAAGTTTCTTGACTCAAAAACATGATTTTATGTTATAATCAATACCAAAATTCCTGAAATTGGTAGAATTTGTGAAGAACTAGAGCCTAAATCATGAAAATGAATTTTTGGGGTTTGAAAGGCCATTCAAACTCCGATTTCGATAAATTTTATACGCACGGACTCGTGGCGAGACGGGGAATCCGTTGGTATGATTTTCGGAATTTTTTGAGAACTGGTCCCGAGGCTCGAGTTTTACCAACTTAGTGCATTTGGGCGTATTTCGTGTAAATTGAATTGGGTTATGTTTCTTTGACCCATATTTGATATAATTATTGTGGTTTGACTAGAATCTACACACTAGGCGAGAAATTCAAAAGGAAAAGGCATTGCGGACGAGTCTACGGCCGGATAGAGGTGAGTAGTTTGTGCATATGGTAGCCTGAGTGTTCGAAACCCCGACTTAGCACATTATGACGCTAGTAGGGCGTGGCTCGCACCCCGTGGCAGGTGCGGGATTGATTGTGACTGGGTATTGAGACTTAGTTCATCCCGCATGAGTATAATATGATAATTGTGGTTGAAAAACACTGTGTTTGATATACTTGTGGGCTATAAGCCGTGTTTGGGGCCTTGTGCCGACCTGTAATATCCCTAGGGGATAGTTATATATGTGATAGCTATACTTGCTTAATCACTGATCTCAGTCCTGGATTGGAAATCACCGTATTGAAATGATAAGTCACTTGTTTTTGGGAAAATTAATAAAAGTTAAAGTATTTTCATAATTTATGAACTGGAACCTGGAAATAAATAATTTGAGCTGTTGTGTGACTTATATGTTTCTTGTGGGCTGAGGATGGATTGGGCTGTACACCGCAGCGGTTGATATGAGGATCGGGCTACACGCCGCATCGGTATTGCACTTGGGCTGTAGGAGCCCCTCCGGAGTCTGTACACACCCCTAGTGAGCGCCGTCGATGTTAAATGGATCGGGCTACACGCCATAGCGGTTATATGCATTGCATTGCATCTTTATCTGTTGAATTCTCTGTGATGGTTGTACTGTACTGTTGTTGCTAGTTCGTAGGAGGAATCAGACTGTAGTTTAGCTTCATTATGTGGTATTCTGTGGATTTCTTACTTTCAGCTACTTGTATATATTTATCACTCACTGAGTACTTAGTACTCACCTCTACTTCTGCACCTTTGTGTGCAGATTCAGGTACACATGAGGGATATATGAGCACTCCAGCTTTTATCGGTATTTATCCGAGTTGCTGAGGTAGCTGCTGGCGTTCGCAGGACCTGGCATCTCTTCTTATTCCAGTTTTTCTTTGTATACACATTATTCTGACTTGAGTATTTGGTTTAGGTATTATATCCGATCATGTTAGAGGCTCTAGACTCATGACCCTAGATCTTTGGGTGATTATTCAGTTTAGTTTTATTGTTGATACTAATATTCAGGAAATTGATTTGAGCTTCATGCTCGGGATGAGAGTGTAAATGGTCGGGCTTGCCTAGCAGTTGTGTTGGGCGCCATTACAACCGGGATTGGGGTCGTGACACCATTGCAATATAGCACTGAGGCCTATATCTAAAACAAATAGAGATGAATATTATTTCAACCATATAGGCCCGTTAACATCCCGTTATCCTGTTAACAATCAGTTGTATTTCACAGGAATCAAAGTTTCCTTTTATTCATATTGAAGTAATCTCCCACATGTAGGCATGTTTACTAATACGTTTAGTGTCATCCAATATACCAGGGTTCCACGATTTTATACCAGGAGCGCATGCACCTGGTACACCTACTATAGCTATGTGTACCATAACTATGATAATTTATAATAAACGTATTAATTGTGAATAATACGGTCTATGATTGATTTATACTATACTTTAGTATATGAAATACCCTTTGGAACTTAGTCCAACTACTAAGCACAAGTTTTTAACCACCGACGACAATGCATTCATTTTCAGTCAATCATGCTTCAAAGATTTGGAGACATTATCTATATGGTTTGACATGTGAGGTGTACACTAATCACAAAAGTCTTCGGTACTTGTTCAAGCAGAAGGAGTTGAATTTGAGGCAGAGGAGATGGTTGGAGTTATTGGAAAATTATGATGTTATTATTTTATATAACCCGGGGAAAGCCAAAAAGTTTATCAAGGATTTGTAAACATCCTTGATAAAGATAAGGTTTTTATGTATGTAGATTTGTATTCAGTAGATACTAGGTTGTGATACTAAATTATTACCCCTTTTGGAAGCATCTCTCCAAACATTTTTAGAAGGACAATTCGATCTATTTAAATCTAGTAATAATAATTCCTAATCGATCAAGATCGTAATACACTAGTTTGTCATAGGTCACATTACAATATGGTGATGCAATTGACCCTAAACTTCTATTTATTGGCTCTATTTAAGAAGGACTATTCATCCTTCGCCCTATCCATCGAGAGCTACTCAATCTGCACCTCTTGATATCAAGTTCCTATTCACAAAAACATGCTACATATTTTAGCTATTTTAAAGAAGAAATGATAATGCATCACAGATTCTGATTTCCAATCATATTTCTCAAGGCCATGTCCTCACACATCCTGACCCGTGCCACGCCCTCGTCCTGCCATGTCCTGCGACGTCCTGACACATCCTATGGCCATGTCCCGCGATGTCCTCACCCATGCCATGTCCTACGACATCCTGACACGTCCTGAAACGTGCAATGGACATGTCCTAACATATCCTGACCCGTGCTATGCCCATATCCCGCCATGTCCTGAAACATCCTGTGGCTTATCCTACGACATTCTGATACGTCCTGACCCATAAAAAAAGAAGAACGCTATAAATAAGTGAAAATATATATAGATGTGGTCCACTCCCCTAAAATTGCTAGACTGTATATTATAGCCGAGGATGCTCTCACGTTTACATCCTATATGTATTACTTTTTGTGTTGGGGATTCACATACTATCATATAATCCTATATTGTACAAAGACTTATATGGTTGCTCATAACCTATTGCTCACTTCCGATAATTTAGAATAGCGACGGTTGGGAGTAATGCACCCCGATTGCGCTGCTCCCTAATGTTTAAACAGGTTCGCGGACTTGTGTCATACCTAAGAAAAATATTTGGATGCGGCTATGCATATATGTTCATATGCATAGCCAGCTATAAAAATTCTATAATAAAAAATTTACTGTGGTTCTATATATAATGTGATTTGGAAGTTTTCCTCGGGTATGCGATGAGAACGGAGTTTAAAAATATATTAGTCAACAGTAGTGCACATATGAATCCTGTTGGACTAGAATTAAGTCCATACTAGGACTTAATTCGTTAAACATGATATTGAATAGCCTAGTATCTGTTTAATATCTCCAAACTGTGCCCGCTAACCCGGCATGTATTCCTGTCAAGAAGACTTGAGCGGTATGTATAATACGATTGTAGTCATAGAAACTAACCGCACATGTCCCCAACAACCTGTCGAATGACCTGAAATTTGGGGGTATTATAGTCCAATGGACTTATGTGGTAGTTACATCCACTTACGTTCAAGTACGAAATCTCTTCCTATGACTAAATAACAATTTTGTGTTATACTTATTAACATCCCTAGTTTGTATGTTTATACAAATGATAGTCTTCATATATAAGACTATCAACAAATTTTTATATCATGTGGGGATGTTAAACATAGTATCTTGAACGTAAACATGATATTGAATAGTGAGCAAGTGTTTGCAAAAAACCTTTTGCCAACACTTTGAGGAAACCGTATTATTCCTCACATAAAAAAACCCTACATAAAAAGGGATTTAGTTGGATGATGCAAAGGTGCAGGAAATACTCATGTACACAAGATGTAGACAATAAAATCCCAATTAAAGGGGTTCATTTGATGACACATCAGTGTAAAGAAGCCTTAAACAGCAAGGAAATGACAATAGAAGTCAGACCTAGTACAGGAAAAATGATTAATTTGGTAGATCTGACTATGGACTATACATGCAATACAGAGGAGACAAATCAGCATACCTCTTTTTTCTATGACATAATGTTCAGCATATGACAATCCACGACAAGGCAGGCAATTGATAGGATGAAGCAGCATATGGCTAAATCGACGCAGTATCTATGGATCTTCAAATCTCTCAAGCAGCAAGGCAAATATGGAGAAAATAGAGAGCTTCAACAAAAAAATGAGAGGAAAAATCAATGGCGAGGAGGGAATAAAGATCGGAAACAAATGAAAATATTGGAAATGGTTACCTGGAGTGTGAGTGTCGGAGAGATATGTGTACAAATCAAAGGTAGTATATCAATGCATCCAATTTGATCTAAGTCTACTAATCAAAGTGTAGACTTGGTTCATATCCAATTTGTCCTGTGTAGGCATAGTACAAATATGCGTTTTCTATAAATATCATCCCAATACAAATACTATATCAATGATAAAACTAGGTCCTTTCTTTCCTGTTAAATCCTACTGTATGTTCTGACTTCTGAAACTCTCCTCTCTTTACCACCATAAATCCATTTGAATCAATTGAAGGATGACAGCCATACAATGCATTTATAATCTGAAATAGCCTAATTCTCTTAAACATTCTGGGCTTTTTCAAAAGACTTGCTTCTGCCTTTGTATTATTGTTTAGCTGTATGAAGTTCTCCTTGGAATGAGTGCTGAGCACTAATACCACCAAATGATCCTTTCCAACAGCATAAAACAACAATACATCTTCAAAACCTGCAAAAAAACTAACAGTGTTAGTATAACTTATTGTCACTTTGCTCTCCTCTTCACAGATTTGAGCAAAATGACAGCATTTAGCTCCTGAAATTCTCCTCATTAGACATTCCTTTTCACATCTAGTTCCTTGCAACCTTTACTCTTAGACATGGACATTGCATTTTATCTTCATTGATGATCCTTCTGCGATAACTATCCAGCCCCAAAAATCAAAACTCTCTATATCTCCATGATCCAGGGCATGATTAGCCAAATGATCTGCAAGTTTATTTCCTTCTCTAAAAATGTGGGTTGTCATAGGACCTTCCGTTTATATATCGTGGTTGTAATTTTGTAATTGACTGTCTATGAATATGATTTCATTCATATACTAGGGCCATACGCATACTAGGACGCATCGGCCTATGACAACCACATAAGTCCATTGGACTAATACGATTGTACTCATAGGACCTTACGTTTATATATCGTGGTTGTTATTTAGTAATTGACCGTCTATGAATATTATTTCATTCATATACTAGGACGCATCGATTGTAGTCATAGGAACTTCCGTTTATATATCGTATTGGGAGTAATGTCATACGTTCATACTAGGACGCATCGGCCTACGACAACCACATAAGTCTATTGGACTAATACGATTGTAGTCATAGGAACTTCTGTTTATATATTGTATTGGGAGTAATGCCATACGTTCATACTAGGACCCTAGTATATGAATGAAATCATATTCATAGACGGTCAATTACTAAATAACAACCATATACTAGTATGAATATGATTTCATTCATATATTAGGACGCATCGGCCTACGACAACTACATAAGTCCATTGGACTAGTACGATTGTAGTCATAGGGACTTTCGTTTATGTATCGTATTGGGAGTAATGTCATACGTTCATACTAGGACGCATCGGCTTATGACGACCACATAAGTCCATTGGACTAATACGATTGTAGTCATAGGACCGTCCGTTTATATATCATGGTTGTTATTTAGTAATTAACCGTCTATGAATATTATTTCATTCATATACTAGGGCCATACGCATCGGCCTATAGCAACCATATTGGCCCGTTTACTTGTAAGGCCCCGTAAAAGTTTTGTGCATAAAACCTAGTAGCTGTGGTGTCTTGGTCCGAATAATGTGTTAGGAATGCGTAGAATTCTTCGCGGCGAGCTTGCGAGCCGCGGTTGGGACCCTTGGTAGTGATTTAAGTGTCAAAAATGATGAGAATAAAATTTTCCAGAAAAATGTCAAATATGCGGTCAAGAATGCGACCCCCTCTAAAATCCCAACACCTAAGTTCATCTTTTCTCTTCCTATCGATTCACTCACCCTAAACGCTGTTATTTTTCTGGACAAAATCAGCTCAACATTAGCTCCAAAAAAATAAAAAACAACACCAAAATGCAATAGTAAGATGAGGACGACCCAGTAAAGAAAAACCCTATTTCTCTGCCTTCTCTCTAGGACTAGAGAGAGAAAGGGGTGATTTCAATGTTCAAGGCATAAATCCTTCATCTTTCAAGTTTTCTTGTCAATTTGTAGACCAAAACACTGTTATTTCCTATTGCCAACAATCCCCAGTAGTTTCCATCCACAAATTTTTCATTTTTTGTCCAGTTTAATTTGACGAACTACTGTTCATCGGCTCAACAGCGATTTACTGTTCCATTGGATTACTGTAGAGATTTTGTGTCTCTGTAGCAACTCGAGCCTACTGTAGCGTCGCGTTTGTTCACTTTTTGATTCATCGCCTAAGCCTCACTGCTCATCGACGTTGAATTTCTTCATTTGAGCTTCTAATTCGAGCAGCTCAGCTAGGTGAAGAACTACTGCTCCATTGAGTTTCATGGAGTTTTGCTGCTGAAGTTCTGTGAACTACTGTCATTAGCTCAACACTGCTCCATTGGAGACCTTGATTTACGGTAGTTTGTCACTTGAAAGCACATATTGTAGCAAAGAGGAGCTGCTAGCACATTTTGGCCCTGTTTCATCAGCTCTGGATAAAACCTGGGAGCCTAGGGAGAGACGAGCTTCACTGTAATGGCCTCGTCGGCCACTGCCCAGCCTCCTCCTGAGGTTGGGCAGTCGTCTCTCAATCATACAACAGCCCTACAAACATCTGCTAATCATCAAACAAACCAAACTTACGCTAACCTACTCCAGCCGTCAGCACTAAACAATCCAATGCAAGTACAAAGGTTTATCTTGAAGCCAGTTGAGATCTTACATGGTGAGCCAATGATTCGATGGAAGAAGGCAGAAGTTAAGCAATCAATAATACAACAAGGCCTGAACCTAGCAGTGCTTGGCAAATTCTCATACGGCAAACCTGCGATACAAGAGCTGAGGAAGGTTATACCAATCCAATGTGAACTAAAGGGTGCTTGTTCTGTTGGTTTGATCGAAGAATCACATGTCCTGATCAAGCTATCGTTGATGGAGGATTATATTCACCTGTTATCAAAACCAGCATTTTATTTGAAGGCGCAAGGTGATTACTGGCAGATGCGATGCACGAAGTGGAGTCCATGGTGGACTCCGGATGTTGAAACACCAATTGCAATCGCATGGATCTCGTTTCAGGACCTACCACCTAATTTCTTTGGTAAGGAGTTTGTATTTTCATTGGCAAGTGCAGTAGGTAGGCCGTTACATGTTGATTTGGCTACTCAAAATGGTACATGACCTAGTTGTGCGAAAGTGAAGGTGGAGGTGAATTTACTTGCTACATTGCCACAAAGGATTAAGATTATTGAAGAAGCTGATGAAACAGGTCCAGAGGAGTCGAAATGGATCAAAATTAGGTACGACTATATGCCTAAATATTGTAAGACCTGTAAAAAGCAAGGCCATAATGAACGAGAATGCTGGATAATTCACCCAGAATTACATAAGAATGCTACTGGAGCAGGCAAGGAACAGGCGAAGGAACAAGCAATCATTCTGAGTACTGATGTTGTTGGCACAGCAGCAAACTTTACCAAGGTATTATCAAGTGGAAAAGTACTTGGGAAGCCAGTCACTAATCATGCTAAACAGGAGTGGATGAAGGCCAGAAAGAATAAGTATCATAGAGATGAACGAGGTTACATAATTGAGGAGAATAAGGAAAATGAAGATCACAAGGGTAAAGGAAAGCTTAAAGAAGGTGCTGTGATTTCAAATAACAGATTTGGAGCATTAGAGATGGAAGAAGAAGTGCAACCAATTATGCAAATTATAGATGGAACAGAAGATAGAGGAGACAAGGCAATAGGACAAGACCAAAATAATAAGGAGAATAACAAAGTAAAGCAATGGGAAAGTAAGGGGAATTGCTCTCCTAATCCTACTTCATTTGGGATTGGAGAAGGTCATACAGGAAATTTTGATCAAAAGGATGGTGGAAAAGGATCTGTTGGCAAGGAGGAAATTGCAGCTAGGAAAATAAAAAGGGAAGCAGTGGAGAAGAGCAATATGGTAAGGGAATCAGGTGGTGAATCTACCGATGATGTTGCAGTCAGAAGGGAACAAACCATAGACTGGGTGCATAGGAGATTTGGGACAAGTAAAGAGGAGCTTCAATTATGTAATGTGGCTACAAATCGATCCTGTCAAGAAATACCATCACAAACTCATGAGAACTCTGGACAAAAGGAAGATTTTCATGAGGTCAACTCTGTTAAGACCTTATGGAGTGAAGAGATTGAGATTATAGATAAGCAGACGGCAAAAGAGCAAGTGTTTGGAGGCAAGGAAAAGAAAAACAATGCTAGACATGCTGCCAGGGAAGATGCTACAGTAAACGATAGCACTGGTAAAGCTAATGATGAAGATAATGCAAACTGCATGATGAATCAACATGAAAATATCACTGGGGAGAGTTCAAGGAGTAAGCAAGGAAGATCTACAACAAGATGGAACAACTTTACAAGTGAAGTCTACACAGCAAGCCAATGGAACAGTAAAATCTAGTGTACTTGGGAAGATTTTGGCATCTGTATATGGAAAAGAGATTGATGGGGATGTTTCTACAGATGTATTAAAAGAATCAGAGGTTATACACAAACAACTAGAGCAAGACACGGGAGTTGGTCGTAAAGAAATAGTAAATGCTGCATGTAATACTACAGTGAACCCCGACCTAGGATCTGTGTATGCGCTGCAATTTAAACTTATGCAAGAGAATTTAGAGACCATGGGAAATACCTCAGGATTGCAACATGGTACTGAGGTCACAGAGCATGCAATTGTTGCCAAGGATACTGGAGAGATTGAACCTATTCTTGTGGCATGTGCCTCAAGCACAGGATTGCCAATGCAGATCCATCTTAATATGCCATTAAGGACTCCAAATCAAGTGTTGCATGATATTATTACTCATAAGGAGCTACCAGTTGATATACAACAGACCATATTGAAACAACAAGCACAGATAGAAGATGAGGAAGAAAATGAATCTCTAGCTGAAAATTTCAAAGCTATTGCAAGGGAGGGGGATTTATCTCCTAAGTCAGCAGTTGGAAGTGGGAAGAAAAGCATAAAAAAACAACATAAAGAGCTGCAACCACCTGTTAGAATTTTGCCCGGAAGGGCAGCCTCTAATGTGTCAAGATGAAGGTCAAGACTCTCATTTGGAACATAAGGTCTGTAAAAACTCAGCAGGCCTTTCAAAGGGTTATTAATATGCAGAAGGAGCATGGTTTCTTTATTGTTGCATTGATGGAACCAATGCAAAAGTTGAAATTTCTCCAGAAGTATAGAAGAAGGCTAGGTATGGAAGCTGCAATCTCAAATGTGAATGGTAAGATTTGGTTGTTCTTTGATGTTGTGGTAGAATGGGATCTATTAATAGACACTGAACAACAAATTACACTAAGAGTATATCATCGGGAACTTGGTAAATTCGTAATGATGACATTTGTATATGCCAAGTGTTGTGCAATTGAAAGATTAGAATTATGGGATAATTTATACTATTTGGCAAGTGATATGGATTTGCCTTGGCTAGTTGGTGGTGACTTTAATGTTGTGATGGGAGAGGAAGAGAAGATAGGTGGTCTGCCAGTATATCCTCCTGAATATGAGGATTTTGCCTTCTGTGCTAATTCATGTGGGCTTTTTGATCTTGGTTACAAAGGGAGCCCTTTTACATGGTGGAATGGTAGGCCAAATGCAGAGTGCATTTTTAAAAGGCTTGATCGAATTCTGGTGAACATGCCATTTCAGAACTTATTCCCAACGATTGAAGTGGAACATCTTATTAGAACAGGCTCTGATCATGCTCCTCTGTTGATGAGCTGTGGTGAAGAAGCAATGAGCTTTATAAAGCCATTTAAATTTCTGCACTTCTGGACACAACATGAAGAGTTCTTAGGGGTGGTGAAGCAGAACTGGGCTGCTGACTTCACTGGAGATCCTTTCTTGATGTTCAAGCAGAAGTTGAAAAGAGTCAAAATTGCTTTGTCAAAGTGGAGTAAACTCACTTATGGGGATATTTTCAAAGAGTTGGCTATCAGAGAAGACGTGGTGAGAATCAAGGAGCAGCTATTTGAGGAGGAACCATCGATTGAAAACAGAATAGTCCTACAACAAGCTCGAGGCAGAGTTGAAGAAGTATTTGACCCTTGAAGAACAATATTGGAAACAAAAGGCAGGTATGAATTGGTTTGAAGAAGGAGATAGAAATACAAGGTTCTTTCATAATTGTGTAAATGGAAAAAGACAAAAGTTGAAATTGAAAAGGATCATGGATAGTGATGGTGCATGGATAGAAGATCAAGATAAGCTATCACAGGCTGCTGTAGAATTTTACCTGAAGCAATTCACAAGTGAGGGTGATGCTGAGAACTTTGAAATGCTGAACAATGTGCCTACCATGGTGACAGCAGAACACAACATTGAGTTATGTAGAATTCCAACTCAGAAGGAGGTTAAAGATGCTGTTTTTGCACTAAGTGGTGAGAGTGCAAGCGGGCCAGATGGTTTCTCGGGCTTATTCTTTCAAGCATGCTGGGAGATTGTGGGGCAGAATATCCATGAGTTGGTTGTGTTGTTCTTTGAGGGTAGACCTTTGCCCAAATCAATAACACACACAAACTTAGTGTTGCTACCTAAGAAGCCTCAAGTGCAAACATTTTCTGATCTTAGACCCATCAGCTTGAGTAATTTTATCAACAAAATCTTCTCCAGAGTAGTACATGATAGGCTTGAAAAGATACTGCCCTTATTAGTTTCATTGAACCAGTCCGGCTTTGTCAAAGGAAGGAGCATTTTTGAAAACATCTTACTGACTCAGGAGATTGTGACTGACATCAGAATAAGAGGAAAGCCAACAAATGTAGTGATCAAGTTAGATATGGCCAAGGCATATGATAGGGTGTCTTGGAAGTTTTTGATGCATGTACTAAGGAAGATGGGATTTGCAGAGTGTTTTATACACATGGTGTGGAATTTGATATCAAATAATTGGTACTCAGTGATGGTGAATGGCCAGGCTACAGGTTTCTTTCACTCGACAAGAGGGGTGAAGCAGGGAGACCCTCTATCCCCAGCATTGTTTGTTCTATCAGCAGAGGTGCTATCTAGATCACTGAATAAGTTATTTGAAGACGGGCAGTTTAGAGGATTTGGAATGCCAAAGTGGTCTGATCCATTGAACCACCTTGCTTATGCAGATGACACTATAATATTTGCCTCAGCTGATCCTTATTCCTTGCAGAAAATTATGGAAGTCTTGGCATTATATGAGAAAACATCAGGACAGTTGATAAACAAGGCAAAGAGCTCTTACTATGTACATTCAAATATTGCAGCAGGATTGAAAGCTACAGTAGCTAATATAACTAGTTTCTCTAAAGGCACATTCCCATTTACATACCTAGGATGTCCAATCTTTTACACAAGGAGGAGGAAGAACTACTATAATGATCTGATTCAGAAGGTGAAGGCAAAGTTGCACTCATGGAAAGGGAAGTTACTGTCATATGGAGGAAAGGCTACATTGATATCAAGTGTATTACAAAGCATGCCAACTCACATCTTGTCTGTCCTAGATCCACCAAACAATGTCATTGAGCATCTCCATAAGACATTTGCAAGATTTTTTTGGAGTAACAAGGAAGAAGGAAGAAGTAGGCACTGGACAAAGTGGCAGAACTTATGTCCGCCAAAGGAAGAAGGTGGTGTAGGTTTCAGATCTCTCTTTGATGTGTCTAAAGCCATGTTTGCAAAGCTATGGTGGAGATTCAGGACAACAAAATCACTATGGTCCAACTACATGTGGAACAAATATTGCAAGAAAGAGGCACCTACTGTGGTTCAATATAGGAAGAATGGTTCTCATGTTTGGAGAAAAATATTGAAAGCCAGAGATGAAGTCGAGCATGAAATATTTTGGGAGATGAACAGGGGAGCTACTAATATATGGCATGAAAATTGGACTGGATTGGGGCCTTTGTATCATGTAGTCCCTTCAGATTTTCACATCAATGAGGAGCTTCAGGAGGTGGCAGACTTAAGAGAAGAAGGGCAGTGGAATGATGCACTGTTGAATCAAACTTTTCCAGCAGATATTGTAAATCACATCCGAGAAGAAGTACAGTTTATGCCTACTGATGAGTACTGGGACACTCCAAGGTGGATGCCTTCAACATCAGGAAAATTTACAGTGAGTAGTGCTTGGAAAATACTGAGACATAGAGAACCAGTTAGTTCGGAATATGCAAGGCTATGGACAAAAGGACTGCCCTTCAAAATCTCATTCTTTTGCTGGAGAGTTTGGAAAGGAAAGGTTCCAACAGATGATATATGGAGAAATGGAGGATATATGGTGGTTTCTAAATGTTGGTGCTGTCTTTCACCTAGAGAAGACTCTTTTCAGCATCTTTTCTTGCACAGTGATACTGCACAAAAAGTGTGGAGTACATTTAGCCAGGCTGCAGGTTTAATGATCAACATGATACAAGTGCATCAAATTATAAGGGAGTGGTGGAATGCTAAATGTTGTCCCAAGCTGAAACCTTTGTTTCAGGCAGTCCCTCCAGTTATTCTATGGGAGATATGGAAGAGGAGAAATACAATGAAACATGGAGGCTCAGTGTCTTGTAGCAAGGTTATTCATGAAGTAAATAGGACACTGCATTATTTGGCTAAGGTAAGATATCCATGGCTCACTGGGATTCCAATGTTGTGGCCAGATATGATCAAATTCTTCGAGCAATACAAGCCAGTTATAGTGACAAGAAGAGTAACATGGCAGACTCCATATGATAGATGGTTCAAATGCAACACCGATGGTGCATCGAGGGGGAATCCAGGCCTTAGCTCTTTTGGTTTTTGTGTGAGGGATCACAATGGAGATATGATTTTTGCTAGTGCAAGGGAGATAGGTGAAACAACAAACATAGTAGCAGAGGCAAAGGCAATAGTACATGGGCTGTCATACTGTGTGGAGAAGGAGTTACACCCATTGATCCTGGAAACTGACTCGTTGGTGATGAAAAAAGTGATTGAAGATGAATGGGAGGTACCATGGAGTATAGCAGCAGATGTGAAAAAGATCAAGGACTTCAAGAGGACATACAATGTCATATTTCAACATGTACTAAGGGAGGGAAACACAGTAGCAGACTATTTAGCTAACTTGGTTTTTTCTTTTGCAGTTACAGTTAACTTTCATTCATTTCAAGAATTACCAGCTAAAGGAAAAGCATTGATCAACATGGACAAAGCTCAAATTCCTAATTTAAGAGTTCGGATTGCCAAAAGAAAAGCACCAGACTAATGGAGAGGCAACCATCGTCAGCACTGTGCTCATTAACTTACTGGAGGTTGTTAAATCACTGCTCAGTGGTATCAGCATGTATTCATGCTCAATCTGAGAGTGTTTTGATAATTTTCAGGAAGGGAGTGTGCACAGTAAAGGTTTCACTAGATGAGCAGATCAATTGTGAAAGCAATACATGCAGGAACATCATGAGCATTATTTGCGGGATCATTTGTTTTGGCATGGGAATGGAGATAGTATTAGCTATTCTAATTACCAGTAACATCAATTGGCTTCTGTTGATTTCACCGATTCATCGAAAAGGATTAAGTTTGAAGGTTTTGCAGCACACCATAAAAATCATAACAATTCCTTGGAACTCACGATCATTCACAGACATGGTATGGTTTCTGAGCAGTTTTGGACACTTTGACATGAGTTGCATTGGAAGATCAATTGTGCTATTGCTAGGCATGGTATGCACTCGACCTACATTGTCTCATCGAACAAGGACATATATGAAAATGGAAGTTACAACAGCCATTTGGAATTCGCGATTACATACTTGTTATGTTATGGCTGCTTTATATGTTTGGAATATGTTGGATATTGCTGTGTCATTTTCCAGTGGTATTAGTATGTTTTCATACTCAGTCTGGAGATGATATAGTAGTAGACAATATATATGTGCTATGGTTATTGCAGGAAATCGAGGCAAGAGGTGAAAAGCACACAGGCAGCATCATCATCAGCATCATTGGCTGGGCTTTCTGCATTGCAATGACAAAGATGTCACTGTTAGATAGCTCAAGGGACACGCTCACTTGGTTTGATTCAAGTACACTAGTTCATCGAATATCAACAATCATGGCATACAACATGGAAGCTACAACAGATACTTGGAGTTCACGATCGACTAGTGTCAAGATATGGCTTATTTCTGTGTTTGGAATATATTGGATATTATTATGTCATTTTTCAGTGGTATTAGTGTGGTTCCACACTCATTCTGGAGGTGACATAGTAGTATACAATGTACAAGGGCAACATATACTAAAGGTGATTGAGACAATATCTTTTCATTGCAGTGAATTATCGGATGGGAAGTCAATTCTTGTTCCTATACTGTGGTACTCTTGGATCGACTTGATCATTGCCTACACTCCGCATACCTTGGCACCTGGTGAGAGCTTGAGTGGTGCTACATGGTACTTGAAATGGGCAGGAGAAGTCAATCATAGCTGCAGGACATGGAAATATTCATTTAGACTTCATGTTATAGATGATATTAGTTTTCTGATTAGATTCTATGTTTACATAGATTTATTTCACAGTCTACTGGTAGTAGCAGGACAAATTGTATCCTTTTGGACCCGGATTGGGATTTTTATTCGTTTATTTATATATTAGCCACTAGGTACAATGCCTAGTGGTATATTTTGCAAAAAAAAAAAAAAAAAAAAAAGAATGCGATCGCAAACCTGACATGCGGACCGCATTCTTGCCGCAAAACGTTCCAGAGAGTTTCCCAAAAATCGTGCAAAAGTGCGGTCGATATGCGATCGCATGTCAAATCTGCGGTGCACTTTGCGACCGCGGATCAAGCATGCGGACCGCATTCTGGCCGCATTCCTTAACAGAACCTGTGTAAAATTTGGGGCAATTCTGCGGTCACTATGCGGACCGCATGTGGATTCTGCGGTCGCATAGTGACCGCATAATTGACCCCGGCCCAGAATTTTGTAACATTTTGACCCGATCTCTTCTTTAATATAACACATTTCTTCTTCATTTTATCATATCATCTCACCAAAATTAGAGAGAGAGAGAGGGTTTTTAGAGAGAGAAATCTTTCATCTTCAAAGATTGTTCCAACCACCTTAATTCCAAGGGATCCTAGGGCAAGGATTCAACTTCCCCAATCTTTTCAAGGTAAAAACCCTAACTATTTTCTTTGATTTTCAGTTTTAATTGGGTAAAGAGAGGTTTTCATATAATAGCTTTTAAAAATAGAATTTTTACACTCATGCATGATTATTGATCTTGATTTTTAGTAAAACAAAAGAAGTAAGTAGAAGTAAGAGTCTTCAAGAACAAGGTTGGCAAGAATAGGATATCTTGGGTAAGCATAAAGTAGAAAGTTAACGGAAGAAAACTCATCACCAGGTATGTATGGCTAATTTTGATTCTTGTGAAATCGCCTATATGTGTGAAGTTTGTTTGTTTCGTGTTAAATTGACAAATTGTGTGAAATTCTTGATGTTGATGTTGGATATTCAAAGTTTGTTGTCGAGCTATGAGTGATGTAAAATGAGAGTTTAATTTGGCAAGAGAATTGTGAATAATGACTATGATGGCCTATATGGTACCTTGTGGAAAACAAATGAAACACTTGAGAATTGGTTTATTGTGGAAAGAGATGAAACACTTGAATTGTGGAAATATTGTAACATGGTTGTGATATTGAATTGAGAAGAAATTGAGAACATGAACCAATGTGTAAGTTGCTTATTTGAATTTGTTGAAATTGTGTGTAGTACCTTATCTGCTGTTTGAAATTGTTGTGTTTTCAACTGTAAGGCGGGGTCGTGTTGCGCGCCGCAACGTGGTGAAATAAGGTGTGGGTTGGGGTGATAAGGGTGGCCGAGGTAATAAGGGTGGTCAGAGGCAATAAGGATGGAAAGCGATCGAAATCGCTATTGAAAATTGATACATAAATCAATAATGTGAAATTGTGAAAGGAGACAGCAGGAGAGTTTGCAACCTGTGGGGCACTGATTGCCCCTTTGTTTGACTACTTGTGCTTTACGTGATTGATTGGTTATTGTTAAATTGGTTGATTGTAGAAAGTGCTTTGTGTTGAGAATTATTTGAAATAAGGAAAATGTGGAAACATGGTTGGTTGGCTTAATTAATTGTTGATGTAATTTAATGGCTTGAGTTTACTTGGGACAAAGTTTGTCCATACATACCAGTACAATTTAAGTGTACTGACGTCCCTTTTGCCGGGGACGCTACATTCGTGTTATGATTGTAGGTGGATCGATAGCAGGCACTTCAGCTCATCGGCAGTAGTATCCTTCTCCTTCCACTGCCCATTTTGGTGAGCCCTTTTCTTCCTCGGGGCCCTGTGTGGTTCATGCCACCTTTGTTAAGATTTCATTTTGGTTTTGTAAGGTATAGCCGGAGCCTTGTTACCGGCAAGTATTGTATTTCCCTTTTTGTATCCTAGAGGCTCCGTAGACATGTAAACTGTGGGATTGTGGCCTATGTATATGTATGGGGCGTTGTAAATATAAATTATGAACTTGTTAGTAAATAAATCACATGGTTATGTTTATGCATTGTGAAATCAGTCATTGTTGGTAAGATATTTTGGTTAATGAGTAACAGTCAACACAGGGTTAACGCGTGGGAATGAAAGGCACCCAGGTCCGCTTGACTGGGGCAACTCGGTCAGGCGCCGGTCATGTCCCTCGATTTGGGGCGTGACATTACTAATATGATTACCTATGAATATACTATCAAAATTTGATTAGGAGTAATGTCATACGTTCATACTAGGTCGGTTTAGGACAATCACATAAGTCCATTTGACTAATACAATTGTTGTAATAGAAACTTCCGTTTATGTATCGTATTGGAAGTAATGTCATACGTTCATACTAGGACGCATCGGCCTACGACAACCACATAAGTCCATTGGACTAATACGATTGTAGTCATAACAGATTGGGAGTAATGTCATACGTTCATACTAGGACGCATCGACCTACGACAACCACATAACTCCATTTGACTAATACGATTGTAGTCAAAGGATCTTCCATTTATATATCGTATTGGGAGTCATACGCATCGGCCTACGACAATCACATAAGTCCATTGGACTAATACGGTTGTAGTAATAGGAACTTCCATATATATATATATATATGTCACGCCCCAAATCGAGGGACATGACCGGCGCCTGACCAGGTAGCCCCAGTCAAGCGGACCTGGGTGCCTTTCATTCCCACGCGTTACCCCTGTGTTGATTGTTTCTCATTAACCAAATGTCTTACTAAACATAATTGATTTCACAATAAACAAACAAAACCATACGAGTGATTCATTAACAAGTTTGCAGTTTTTACAACGCCCGACATAACATAATATATACGTAAGACTGGAATCCCACAGTTTACATGTCTACAGAGCCTCTAGAATACAAAAGGGAATACAGTACTTGCCGGTAACAAGGCTCCGGCTATACCTTGCAAAACCAAAATAAAGTCTAAACAAAAGTGGCGTGAACCACACAGGGCCCCGAGGAAGAAAAGGGCTCACCAAAACTGGCAGTGGAAGGTGAAGGATACTACTGCCGATGAGCTGAAGTTCCTGCTACTGATCCACCTACAATCATAACACGAATGTAGCATCCCCGACAAAAGTGACGTCGGTACACTTGAATTGTACTGGTATGTATGGACAAACTTTGTCCCAAGTAAACTCAAGCCATTAAACAAGAATCACGATGACAAGACAGCCAATAGATTACATCAAGAAATCAATTAAGCTAACTAACCATGTTTCCCACCTTTTACTCATTTCAGATAAGTCTCAACACAAGCATGTTATGGTCAACAATTAGAACAACAACCAATCAACCACATAAATTGCAAGTAGTTAAACATAGGGGCAATCAGTGCCCCACAAGTTGCAAACTCTCCTGCTGTCTCCTTTCACAATTTCATATCAATGATTTTGTATCAATTTCATTTGCGATTTCGATCGCTTTCCATCCTTATTACCTCGTCCACCCTTATTACCTCGGCCACCCTTATCACCCCAACCTACACCTTATTTTTTCATGTTGCGGCGCATAACCCGATCCCACCGTACAGTTTTCAAACACAACAATCACAAACAGCAGATAAGGTACTACGCACAATTACAACAAGTTCAAATAAGCAGCTTACACATTGGTTCATGTTCTCAATTACTTCTCAAGCCAATATCACAAACAAGTTACAATGTTTCCAAAATCGAGGATGTTCATACTGTTATGTTTAATAACTTACCACACCTCAAGTGTTTCGTTTCTTTTCCACAAGGTACCATATATGCCATTATAGCCATTGTTCACAATTCTTTTACCAAATTCAACTCTCATTTGTCTTTCGGCTCATATCTCATATTACATCACTTATAGTTCAACAACAACTTTGAATATCCAACAACAACATCAAGAATTTCACACAATTTGTCAGTTTAACACGAACCAAACAAATTTCACGCATATAGGCGATTTCACAAGAATCAAAATTAGCCATACATACCTGGTACCACGTTTTCTTCCTTTAACTTCCTACTTTATGCTTACCCAAGCTATCCTAGCTTTGCCGACCTTGTTTCGTAGATTCTTACACCTATTCACTTCCTCTTTACTAAAATCAAGTTCAAATAACCATGCATGAGTGCAAAAATCCATTTTCAAAGCTATTATATGCAAACCTCTCTTTACCCCTTTTAAAACAAAAAATTAGGGAAAAATAGTTATGGTTTTTACCTTGTAAAGATTGGGGAAGTTGAATCTTGGCCCTAGAATTCTTTGGACTAAATGGTTGGAACAATCCTTGAAGATGAAGAACTTCTCTCTCTAAAACCCCTCTCTTCTCTCTCTAATTTTGGTAAGATGATATGATAAAATGAAAGATAAAGGCGTTATATTAAAGAAGAGGTCAGGTTGGGTTTTATAAACTTTCTGGGCCGGGTCAATTATGCGGTCGCATCTGTGATCGCAGAATCAACATGCGGTCCGCATAGTGATCGCGGGATTGCCTCAAAATTTACACAAGTACTGTTACGGAATGCGACCAAAATACGGTCCACATTTTTGATTTGCGGTCGCATAGTGCATCGCAGATTTGACACTCAAAAACCTTCGAGAATTTATGCGGTAGATCTGCGGTCCGCATATCCATTCTGCGATCGCGTATCGACCGCATTCTCAACACCAAATTTTGCAAACCTACTGTTAAGCTATGCGGCAAGAATGCGGTCCGCATCGCAGATCCGCGGTCGCATTCCTAACCGCAGAATCGACACTTTTCTGTAAAAATTGACTCTTTACATTTTTGAAACTTAAATCACTACTAAGGGTCCGAACCGCGGCGAGCAAGCTCGCCGCGAAGAATTCTATGCATTCCTAACACATTATTCGGACCATGACACTAAAGCTACTAGGTTTTATGCACATAAATTTTACGGGGCCTTACATCCTCCCCCCCTTAAGATCATTCGTCCTCGAATGAGGGTTTTGAAAATGAGTTGGTTTTGAAAGACATGATATGCAAAATATCAAAATTTTGACTAACTCTTATATTTTAGAAAATTTTTGCCAGAGTTTCCTTTGTATTATGGACATATCCACCTGTCAGAGGGCCCCCGAAACACATTACCAAACAACAATACACAAATGCAACACTTTCCATAAATCGTATGCACTTCCTTACCTCAACAAATGCACATATTCTAGTCACTTCAATGAATTCTTACCTTATTTAACCATTTTAACACACCATGTACACTCAACAAACCATTACCAATCTACACTTACTATTAGTTGTTTATTTAACACGTAAATCTTCATAAGGCTTTTATTTATCAAGAAAGGTTCAAGTGACCCAAGGTAACAACACATTTAACTCATTACAAAATGAAGGAGACTTTACTAATACTAAGAGGGAAACAACTTGGACAAGATGGCAGTTACTAGGAGTAGAAGGGTCACCTAATTTCTTCTAGGCTTGATCAAACAAATGGGGGTACTTTTCCTTCATCTCTTTTTCTGCTTCCCATGTGGCCTCCTCAACTTGTTGACTTCGCCACAATACTTTAACAGAGGAAACTTCCTTATTTCTTAGCTTACGGACTTGCCTATCAAGAATGGCAATTAGAACTTCTTCATATGACAAATCTTCATTAACCTCTATAGCTTCGACTGGCATGATGGTGGATGGATCTCCGATCACTTTCTTCAACATGGACACATGGAATACCGGGTGCACCGATGACATCTCAAGGAGGCAACTCTAGCCTATAAGCAACTTGACCAATCCTTTGAACGATCCGATATACCTAGGACTCAATTTCCCTTTCTTTCTGAATCGCATGACTCCCTTCATAGGAGATACCCTCAAGAACACCCAATCATCGACTTGAAACTCCAAGTCCCTTCGGCGAACGTCTGCATAGGATTTCTGGCGACTCTGTGCAGTTTTCATCCTTTCCTGTATAACCTTAACTTTTTCCATAGCTTCGTGCACCATATCTGGCCCTAGCAATTCCGCTTCACCTACCTCAAACCACCCGATTGGCGACCTACACCTTCTCCCGTACAATGCCTCTAACGGGGCCATCTGAATGCTAGCATGATAGTTGTTATTATAAGCAAATTCTATCAGTGGCAAGTGTTCATCCCAATTACCTTTAAAGTCTAAGACACAAGCCCGTAACATATATTTAAGTGTTTGAATAGTCCGTTCGGTCTAACCATCGGTCTGCGGATGGAAAGCTGTGCCGAGATTCACCTGAGTTCCCAAACCTTGCTGAAACTTCTTCCAAAAGTTAGCTGTGAACTGAGACCCGCGATCCGAGATAATAGAAAGTGGAGTGCCATGAAGCCTTACTATATCCTTGATGTACAACCTTGCATATTGCTCCGCAGGATCGGTGGACTTGACTGGCAGGAAGTGAGCTGATTTGGTGAGACGATCCACTATCACCCATATTGAGTCGAACTTACCCTGAGTACGAGGTAACCCCACCAATGGACTTATGTGGTTGTTGTAGGCCGATGCGCCCTAGTATATGAATGAAATCATATTCATAGACGGTCAATTACTAAATAACAACCACGATAAACAAACGGAAGGTCCTATGACTACAATCGCATTAGTCCAATGGACTTATGTGGTTGTCCTAGGCCGATGCGTCCTAGAATATGAATGAAATCATATTCATAGACGGTCAATTACTAAATAACAACCACGATATATAAATGGAAGGTCCTATGACTACAATCGTATTAGTCCAATGGACTTACGTGGTTGTCGTAGGACGATGCGTCCTAGTATATGAATGAAATCACATAAGTCTTAGGCCTAATAACTAATATGATTGTAGTCATAGGAACTTCCATTTATATATCATATTGGGAGTAATGTCATACTTCCATTTATATATTGTGATTGTTATTTAGTAATTGACCGACTATGTATATTATTTCATTCATATACGAGGACGCATCGGCCTACGACAACCACATAAGTCGATTGGAGTAATACGATTGTAGTCATAACAGATTGGGAGTAATGTCATACGTTCATACTAGAACGCATCGGCCTACGACAACTACATAATTCTATTTGACTAATACGATTGTAGTAATAGGACCTTCCGTTTATATATTGTGGTAATTATTTAGTAATTGACCGTGAATGAATATGATTTCATTCATATACTAGGACGCATTGGCCTATAACAACCGTATTAGTCCAATTGACTAATACGATTGTAGTCATAACAGATTGGAAGTAATGGCATACGTTCATACTAGGACGCATCGGTCTACGACTGTAGCGACCCGACCGGTCGTTTTAGAAAATTACGCCCCAATCCCCAATTTAACTGTTCCCCTAAGTTCATTTCTGCTATTGTGGTTTGCCGGGAGAGTCGGTTCTGAAATTTGGAGCATTTTGGGACACTTAGTCCCTAAATGAGAGCTTTAAAGCTAGAAAATAGTCCGTAGCCTGAACAGTGTTAAGACGATCTCGAAACGGAAATCCGATGGTTCCATTAGCTCCGTTGGGCAATTTCGGAGTTGGGAGCGCATTCGGAATGTATTTTGGAGGTCCTTAGCTCAATTAGGCTTGAAATGCCGAAGGTTGAAATTTTGGCGAAATCCGAACGATAGGTGAGATTTTGATCCGGGGATCGGAATGGAATTCCGACAATTTTTGTAGCTTCGTTATGTGGTTGGGTTTTAGATCGGATGTGCAATTCGGAAAGTTTTAAGAAATTTAGGCTTGAATTCGATGTGAATTATGGGTTTTGATGTTGTTAGACGTGTTTTTATGATTGGAATAAGTTCGTATCGTGTTTTGGAGTATGTTGTTGGTTTTCGTTGGGGTCCCGGGGGCCTCGGGATGAATTCGGACCATCAAACGGGCATTTGGAACTTGGAAATTCTGCAGAAAATGCAGCAGCAGTGCAGCAGACTTTAAGCCTTCGTGTTCGCGTGGCAATGGCCACGTTCGTGTAGACATGGTAGGGCTAAGCATCGTGTTCGTGTCCCTCGAGTCGCGATCGCGTAGAAGGAAAAGAGGAAGCACCGCGTTCGCGTCCCAGGTGTCGCGTACGCGTAGAAGAAAAACGGTCGATTGGAAGGTTGTTCTTCGCGAACGCGTGGGAGTCGTCGCATTCGTGTTGAGGAAGGGGAATTTGTGCTTCGCGGACGCATGGGGAGCGTTGCGTTCGCGATGGGTAATTGTTGTAGGTCATCGCGAACGGGTGGGTTACTTCGCATTCGCGTAGAAGAAGTTGGGCTGTTCATCGCGAATGCGTGAACAGTAACGCGAACGCGTAGAGTAATGAGGTCTAGCAGTGAGTTTAATTACAGAACAGAACCAGTCGCGGGTTTTATACCCCAAAACGCCATTTTTGAGTTCTAGAGAGAGAAACTCATGGGAATTGCTGGGAATTCATCGGGGATTCGTCGGAGGTAAGTTTTGTGGCTTAATTACATCATTTTAACATGAAATCCTTGGTTAAATTTCTGTAAATGGAAGATTAAAGGTGGGTTCGAGCCCTAGGCCTAAATTGAAGAAAAACACTGATTGAGTGGGTAAATGGAGTGCGATTTTGGTAAAATTTATATGCCTAGACTCGTATTGAGATAAAGAACCCGAATATATAATTTTTTGTGATTTTTCGATAAACGTACCGGAAGTCGGGTTTTGGCAACTTCTGGGTTTTGGTGAATTTTGAGTTAATTTGATTGGGTAATGCCCAATTGGCCTATTTTGATGTGATTCTATTGATTTTTATCAGATTCTACACTTGTGGAGGCCGACATTCACGGCAAGAGAGTTGTTTCATAGCGGTTTTGTACCGGAGTTGAGGTAAGTGGCTTGTCTAACCTCGTGTGGGGGACTTTCACCCCTAGGATATTATGTGATATTTTAAATGCCTTGTACGCGAGGTGACGGGCGTGTACATGCGCTGGTTGTTGAACACATACTTTACTTAAAATGTTCAATGAGTGATATTCCTGTTTTTAGTTGTTAAATTCGATATTCCTACCCGGTAGCAGTTAGAAAAGCATGATTAGGTAGTATTTAACTGTCTAGCTTATTGAAATATGGACTACGGGTTCGATTCCCGAGATCCGGAGATTATTGAAATATGGACTACGGGTTCGATTCCCGAGATCCTTAGCTTATTGAAATATGGACTACGGGTTCGATTCCCGAGATCCTGAGATTATTGAAATGTGGACTACGGGTTCGATTCCGGAGATCCTGAGATTATTGAAATGTGGACTACGGGTTCGATTCCCGAGATCCTGAGATTATTGAAATGAGGACTACGGGTCCGATTCCCGAGATCCTGAGATTATTGAAATGGGGACTACTGGTTCGATTCCCGAGATCCTGACTTATTGGTAGGGACTGCGGGTTCGATTCCGGAGATCCTGAGTTATTGAGATATTATCGAGACATGGGCTGCGGGTTCGATTCCCGGAGACCCAGAGGTACTGAGAATGGGACTGTGGGTTCAATTCCCACAGGTCCTGGACTTGTTTTATTGAGTTGGTTATTTGTTGTTAGCTTAAATTGTAGACGGTTGCAGTAATCATTTTATTATTGTTATTGCAGAAATTATTATCATTTAAACTGTTTATTATTGTTATTATCACTATATTATTGCTTCTCAGTAGGGCCCTGACCTTCCTCGTCTCTACTCCATCGAGGTTAGGCTTGGCACTTACTGAGTACCGTCGTGGTGTACTCATGCTACTCTTCTGCACACTTTTGTTGTGCGGATCCAGGTACATCAGGACAGGCTCGTACTAGGTGATTCCGCAGCTTTTTGGGAGACCTCGAGGTATGATCTGCCACGTCCGCAGATCCGGAGGCTTTCCTTCTATTCTAATAGTACTAGTTGACATTTTTTTTCTTCTTCATTTCGTTGTTAGATACTCTTTACACATAGAGCCACAGTTGTATATTCTCTTTTAGTCTGTGTTGCCGTGGGATTCCGGATCTTGGTAACGTTTTATTCAGTGTGTTGACGGATGTTATGTGCCAAGCGGCACGGATTACATACCTTTTTAAGCTATTTTTCCGCTGTTTCTTATTTAAGTGTTCATATCTGTGTATTCCGCAACGTGTTAGGCTTACCTAGTCGTGGGGACTGGGTTCCATCACGACATGTTCACGATTGGTGAACTAGGGTCGTGAAAACGACAACCACATAAGTCCATTTAATTTATACGATTTTAGTAATAGGACCTTCCGTTTATATATCGTGGTTGTTATTTAGTAATTGACCATCTGTGAATATTATTTCATTCATAGTTAAGCATATTATACTTCTCTCTGTGTATTCCTTTACTTGCTGTGTTTGTGGACTGCGGGTTCGATTCCCGGAGATCCTGAGATTTATTGAATTGTGGACTGCGGGTTCGATTCCCGGAGATCCTGAGATTTATTGAGATGTGGACTACGGGTTCGATTCCCGAGATCCTGAGTTATTGTAGGGACTACGGGTTCGATTCCCGAGATCCTGAGTTATTGGTAGGGACTACGGGTTTGATTCCCGAGATCCTGAGTTATTGGTAGGGACTGCGGGTTCGATTCCCGGAGATCCTGAGTTATTGAGATATTATTGAGACATGGGCTGCGGGTTCGATTCCCGGAGACCCAGGGGTACTGAAAATGGGACTGTGGGTTCAATTCCCACAGGTCCTGGACTTGTTTTATTGAGTTGGTTATTTGTTGTTAGCTAAATTGTAGACGGTTGCAGTAATCATTTTATTGTTGTTATTGCGGAAATTATTATCATTTAAACTGTTTATTATTGTTATTATCACTATATTATTGCTTCTCAGTAGGGCCCTGACCTTCCTCGTCACTACTCCATCGAGGTTAGGCTTGGCACTTACCGAGTACCGCCGTGGTGTACTCATGCTACTCTTCTGCACACTTTTGTTGTGCAGATCCAGGTACATCAGAGCAGGCTCGTGCTAGGTGATTTCCGCAGCTTTCCGGAGACCTCGAGGTATGATCTGCTACGTCCGCAGATCCGGAGGCTTTCCTTTTATTCTAATAGTACTAGTTGACATTTTTTTTCTTCTTCATTTCGTTGTTAGATACTCTTTACACATAGAGCCACAGTTGTATATTCTCTTTTAGTCTGTGTTGCCGTGGGATTCCGGATCTTGGTAACGTTTTATTCTGTGTGTTGACGGATGTATGTGCCAAGCGACACGGATTACATACCTTTTTATGCTATTTTTCCGCTGTTTCTTATTTAAGTGTTCATAGCTTGTGTATTCCGCAACGTGTTAGGCTTACCTAGTCGTGGGGACTGGATGTCATCACGACATGTTCACGATTGGTGAACTAGGGTCGTGACAATAAGGGAGGTCCTGTATTTATCTACGAGAGGCTATGTAACTGTTTAGGAAACTCTTCAATTCTTTGAATTCCTTATCGTGCGTAATTTATTCAGTTGAGGCGTATGTCATATGTTCTTTTGCATCCACTCGTGTATTGAAATTGCGCGCTCGGTGTCAAGTATGTGCCGACGATTTGTGATGCTGCAGAGAGATTTCAAGGGAGTCAAGAATTTACTCAACCATTGTTACCGCGTGTCAGCCATATCGATAATGCAAGAGAATTGAGAGATCTTCAATTGTGCACATGGGGATGCACTACGTTCTGAATTTTCGGTTGATAAGTACGGTCTTGAAAGGGTTTACTTAACTGCCTAATCATCACGAGAATGCTAAAATCACAAGGTGGATGTAGATCTAAAGATAATTGGTGGTAATAAAGACTATATGGTTCACATGAGATATCTATTTAGCGAAGGATTCAGCCAGTAGAGATACTGGGGGGATATGAGTTTAACTGTCTTAAGAAGGACATGTGCCAGACGAATGTCTTGGGCTGTCTTATGATGAAGATGTACAAATGATAAAGGCTATTGTCATGGATTAGCAAGATGTATCTTAAGGCTTTGTGCCAAGTGAAAGGATTTCACTATCAACGATCAAATTATGGGTCATGTGTCATATCAAATTTGACCTGCGATGTATTTAGGTACTATTCAAAAAGTTCTTGAAAACTTGTGGATGGGCAAGAGTTGAGGCTCGTATGGTATGATGTTGGGACTTTGGATGTTCCTGTGTCCCTAATAAACTCTACATTTTATTATCAGCAGGGAAATATTCGACAAAGGATACATAGTGCTTCGCAGGCGTGTGAGAATCATAGTATGTTTTAAGATATCATTGGTAGAGAATGCTCGGTGCATGGAGCGAGAAAATGTTTGGTTGTATTGGGATGAGGTCATACCCTATGGTGTTAGAGTACTAATAGAGCACATGTGGTTATATTCGTTGGATCAAGTGAGTTGCAGTGGAATAATAGTAAATGACTTGAGAGAATGGTTCTAATGTGTTCGAGAGTCGTGTAATAGTGGCTTTGGGCTAAGTGGGAGAGTCCCACCGCTTAAGATTGGGTCGCATGGTTAATTACCTGTGTGAATTCTGGATACTAGCGTATTATTGTGTTATTACAACCACGGAAAAAGGGGCATGAGTGGTAATTTCAGTATATGAATTGTTGAATGCATGTTATGGTTAGCCTTACTGGCTCGTGTTCAAACTTGAGGAAAGACTCGTGATTTATGCCTCGTATAGGTGCAGACTTTGCGGGAAGTGGTTTCGCTGGGGGCTTTATCGAGAGGGTATTCATATGTTACAAAATTTAGTAGAGTTGGTTGCGTACTGAGGCAAGTCATGGATGGATGGCTCTCAATAGCGGTCCTAGTGAATTCAAGAGGTAAAGTGTGGTGCCCTGATAATTCTGAGTCTATAAGTACAGCTGAGGCTCAAGCTTTTGAAGCAACTTATGAAGAAAGGCACAAAACGATCTATGATGTTTTGACTTGTGGTGTAGTATTTGAGAGACATGAAATGGTCGTCGTTCTTAAGATAGCATGGCCTCATGATTTAAGGTCACTCGGGGTAAGTGCGGTTGGAATAAGTTAGGTATTGAAGGAAGATATTAACATTTCTAAGGCAATCAAGGATAACCTGGAAGGAAGTAGATTGATCAGCCATAGTTGAGTTGGCGTATTGGTGTCAATGATCAATTCATGCAACGTGATCAAATTATGCATGTGATTTGTGGCGGTGCATTTGAGACTTGTCGACCGCAGTGATTGATGTAATTCTGAAGTATTCTTCTGTTAAGGGCCTGTTATGAGTAGGCAGATCTCGGGAAGGGTTATGGTGGCTTGGACCACTACTTAGAGATTGGCATATTCGATGGTTATGAGAATTCGCCGTATGTTGTTATAGTTCTCCTGCATTGAGCTAAATGGAAAGTCTTATGTGATAAAATATTAGCCTATCGTTAGTTCTAGAGCTATGATGGAAATCGTGTCTATCGTATATCGGCACGTGATGTGCAGTGAGTAGTATGAAATTTGAAGTAAGGACCAAGGTCACAGTTTGGTCAATGAATGTGATATAAAGAGCTCGGATGAGCAGGAAAGGAGTTTCAGTGTTTTGAGTAAGATGGGTATTAACATCGGTATCATTTGAGATCGGTGTTCTGTGAGAAAGGCTTTGCATCCCGGTTAGGGACTCCTGATCACTTTTTAGTGTTAGTGCAGCTGGTGGGTTGAATGTGCAGGTCCGTTTAATTATTCGGAAGATGGTGGGAGCTCGACCCACAAGAAGATTGTATAGGTGTGACTTGTAGTCACTTGATTGGTTAGAAATTTAAACCAAGTATGAGGATCTTGGTGATATCATTCATTTGAGAATTTATGCCTGGAGGGAACTCTACTTATTGGGTTATAGATCTGTGAAATATTATTGACTTAGCTTGGCATGACCAGGATAGACTTAAGGTAGGTGGATTGGTTTAAATGTGGAAGTGAGCCTTGCGTCAGGCCAGTTGTGTTTCTTCTAGCAATGCGCCCTTTATGTAGGGATAGTCGCGGTCTTATTTCGTGGTTAGTTAATTCATGTAAAGATATATTGTGCCGTATGAGTTGTGAGACGGCTTGGTAAATTCCTTATGTGTTGAGGTTCCGCTCAGCGGTGATGTTATATGAGCATGATAGCTCTTGAGACTTAGATAATATATCGCACCTCAGTTGTGCTTGAGTTTGTAGCCGATAGCGCTATATGTTTCCTTGTGACTGATATCATGCAGCTTAGTGTGCTTATGCTCGATATTCCGTATTTTGATGTGATGAGCTATTCAGCTCGACGTTTGGCTCCTTATGTAAGTTTTATATTATTTGGATCGGGTGGCACGCCGCCATGGTTATATTGTTTGGATCGGGTGGCACGCCGCCATGGTTATATTGTTTGGATCGGGTGGCACGCCGCCATGGGTATATTGTTGGGATCGGGTTGCACGCCGCAACAGTGTGATGTTTATTTCAGTGTCCATAATTGCTTTTATGTGTTCTGTTTCCTATTTTTCCGAGGAAGTCCATGTTAGTGTGAGAGTTGAATAGTTCTCTCTAGTGTTCGCCTTCCTTTTGTATCACGTACGAATTAGTGGCCTAATGACACATTGTGTCATCTTGTAGGACTTTTGATTATTTCTGATATGGCTTATCGTCTGAGCAGTTCGTACTGGGTGAGATGAGATTATGTGATTTGGGGTCAATGCAAACTGATTATATGAAGTATATTATAGAGGAAAGAATCATCCTCCGGTTTAGGACAAGGTAATGGATCTTGTCAGGAGTATAGACCCAATGAATTGTTGACTCAGTAGTTGGTTATGGATATCAGCACATCTCTTCCGTCGTGTCAGTATTGTAAAAGTTGGAATGAGACATGTAGATCGTGAGGTGCAATGGGAGCATCTGATTCGTTGAATTTTTGGCTAATTTGATCATAAAATATTATCGTGGTCCCGTGGATTTAGTGTTGCAAGGTAAGAATCCAGCAAGGTTATGCAGTCATGTTTGAGGACGGCGTTTGAGGAATATTGAGTGATCTCTTGATGAAAACAAGCCTGACATAGAATTCCGGATGTTGGAATTAGGCTCTAAGACTTAATTGTTGAACAAGAGGGAATATCTTCAGATTATATCAGGCTAATGTGCCCAGCTGAGTCCTAGATATATTGGCCCTTTTAAGATTTTGAGACGTGTTGGGGAGGTCGCTTATGAGTTGGCCTTACCTCCCAGCCTAACCGGAGTCCATCCCGTATTTCATGTCTCCATACTCCGGAGATACCATGGTGACCCGTCGCATGTGTTGGATTTCACTTCTGTTCAGCTAGACAAGGATCTGTCTTATGTTGAGGAGCCAGTAGCCATTCTAGACAGGCAAGTCAGAAAGCTAAGGTCAAAGAACATCGCTTCGGTAAAGGTTCAGTGGCGGGGCTAGTCGGTCGAGGAGGCGACTTGGGAGACCGAGCAGGATATGCGCAGCCAGTACCCTCATCTTTTGACTACTCCAGGTATGTTTCTATGCTCGTTCGAGGACGAACGAATCTTTTAAGTGTGGGAAGATGTAACGACCCGACCGGTCGTTTTAGAAAATTACGCCCCAATCCCCAATTTAACTATTCCCCTAAATTCATTTTTGCTATTGTGGTTTGCCGGGAGAGTCGGTTCTGAAATTTGGAGCATTTTGGGACACTTAGTCCCTAAATGAGAGCTTTAAAGCTAGAAAATGGTCCGTAGCCGGAACAGTGTTAAGACAATCTCGGAACGGAAATCCGATGGTTCTATTAGCTCCGTTGGGCGATTTCGGGGTTGGGAGCGCGTTCGGAATGTATTTTGGAGGTCCTTAGCTCAATTAGGCTTGAAATGCCGAAGGTTGAAATTTTGGCGAAATCCGAACGATAGGTAAGATTTTGATCTGGGTGTCGGAATGGAATTCCGACAATTTCTGTAGCTTCGATATGTGATTTTGGATATGGCCACAAATTTTTAGGTCATTCGGACGTCGTTTGGTTAGGTTTTAGATCGGATGTGCAATTCGGAAAGTTTTAAGAAATTTAGGCTTGAATTCAATGTGAATTATGGGTTTTGATGTTGTTAGACGTGTTTTTATGATTGGAATAAGTTCGTATCGTATTTTGGAGTATGTTGGTGGTTTTCGTTGGGGTCCCGGTGGCCTCGGGATGAATTCGGACCATCAAACAGGCATTTGGAACTTGGAAATTCTGCAGAAAATGCAGCAGCAGTGTAGCAGACTTTAAGCCTTCGCGTTCGCGTGGCAATGGCCGCGTTCGCGTAGGCATGGTAGGGCTAAGCATCGCGTTCGCGTACCTCGAGTCGCGATCGCGTAGAAGGAAAAGAGGAAGCACCGCGTTCGCGTCCCAGGTGTCGCGTACGCGTAGAAGAAAAACGGTCGATTGGAAGGTTGTTCTTCGCGAACGCGTGGGAGTCGTCGCATTCGTGTTGAGGAAGGGGAATTTGTGCTTCGCGGACGCATGGGGAGCGTTGCGTTCGCGATGGGTAATTGTTGTAGGTCATCGCGAACGGGTGGGTTACTTCGCATTCGCGTAGAAGAAGTTGGGCTGTTCATCGCGAATGCGTGAACAGTAACGCGAACGCGTAGAGTAATGAGGTCTAGCAGTGAGTTTAATTACAGAACAGAACCAGTCGCGGGTTTTATACCCCAAAACGCCATTTTTGAGTTCTAGAGAGAGAAACTCATGGGAATTGCTGGGAATTCATCGGGGATTCGTCGGAGGTAAGTTTTGTGGCTTAATTACATCATTTTAACATGAAATCCTTGGTTAAATTTCTGTAAATGGAAGATTAAAGGTGGGTTCGAGCCCTAGGCCTAAATTGAAGAAAAACACTGATTGAGTGGGTAAATGGAGTGCGATTTTGGTAAAATTTATATGCCTAGACTCGTATTGAGATAAAGAACCCGAATATATAATTTTTTGTGATTTTTCGATAAACGTACCGGAAGTCGGGTTTTGGCAACTTCTGGGTTTTGGTGAATTTTGAGTTAATTTGATTGGGTAATGCCCAATTGGCCTATTTTGATGTGATTCTATTGATTTTTATCAGATTCTACACTTGTGGAGGCCGACATTCGCGGCAAGAGAGTTGTTTCATAGCGGTTTTGTACCGGAGTTGAGGTAAGTGGCTTGTCTAACCTCGTGTGGGGGACTTTCACCCCTAGGATATTATGTAATATTTTAAATGCCTTGTACGCGAGGTGACGGGCGTGTACATGCGCTGGTTGTTGAACACATACTTTACTTAAAATGTTCAATGAGTGATATTCTTGTTTTTAGTTGTTAAATTCGATATTTCTACCCGGTGGCAGTTAGAAAAGCATGATTAGGTAGTACTTAACCGTCTAGTTGCCTAATTGTCTTACTTGAGTTTTCTTGGTAACGGCAAAATTATAGTTAAGCATATTATGCTTCTCTCTGTGTATTCCTTTACTTGCTGTGTCTATGGACTGCGGGTTCAATTCCCGGAGACCCCAGGGCTATGGGTTCGATTCCCAGAGACCCGGAATGGTATTGTTGTGGACTGCGGGTTCGATTCCCGGAGATCCTGAGATTTATTGAAATGTGGACTACGGGTTCGATTCCCGAGATCCTGAGTTATTGGTAGGGACTACGGGTTTGATTCCCGAGATCCTGAGTTATTGGTAGGGACTGCGGGTTCGATTCCCGGAGATCCTGAGTTATTGAGATATTATTGAGACATGGGCTGCGGGTTCGATTCCCGGAGACCCAGGGGTGCTGTTAATGGGACTGTGGGTTCAATTCCCACAGGTCCTGGACTTGTTTTATTGAGTTGGTTATTTGTTGTTAGCTAAATTGTAGACGGTTGCAGTAATCATTTTATTGTTGTTATTGCGGAAATTATTATCATTTAAACTTTTTATTATTGTTATTATCACTATATTATTGCTTCTCAGTAGGGCCTTGACCTTCCTCGTCACTACTCAATCGAGGTTAGGCTTGGCACTTACTGAGTACCGCCGTGGTGTACTCATGCTACTCTTCTGCACACTTTTGTTGTGCAGATCCTGGTACATCAGAGCAGGCTCGTGCTAGGTGATTCCGCAACTTTCTGGAGACCTCGAGGTATGATCTGCTACGTCCGCCAGATCCGGAGGCTTTCCTTCTATTCTAATAGTACTAGTTGACATTTTTTTTCTTCTTCATTTCGTTGTTAGATACTCTTTACACATAGAGCCACAGTTGTATATTCTCTTTTAGTCTGTGTTGTCGTGGGATTCCGGATCTTGGTAACGTTTTATTCAGTGTGTTGACGGATGTTATGTGCCAAGCGGCACGGATTACATACCTTTTTAAGCTATTTTTCCGCTGTTTCTTATTTAAGTGTTCATAGCTGTGTATTCCGCAACGTGTTAGGCTTACCTAGTCGTGGGGACTGGGTTCCATCACGACATGTTCACGATTGGTGAACTAGGGTCGTGAAAACGACAACCACATAAGTCCATTTAATTTATACGATTTTAGTAATAGGACCTTCCGTTTATATATCGTGGTTGTTATTTAGTAATTGACCATCTGTGAATATTATTTCATTCATATACTAGGACGCATCAGCCTACGACAATCGTATTAGTCCAATGGACTAATACGATTGTAGTCATAAAAGATTGGGAGTAATGTCATACGTTCATACTAGGACGCATCGGCCTACGACAACCACATAAGTCCATTTGACTAATACGATTGTAGTAATAGGACCTTCCATTTATATATCGTGGTTCTTATTTAGTAATTGACCGTGAATGAATATGATTTCATTCATATACTAGGACACATCGGCCAACGACAATCGTATTAGTCCAATGGACTAGTACGATTGTAGTCATAACAGATTGGGAAAAATGTCATACAATCATACTAGGACCATATTCATAGACGTTCATTACTCCCAATACGATTGGTCATAACAGATTGGGAGTAATGTCACATATTCATACTAGGACGCATCGATTAGTCCAATGGACTTATGTGGTTGTCGTAGGTCAATGCGTCCTAGTATGAACGTCTGATATTACTCCCAATGCGATATATAAACGGAACTTCCTATTACTATAATCGTATTAGTCCAATGGACTTATGTGGTTGTCGTAGGCCGATGCGTCCTAGTATGTACGTATGACATTACTCCCAATACGATATATAAAACAGAAGTTCTTATGACTCCGATCGTATTTGTCCAAAAAACTTATGTGGTCATCGTAGGCCGATGCGTCCTAGTATATGAATGAAATCGTATTCATAAATGGTCAATTACTAAATAACAACCACGATATATAAATGGAAGTTCCTATGACTACAATCCTATTAGTCCAATGGACTTATGTGGTTGTCGTAAGCCGATGCGTCCTAGTATATGAATGAAATCATATTCATTCACGGTCAATTACTAAATAACAACCACGATATATAAATGGAAGGTCTTGTGACTACAACCGTATTAGTCAAATGGACTTATGTGGTTGTCGTAGGCCATTGCGTATGACCTTATTATGAACGTATGACATTACTCCTAATCAAATGACTACAATCGTATTAGTCCATTAGACTTATGTGGTTGTCGTATTAGTCAAATGGACTTATGTGGTTGTCGTTGGCCGATGCGTCCTAGTATGAACGTATGACATTACTCCTAATCAAAATTTTATAGGTAATCATATGCATAGGTAATCATATTAGTAAACATGCCTATATGGTTGCTATAGGCCGATGCGTATGGCCCTAGCATATGAATGAAATAATATTCATATATGGTCAATTACTAAATAACAACCACGATATATAAACGGAAGATCCTATTACTACAATCATATTAGTCAAATGGACTTATGTGGTTGTCGTAGGTCGATGCGTCCTAGTATGAACGTATGACATTACTCCCAATTTGTTATGACTACAATCGTATTAGTCCAAGGAACTTATGTGGTTTTCGTAGGCCGATGCGTCCTAGTATACGAATGAAATCATATTCATTCACGGTCAATTACTAGCTACAATCGTATTAGTCCAATGGACTTATGTGGTTGTCGTAGGCCGATGCGTCCTAGTATATGAATGAAATCATATTCATAGTCGGTCAATTACTAAATAACAACCACGATATATAAACGGAAGTTCCTATGAATATAATCATATTGGGAGTATTGTCTATGAATATGATTTCATTCATATACTAGGACGCATCGGCCTACGCAATCACATAAGTCCATTGGACTAAAATGATTGTAGTCATAGGAACTTCCGTTTATATATCGTAAATTTCATACGTTCATACTAGGACGCATCGTCCTATGACAACCACATAAGTCCATTGGACTAATACGATTGTAGTCATAGGTCCTTCCGTTTATATATCGTGGTTGTTATTTGATAATTTACCGTCTACTTATATGCATAGGTAATCATATTAGTAAACGAGACTATATGGTTGCTATAGGCCGATGCGTAGGGCCCTAGTATATGAATGAAATAATATTCATAGACGGTCAATTACTAAATAACAACCACGATATATAAACGGAAGGTCCTATGACTACAATCGTATTAGTCCAATGGACTTATGTGGTTGTCGTAGGCCGATGCGTCCTACTATATTAATGAAATCATAATCATTCACGGTCAATTACTAACTACTATCGTATTAGTCCAATGGACTTATGTGGTTGTCGTAGGCCGATGCGTCCTAGTATATGAATGAAATCATATTCATTGACGGTCAATTTCTAAATAACAACCACGATAAATAAACGGAAGGTCCTATGACTACAATCGTATTAATCAAATGGACTTTTGTGGTTGTCTTAGGCCGATGCGTCCTAGTATGAACGTATGACATTACTCCCAATACAATATATAAACGGAAGTTCCTATGACTACAATTGTATTAGTCCAATGGACTTATGTGGTTGTCGTAGACCGATGCGTCCTAGTATGAACGTATGACATTACTCCCAATACGACATAAACGGAAGTTCCTATGACTACAATTGTATTAGTCCAATGGACTTTTGTGGTTTTCGTATGAAATTACTCCTAATCAAATTTTTATAGTATATTCATAGGTAATCATATTAGTAAACGGGCCTATATGATTGCTCTAGGCCGATGCGTATGGCCTAGTATATGAATGAAATCATATTCATAGACGGTCAATTACTAAATAACAACCACGATATATAAATGGAAGGTCCTATGACTACAATCGTATTAGTCCAATGGACTTATGTGGTTGTCGTAGGCCGATGCGTCCTAGTATATGAATGAAATCATATTCATAGACGGTCAGTAACTAAATAACAACCACGATATATAAATGGAAGGTCCTATTACTACAATCGTATTAGTCCAATGGACTTATGTCGTTGTCGTAGACCGATACGTTCATACTAGGACGCATCGGCCTACGACAACCACATAAGTCTATTTGACTAATACGATTGTAGTAATAGGACATTCCGTTTATATATCGTGGTTGTTATTTAGTAATTGACTGGGAATGAATATGATTTCATTCATATACTAGGACGCATCGGCCTAGGACAACCACATAAGTCCATTGAACTAATACGATTGTAGTAATAGGACCTTCCGTTTATATATCATGGTTGTTATTTAGTAATTGACCGTCTATGAATATTATTTCATTCATATACTAAGACGCATAGGCCTACGACAACCACATAAGTCCATTGGAGTAATACGATTATAGTCATAGGACCTTCCATTTATATATCGTGGTTGTTATTTAGTAATTGAACATCTATGAATATTATTTCATTCATATAGTAGGACACATCGGCCTACGACAACCACAAAAGTCCATTGGACTAATACGATTGTCGTAATAGGACTTTCCATTTATATATCATGGTTGTTATTTAGTAATTGACCGTCCATGAATATGATTTCATTCGTATACTAGGACGCATCGGCCTACAGAAACCACATAATTCCATTGGACTAATACGATTGTAGTCATAGGAACTACCGTTTATATATTGTATTGGGAGTAATGTCATACGTTCATACTAGGACGCATCGGCCTACGACAACCACAAAAGTCCATTGGACTAATACGATTTTAGTCATAGGACCTTTCATTTATATATCGTGGTTGTTATTTAGTAATTGACCGTCTATGAATATGATTTCATTCATATACTCGGACACATCGACCTACGACAACAACTTAAGTCCATTGGACTAATACGATTGTAGTCATAGGAACTTCCGTTTATATATCATGGTTGTTATTTAGTAATTGACCGTCTATGAATATTATTTCATTCATATACTAGGGCCATACGCATCGGCCTATAGCAACCATATAGGCCCGTTTACTAATATAAATAGAAGTTCCTATTACTACAATCGTATTACTCTAATGGACTTATGTGGTTTTCGTAGGCCGATGCGTCCTAGTATGAACGTATGACATCACTCCCAATACGATACATAAATGGAAGTTCCTATGACTACAATCCTATTATTCCAATGGACTTATGTGGTTGTCGTATGATATTACTCCTAATCAAATTTTGATAGTATATGCATAGGTAATCATATTAGTAAACGGGCCTATATGGTTGCTATAGGCCGATGCGTATGGCCTAGTATATGAATGAAATCATATTCATAGACGGTCAATCACTAAATAACAAACCACAATATATAAATGGAAGGTCCTATGACTACAATCGTATTAGTCCAATGGACTTTTGTGGTTGTCGTAGGTCGATGCGTCCTAGTATGAACTTATGACATTACTCCCAATTTGTTATGACTACAACCGTATTTGTCAAATGGACTTATGTGGTTGTCGTAGGCTGATGCGTCCTAGATTGAACGTTACTCCCAATCTTTTATGACTACAATCGTATTAGTCAAATGGACTTATGTGGTTATCGTAGGCCGATGCGTCCTAGTATGAACGTATGACATTACTCCCAGTCTGTTATGACTACAATCGTATTAGTGCAATGGACTTATGTGGTTTCCGTAGGCCGATGCATTCTAGAATAAACTTTGACATTACTCCTAATACGATATATAAATGGAAGTTCCTATGAATACAATCATAGTAGTCCAATGGACTTATGTGGTTGTCGTAGGCAGATGCGTCCTAGTATGAACGTATGACATTACTCCTCAATCTGTTATGACTATAATCGTATTAGTCCAATGGACTTATGTGGTTGTCGTAGGCCGATGCATCCTAGTTTGAATGTATGGCATTACTCCCAATCAAATTTTGATATTATATTGATCGATTGCAAACTCAACCCAAAGGAAGAGCGGGCACAACTAACTTTTACCTGAATAGTGGTTCGGGGTCAATCCACAGGGAGTTGGAATTTGGATTGAGAAATTGCGATGAACTAGAATTGCGAGTTAGCTTCTAATTTATCTTCAAACATATTTGTGTTTTCTTTTAACAACTAATTTATCAACTACTAATATGAAGTCTAAATTATGCTAAAGATGTTTTAAAAGTGTTATGCAAATAAAAAAAGGACTAGGGTAGTAGCATTTACCTAGGTGGATAACTAACGGGTAATGAAATTCAATGCAAAGATGATATGGTGGGATAATTGGATAACCGTTGCTCTATGCATTCATTCTCAGACCTCTCGGTAGAGAGAACAATTTTGCCCAATTGACTCTCTCGAGACCAATTGGGTAGGCTAATTTGCCCAAGCAACTTTAGGCTCAAGTTGGGTAATTACTCTCTCGAGGTTTTTACTCGTTACTTGGGACTACCATTCTCATGGGTCCATCCCAAATCCTTGTTGGGATTGATTGAGAAGTTTTAGACTATCTTTCTCAAGAAGAGCCCAAACCCACAAAACTAGATTTAGTGTTTGCAACCACAAAATCCAAATGAAAAACATTCAATCAACCCAAATCCTAACACCCACAATCAACTAAGCATTAAATAATCTAACCTATTAGTTACTCACACTAGGGTTGAGGTACAACCCTATCTATGAGTTTAGCTAGCCATGAACAATGAAGAAAATGAAGAAATTAAAGATGAAATTGACATAATATCTGATTACAAATTAAATCTAGAAGTTTCAATGATAAAAGACTAAGAAAATTGCCCAAAATAGGCAAAAATATCTTCTCACGAGCTCAACTGTTTGTAGCTAATATCTGACATATCCTAAAAAAAGTAAAAGAAGCTATTTATACTGTACAGAAATTTCCGGACAAAAATACCCCTGAGGGTCTGACGCAGACCGCACACTTTTGACGTGTGGCCGCGTAGGGCATTTGGTCTTCAGATAAGCTGGCACCTGGGCATGTCTTGCGGACCGCGTATTTTTGTCACGCGTCCGTGAAGGCTCAGCAACGCGGACCGCGTAGAAATGGAGCGCGGCCACACTGTGTAATTCCTCCGAATGCAAACTCTCTAAATCTTCACCCACGCGGGCCGCACTGTTTTGGCACGCGGCCGCGTGGGACTTTGCCTTGAATTTTCTCTTCTCTGATCTTCAACGTTGCGGACCGCATGAAAATGGACGCGGTCCGTGTGGATTTGCTTTTGAACTTGGCCTATCTGAACTTTTCTGCGCAGCCGCACACCAAATCAGTGTTGTCCGCGCAGTTGAAGGTGAGCCGTGTTTCTTCTCTAAATCACCTTGTGCGGCCGCACAACAGAACAGTGCCGTCCACACAGGTTCCTTTTGTGTCCTTCTACTTCTTCATTTGACGCTTAGCCGGTTTCACTTCTTTTTGAGCTGATTTGACGGTATTCGTCCTTTTGTTACTCAAACCTGCAAAATAGCGCACTTGTAAGCAAATCAAGGCCAGACTAACACATTTTATGCACAAAGCTCGGGCAAGAAGGGGTCTAAAAGTATGCAAACTTCCTAGTTATCAACTCCCCCAAACTTAAACCTTTGCTTGTCCTCAAGGAAATCAAAATGAGACCTAACTTTTAGAGAAAAGACATCAAAACAAGCCTTATTTGTCTGAGGGTAACCTCACAATCATCAATTGGGACTAACAATTGTCCCCAATGCAAATGTAACATTAACACCTTTTTGAAAATTTGAAGCTTTGTGGATCAAGTGTGACACAAGAGCCTCGAGGGTTGACTCGATTCATCAAGGACCCTTTCTCAAAACACTTTGGTTATTGTGGACCCCAAACTCGCACATCCTTGGCTCTCCCTAAGTGTACCTCACCTTTTTATTTTATTTGCACACAAATCAATGTAGTGGATTTCACACTTACTCTCTCAAAGAAGAGACCCTAAGCCCGACGCTAGGTACCATAGGCTTGCCCTTTATGTAAGTATCCACTAATGTAGGCTTTTCTCAACTTGAGATCATATAGGACTTTTTGGGAAGTCATTGTGAAGGCGTTTTTGGTAGGATAGGGATTTGGTTCTTATTGCTTCAATCTTCCCTAAAGCGCTTCTTTTGATTCATTGATGGCACACTTTCTTGAATCTTTTTGAGCATTTCTTCTTTTAAGGATTGAAAGAAAGACACCATGGAACTCTTCCTTTTTGCAATTAACACTTTTTTCTTTGATCACTTCATTCACATTTTTCCTTTTTCCTTTTCGGTTTTCAAATCTTTTTGGCCCCCCCCTTTTTGGGGTTTTATTCATCTTTTTGTTTGTTTTTCTCTTTGTTTCCTTTTTCAATGCCTTTATTTTCCTTTTTGCTTTTGTGCCTTTTTACCACATTGGTGCCTTTCTTGTCTCCCCCCCCAAACTTGTACTTTTGCAATCACTTTAAGGGAATATTTCTGGGTGCCAAGAGAAGGTCTAAATTGAAACGGGTATAGGCTTGCAACTTGGTTTAAGAAAAAATAAGGTTTAAGGCTCAAAGGGGTGGACTAGGGATCCTTATATTGGTAGGTTGGAAAGAATGGTTCAAGGTACGTTCATTTGGATCAAAGATGGCCTACACTCACTTCTCAAGTCAAGTTTTACCTATGATTCGCCTCAACAAACATTCGGGGCAAGTTCTAGACCATTGGTATGGTACTTGGGCTCACAAGTCTATTTCTCACCACACCTACACTCAGAGATCACCAAAAATGGAGTTGAAGGCCCACAAAAACCTCGGATAAGATTCAAGCACGCTATGGTTTACATGACCAATCGATGGTTGTTCGGTCAACACAAGATTCTCAAGGCCACACTTTCACCATTCTAGACACAACTCTATGTCTTTGATCATGAGATCGGAGACAAATGTGCTAGGCCCAAGTGAAGTTTGCCTGAGGTAAACTTAACTACCAAAACTTTGAAAATAAAAAAGAAAAGGGTAGAAAAAAGAAAAACTGACTCAACCCTTAAGAAAGTTATCACGCTATGTATCATAGGGAAGAGCCACCCGGTTCACACAACACTTTACCCTTGGAAAGAATCGTGGCATTAAGAAAACCAAGGGTTTATTGAAAACTTAAACAAAACCTAATGATTTTTACGAGAATAACAGAAATGAAAAGAAATCCAACTAAAACCAAATGAATATATACAAAGACATTAGAATATACAAACCCAAATGGTTCAAAATGAAATCTAAAGTGGATAAGCTGCACCTTGATTCTTTAAGGAACACCCACACCACCACGAACCACTCCAAACACAATCACCCCTTACATATGGATCACCCTAACACCCACCCACCCATAACCTTCAACATACACCAACAAAGAAGCAGAAATGCTTCCCTTTGCACTAACATAGTTTATTGTTTTGCAGGTATTATCCATGGCCAACTGGAATGGTTCATGGGAGTGGTACTAACATCCCATATGTTCAGTCTCCCTGAATCAAACCAGATGGACATTCACCACCAGCCAAAGCCATTGCTAGTCATGAACTCACCAGAAATAGTAGAGGCAACATACTACTACAGGAAATGCAACTCTAAAACAAGGAAATGGCTTACCTGGACTGTCTTCAACTAGTGGCATCTCAGATGTGCACTCTACTGAAGATAAACCAAGTGCTCATTAGCATATCACTCCATGAGAGCTTGAATCCCAAGTCTCCAATAACAGGAGGTGCAATAGTTCTGAGCCAAAAGAGAAACAACAGAAAGATGCACAACATGGACCTTCATCTTGGTCACAAGGACAACAGAAACATCTATACACTTGACTACAGTTTACACAAGAACCTGCAGTCAAGGTATAGATCAGGGGTCATCAAAACTCCCCTCCCCCCAGACTCATCTCCAGTGAACACAAGAACCTGGAGATTGAGCTCCCCTTTCACTAACTTGTTTGCTAGTTTTACAGGTTGTTGGAACTTACCTGGACAAGGAAAACAGTAACATCTAGTGGTATTAGCACCTAGTGTGCTCATTCTGATGAAACAGACTCCCTTGTCTAAGGTAATTCCAACCACGCAGACACATTCCCATGATGTCTCAAGGCAACTCCAACTAAACCAACAACAAGGATGTTCTCAGCTCATGGAGGGAAATCTGCAAATACTCTCCAAAGGAATCACTTCAAAGGATCAAGTAGAGATGCAAATGGAGAATACACCTTCTCTCCTATGTTGCAGCCTGAACATATCACCAACCTAAACATAGGTTTACTCCTTTTGTATATTAGTTAATATACTTGCACAAATGATGCACTATCACACAGTAGTATTAGCACTACAGGTGCTCATTCTGGTGATAGTGTCTCACTTGTGAAAAGTAGCTCCAACTTGGTTGATGCATACTAAATGAGCTGCTCAAAGATTGCTACTCAAGAACAGGCCCAGTAGTACCAGCAGACAATGGCAACAAGTTCTACACTATCTTGTGTCACATGTAGCAGTCTACAGCAGCCATATACAGACAGTCATGGAGGTCTTTTGCTTGATATCTTCCAATTTGCTTTCTTTGGAACCACTGCCAAATCATAAAGGAAGATACCATACTGCATGGCTCTTATATCCACTCCCTCAACATCTTGTATGTACAGTAGGTCCAGAGGTGGTTGTATATGGAATTCTTTTTCATTTACTATCTAGCAACCATAGGGCTTCCGACATTGTTGTATTCTAGGTATAAGACTAGTACACTGGTTTTTGTAAGGCCAACTGCTACCACTCTAGGTAGATAATTGGACCAACCTAGTTCATCTCCTCTTAGTTTGCATGACTTTAAGTACTTAAATGCCCAAAGCATATTCATCTCTTCATAGAGGTAAGGTCTATGTCTCCCTCCATTGTGCATTGTAACAGTCTTTTATCAATGAAAATATATCATTATGTTAAAAAAAGCGGATAAGCTAAAGTAGATCAAATTAACGAAATATATACAAACCACTACATCTAAAAGTGTACTAAAGAGTAATAAATATATACAGTCCAAAGAAAAAAACAGTAGGGCACACCCCTAAGAATAAAAGCTAGCATTGTCCCCAATGCTAACTACCAATTAAGCATAAAAAAGATATCAATGGCCCCTCAAGCCTCATCAACTGGATGATTGTGCTCAGTGGCTCCCACATCCGCTGTAGTGGTAGGGACCTCAGACTGGTCCCCAACCTGCTGCTGGGATAGATGTCCGATTTGGAGGTGGTCTACTGTAGGGGCACTGCAGGGCCCCTCCTGCTCAGGAGCTACCATAATGACAACTCCCTCAGTGTCGGGGAGTTTTCTCTTCTTCTGTGGCCTGGGCTCCTCCTGTGGCTACTCCACTTGTGGCTCTACGGCCGGCTCCCCAAATAGCAAATCAAGTGGCAACTGGTCTGCCATGAGCTTGTCCACCTGCTCTTTTAAAGCTGCAACTGACTCTGTGGAGGCCTTGGTCTTCCTCAATCTCCTGTGCTCCCTAGCAAGGCTCTTGAGCTGCTTGCTATGTCCTTCAACTGCCTCGGCCAAACTGTCTTGCTTCTTCATCATCAACTCCTGGTTAGCCAGGATCTTCTTCAATGTCTCCATAATAGAAGCAGGAACCTCCATAGTCACTGGTGCACTATGAGCCTGGACAACAGTCGTCAATGTGGACAACTTAGATGTCGCTGCCGACATCCAGTTGTTCAAACTGGCCAATGAATATGTGAGCTGGTTGGCTGTGAACTTGTGAGTCTTGGAGACTGGGATCTCTGCATTAGCAGTAGAGGAGGAAGGTGCTGTGGAAGGACCCGAAGGGAGGGAAGTAGTTTGCTCAGTGGCAACTGGCTCCCCAGACTGGCCAGCTGCGGAGGAAGTAGTGGCTTGGCTCTTCTTAGCCGTCTTAGGGTTGTCCGGACCCTTTTGATCATACCAAGAGTAAGGCCCCGCCGGAGGCACCATCACATCAAATTTCTTCTTCTTTACCTTTATCTCCTTGAAGTACATTATCAGGGTGTTGGGAAAGGGATAGTTGGTCTTTGTCTCATGGCCCACTGTGGAGATCACTCAATGTATTATGTTTCCCACATTCAATGGGAAACCTGCCATAATAGAGGCAAAACCGCACGATAAATAGGAACTGAATGGTCATGTGTGGTTGGCTCTAGTCGGTTGCATACAAATGTCAACCTCCCTTTCGCTTCAAAGCTAAGGGTGTTTCTGTATATCTTCTCTTGTGCCTTCAGCCACACCGGAACAGTGCCATGAGCAGCTAACACTTCTGCCAACCACGGACGAGCCTCCTCTTTCAGGGCCAACTTCTCCAAATATTGGGACTCATCTTCATCAGTGAACCCCAAGAACTCATTTAAGGACTTGCCGTCAAATAGATCAATCTGATCCCTCACCTTTGTAGCAGTGGAATCCCGGATGATGAGATGGATGTTGGCATAAAATTCTTTGACCATGTGCTCATTGGCATTCTCCACTCGCTCCTTGAAGAAGCTCCAACCCTCTCTAGTATGAAACTGTGCCTGAACATGAGGGTTGTGCGGTACCAAGTCCGCATCAATGAACCGCCTCTCTGGAATTAGTCTTCTATTGGGCCACCATTCCCTGAACTTTTGCCATGCTAACTCACTCACAAATCTGTCGGCCCACACATGTGGGTCCCTTGTTCGCTCAATACCACCCACTTGTGGCTCCCACTTCCGCATGTCCTCCACTCTCCTCTGATAATGAAGCTGTGGGAGAGGTGGAGTATTCATTATCACTATTCTTATTCGCTCTAGACTCATCAGACGAGTCTGAGACTACATTCACCGGCTTGGAGGTGGCAGTTGTTGGTTGGTCTAGAGAGGAGGATGCCATGTTGGGTACAGAGATGGACATCTGGGAGGGGTCTGACTCTGAGCTCACACTCTTGGAGGGTATGTAGTCACTTCCAGTAGAATGAGAGGCTGCCCTATCAGCTTTCCGAATCAGCTTTCGGGTCTTCTTTATGTTTGCCCGGGCCTCCGGAGTGAGCTTTACTATCCTTTTTCCTTTGCCCCCTCGGGACGGACCACCTCTCTCGGGTTGTTTAACCCCACGTTGTGCAATATGTTTCTTCACCATTGTCTGCAAGATGTAGAGTCTAGATTGGTCAGTTGAAGCACGTAAGCAGTGTACAATGTGAAAAGCGTATACAAAGAAAAGGCACAGGTGGGTAACACGGGTCACGCGGACCGCACACTTTTGCTTTGCAGTCCGCACAAGCTAAATAGCAAGAGATGCACTTCTCTGAAGTTGACCTACGCGGACCGCACTTATTGTGTTGCGGCCATGTGAGGTTAACGCGGACCGCCCAGAAATGGACGCGGTTCATACAGGCTAATTATCAAAATAATCAACTCTCTGAAGTTGACCTACGCGGACCGCACTGATTTGTGTCGCGGCCGCGTGAGGTCAACGCGGACCGCCCAGAAATGGACGCGGTCCGCACAGAAGAGACTACCAAATTACACTTCTCTGAACCTTGGGCACATGGTCCGCACTGATTTGGACCGCAGCCGCGTAGGTTTTAGCCTTCATGAATGTTCATACACGCGGACCGCACAAAAATGGTGTGCGGTTGCATAGGGCAAATCAACTAGTAGGGTGTTTTGGTCATTTGAGTCCAATGTTTCCAACACTATGTGTCCTAAGTGTCCCTACTCAGTTATTTTATCAAAGATGTTAGCCCTAATTCTACAATTTTCATGCTTGAACAATATTTAGCAATTAAAAGACGTAAAAAGAAAGAAATTAAGAAGTTATTCTAGCATTAATTAATCTATGTAGAACATAAATTAATCTAAGTATTGAAAGAGAAGTGAAATGTTACCAAGGATTAGTTGTGATTGCATTTGGAGCACAAGATGGCACAGGGTGAACAGTAAAAAATGCTCAGATGTAAATTTGGCCAAAAGGTTAAATGAAGGCCTGGGATCCCTATTTATAGAAAATGGTATGGGACCCGTCACTTACCCACCTACGCGGCCGCACACATTTGTCATGCGGACCGCGCAGGATTTAACCATACATTCATTTGTTGAGCAAGATCACGCGCACCGCACTGTTTTGGTGCGCCGCTGCGTGACAACTTCAGAGACCTGTTTAAATGGGTAGTTTCCACGCGGACCGCACTGATTTGGTGCGCGGCCGCGTGGTAAACTTCAGAGACCTGCCAAATTTCATCCATTCCACGCGGACCGCATTATATTGCCACGCGGGCCGCGTGGGTTGCCCTGAGGTCACTTCTTTGGCTTGGAAAAGCCACGCGGACCGCACTGATTTGTTGTGTGGCCGCATGGACAAACTTCAGTGACTTTCAACTTGTGTTTTCATTGCACTGTTTCAACATAACCCCTGCAACACTTCACAAACTATCAACTCAAAAATCCTACTCTACGAATGAAGAAAAACAAAGAAAAAGAAAAAGACATGGGTTGCCTCCCAAGAAGCGCCTGATTTAACATCACGGCACGACGCAAGTTACCATTCACTCATTTCAAGTGCAAGAGTGCCACCACTTGGCTATCATCAGGATTTCCCAAATAATGCTTCACACGGCACCCATTGAATCGGAATACTTCACCATTTTTGTTCTTTAGATCAAGGGCTCCGAACGGAGTCACACATACCACTTCAAATGGACCACTCCACTTGGATTTTAGCTTTCCCGGGAATAACCTCAACCGAGAATTGAAAAGAAGAACCATATCACCCACTTTGAATTCCTTGCCTCGAGAATATTTGTCATGAAGATACTTCATCTTGTCCTTATACAAGGACGAGATGGAGTATGCATGAAACCGAAACTCGTCAAGCTCATTCAAGTGATCCACACGAAGATTTGCAGCTATACCCATTCCAAGTTCAACTTCTTCAAGGCCCACATAGCCTTTTGCTCAAGTTCCACCGGGAGATGACTTGCCTTACCAAACACCAACCGGTAAGGAAACAGACCAATTGGAGTTTTATAAGCTGTCTTATAAGCCCAAAGAGTATCATCTAATTTCTTTGACCAATCGGTCCTATTGGCATTGAAAGTTTTAGACAAAATACTCTTGATTTCACGGTTAGAAACTTCCACTTGGCCACTTGCTTGAGGATGATACGGGGTAGTGACCTTATGATTTACTCCATACTTGGTAAGCAATGAATCAAATGCCTTGTTGCAAAAATGAGAACCCCCATCACTAATGATAGCACGAGGAGTCCCGAATCTTGTAAAGATATACTTCTTCGGAAAGTTCACAACACTTCGAGCTTCATTGTTCGGAAGAGCCACAGCTTCAACCCACTTTGACATATAATCCACCGCTACCAAAATGTACGTGTTCCCACAAGAGCTCACAAAAGGCCCCATAAAGTCAATCCCCCATACATCAAAAATATCAACCTCTAGAATGGTATTGAGAGGCATCTCATCTTTCTTTGAAATACCACCGGCCCTTTGGCAAGTATCACAACTTTTCACCAAATCACTAGCATATTTGAAAATCGTTGGCCAATAAAAACCACAACTCAAAACTTTGGAAGCCGTTCTCACTCCCCCATGATGACCACCGTAGGAAGAAGAGTGACAAGCCTCTAAGATACTCATTTGCTCACTTTCCGGAACACACCTTCGAATTACCCCATCCGTGCAAATCTTGAAGAGATACGGATCATCCAAATAGAAATCCAAGCTATCCCGCTTTATATTTTTCCTTTGGTTAGAAGAGAGCTCATACGGGACCACACTAGTCACAAGATAATTGGCAACATCAGCAAACCATGGCATATCATGCATAGATACCGCGATGAGTTGTTCATCCGGGAAGGAATCATTTATTTCAAGGCCATTGGATGGCCTCCCCTCCTCCTCCAAACGGGACAAGTGGTCCGCCACATGGTTTTCACTACCCTTGCGATCAACAATTTCTAGATCAAACTCTTGAAGAAGTAGGACCCATCTCATCAACCTTGCCTTTGAGTCCTTCTTTGTCATTAAATACCTAAGTGCGGCATGATCAGTATGAATAATTACCTTGTCCCCCATAAGGTAGGGACGAAACTTTTCCATAGCAAAAACAATAGGTAGCAACTCCTTCTCGGTGACGGTATAATTTCTTTGAGCCTCGTTCATTGTCTTGCTTGAGTAGTACATCGGATGGAACATCTTGTTGATTCTTTGGCCAAGTACCGCTCCTACCGCCACATCACTTGCGTCGCACATAAGTTCAAATGGCAAGTTACAATTAGGTGTGGTAATGATGGGAGTAGTAGTCAACTTTTGCTTTAATAACTCAAAAGATTCCATACATCTCTCGTCAAAGACAAACTTGGCATCCTTTTCCAATAACTTACACAATGGGTTAACAATCTTGGAAAAATCCTTTATGAAGCACCGATAGAAACCGGCGTGACCTAAGAAACTCCTCACCCTTTGATAGAGTTAGGGGGAGGGAGCCTTGAAATAACCTCTATCTTTGCTTTGTCAACTTCAATGCCTTTCTTCGAAACTTTGTGGCCCAATAAAATTCCTTCTCACACCATAAAGTGACACTTCTCCCAATTAAGCACAAGGTTTGTATCCTCACATCTTGCCAACACACGATCCAAGTTTGACAAACAATCCTCAAAAGAATCCCCTACCACACTGAAGTCATCCATGAATATCTCAAGATGTCCTCCACCATGTCGGTGAAGATCGCCATCATGCACCTCTGAAATGTAGCTGGGGCATTACATAGTCCAAATGGCATACTAGATAAGGCAAATTTGCCATAAGAACATGTAAATGTTGTCTTTTCCTAATCCTCCGGGGCTATAAGTATTTGATTGTACTCCGAATAGCCATCAAGGAAACAATAATAGGCTCTTCCCGCAAATCGGTCCAACATTTGATCCAACAAAGGTAATGGAAAATGGTCCTTCCGTGTCACCCTGTTGAGCTTCCTATAGTCCATGCACACTCTCCAACATGTGACCGTACGAGTAGAAATCAATTCATTGTTTGCATTAGTGACAACCGTCATGCCACCCTTCTTTGGAACACATTGGACCGGAGAGGTCCAAGAACTATCCGAAATGGGGTAGACCACCCCGGCATCCAACCATTTGATGATTTCCTTTTTGACTACCTCTTGCATGGCCTCATTTAATCTTCTTTGGTGCTCAAGTGATAACCTAGCATTCTCCTCCAATATGATCTTGTGCATGCAAAAGGCGGGGCTTATACCCCGAATATCCGCCAAGGTCCATCCAATTTCTCGCTTGCGCTTTTGTAAGACCGCCAAAGTGGCGTCAACCTGCATGTTTGTCAAGCAAGTGGAAAGTATAACCGGTAAAGTGAAATTAGGACCCAAGTATTCATACCTGAGGTGAGGAGGAAGTGGTTTCAACTCCAACACCGGCGGCTCCTCAATAGATGGCTTAGTTGGAGGAGTCTTGCGATTTTCAAGGTCCAAAGATAGCTTCCTTGGCTCATAAGAGTAAGAGCCCATACCATGAAAAGCATTTACACATTCAACACGATCGTCATCATCATTGACCTCCATATTCAAAAGGACCGCTTCAAGTGGATCTTCAACATTGATCATTACGCTTGTGTCATCCACTATCACCGCCGTGACAATGTCAACAAACGAGCACACCTCAGTGCTATTTGGTTATCGCATGGATTTGCACACGTGAAACACCACTTTTTCATCACCGACCCGAAAAGTCAATTCTCCCGCTTCAACATTAACTAGGGCTTTCCCGGTGGCTAAGAATGGCCTTCCAAGAATGATCGGGACTTCAAAGTCCATTTCACAATCAAGAATGACAAAATCGGCCGGCAAGATAAACTTGTCAACTCGAACTAGAACATCGTCAACGATTCCCAAAGGCCTCTTCATAGACCGATCCACCATTTGGAGCCTCACTGGAGTTGGACGGGGTTGTCTAATACCCAAGGTCTTAAACACGGAATATGGCATGAGATTGATACTTGCACCCAAATCACAAAGTGCTTTAGCAAAATTAGCACTTCCAATTGTACAAGGAATGGTGAAAGCACCGGGGTCTTCTAACTTAGGAACCATGGAATGAACTATCGCACTCACTTGGTGAGTCATCATTATCGTCTCACAATCCATCGACCTCTTTTTCGTAACCAAGTCCTTCATGAATTTAGCATAACCCGGCATTTGCTCGAGTGCCTCCACCAAAGGCACATTAATGGTCAAACTCTTCATCATCTCTATGAATTTCTTGAATTTATTATCTCCTTTTTGCTTTGCCAATCTTTGCGGATAAGGTGGAGGAGGCCTTGGCAAGGGTGCCTTGGCCTTTGGAATAACCGGCTCGGGAATATCAACGATGTGCTCCCTAGACGGGTTCATGGTATCTTGAGATTCAATCCCGGCCTCATCCTCAATATCAATCCGCACATCATGTGTTTCAATAGGTTCAACCACATTGTCATCATTCACCGACATGTCATCATCATTCAAATGTACTTCCGCATTCACAACTCGATTCTCATTTGAGGCATTCACATCACCTACTCTTCCACTCCTTGTTGTTACGGCCATCACATGATTGTTCCCTCCCTTCGGGTTTACCACCGTGTCATTTGGTAGTGCACCCTTAGGTCGGGAGTTCAAAGATTGAGAAAGTTGGCCGATTTGAACTTCCAAATTCCGGATTGAAGTATTGTGAGACGCTAGTTGGGCATCCTAATCTTGATTCTTTTTCATCATTTGTTCAAACATAACTTCAATTCGACCCATATCATTGCCCGAAGAACTTGATCCTTGTGAATGGAAAGGGTGTGGATTGTTGGGTTGTTGATACATGGGAGCTCTTTGAAAACCTTGCCCCCGATTGTTTTGATTTCTGCCATTGTTCCAACTGCCTTGATTGTTGTTGTTCCCCCAATTGCTATTATTACCACTCCAATTGCCACCATTATTTCCTTGATTGCTCCAATTGTTGCCTTGATTGTTCCAATTGTTTCCTTGGTTGTTCCAATCACCACCATTGTTCCCATTGTTATTATTGTTCCAATTTCCTCTTCCTTGTTGGTTCCCCCAATTGCCTTGGGAACGCCATTGTTGATTACTTTGATTTCCTCTCTTCCCTTGAAAGTTATTCACATATTGGCAATCTTCGTCTTGATCATCAAAGCCATCATTAGAAAATCCTCCATTGTCATTGTTGTTCTCATTTTGATCACATTGGCCTAGTTGTGCTTGTTGCCCTCCATTCCTTCTTTTCAACATCGAGACACTTTCCATGGAATTCACTTGGCACGAATTTTGCACTTTTTGAAGTTGAGCTTTCGCCAATTGATTCATGGTTGTAGTGAGCTCGGCAATGGCTTGGCTGTGGTCATGCAACTCTTTGTGTAAATGGATAACATTCGGATCGCCTTGACGTACATTCGCCCGACTTTGCCATGCCGAAGAAGTGTCGGCCATTTGGTCCATAACATCACATGCTTCCTCCAAAGATAACTTCATGAAATTGCCACCCGCCAATTGGTTCACAATGTATTGATTAGTCGTGTTGATCCCCCTATAGAAAGTTTGTTGAGCCATAGCATCGGTCATGTCATTGTTGGGGCACTCTTTCACCATAGTCCAGTATCTCTCCCAAATTTTATGTAACGGCTCCGTTGGCTCTTGTTTGAAGACTAGAATCTCATCTCGTAGGGCCGCCATATGAGTTGGGGAAAAGAACTTGGCGATGAAATTGTCCGCCAATTCGTCCCATGCAGTGATTGAGTGATTCGGTAACCGCTCCAACCAATACAACGCCTTACCCCTCAATGTAAAAGGGAAAGGCTGCAGTCGCAAAGCATCTTCGGACACATTGGTTTGTTTGCTTCCCCTACAGGTATCTACGAACCCCTTCAAGTGCTTGTAGGCATTTTGATTGTAGGCGCCCGTAAAATACCCTCTTTGCTCCAATAGTGTCTGCATCACATTTGTAATTTGAAAGTTCCCCGCCCGGATTCGGGGAGGAACAATGGCACTGGCGTATCCTTGGTTTGTCATTGCCCTTGGCGCAACCCTTGGCGGTGGCGGAGGAGGGTCTGGGATTTGGTCCTGTTGATTTGCATTGGCATTTCGGGCCCTCCGTGGTACACGTTGTACCAGGAATTCATCCTGCTCAAGGTCCTCTACCTACTCCCCCACCATGGCATCGCCAAGAGGAACATTAGCATTTGCATTAAGAGCCATTTGTACCTGTTAGATTGAGTCAAGAAAATTAGTAAAAGAAGGAAAAAAGAAGCAAAACACAATACTAGCAACGCAATTAATCAACACCGTCAACTCCCCGACAACGGTGCCAAAAAGTTGATCGATTGCAAACTCAACCCAAAGGAAGAATGGGCACAACTAACTTTTACCCGAATAGTGGTTCGGGGTCAATCCACAGGGAGTTGGAATTTGGAGTGAGAAATTGCGATGAACTAGAATTGCGAGTTAGCTTCTAATTTATCTTCAAACATATTTGTGTTTTCTTTTTAACAACTAATTTATAAACTACTAATAAGAAGTCTAAATTATGCTAAGGATGTTGTAAAAGTGTAATGCAAATAGGAAAAGGACTAGGGTAGTAGCATTTACCTAGGTGGATAACTAAATTCAATGCAAAGATGATATGGTGGGATAATTGGATAACCATTGCTCTATGCATTCATTCTCACACCTCTTGGTAGAGAGAACAATTTTGCCCAATTTACTCTCTCGAGACCAATTGGGTAGGCTAATTTGCCCAAGCCATTTTAGGCTCAAGTTGGGTAATTACTCTCTCGAGGTTTTTACCCGTTACTTGGGACTACCATTCTCATGGGTCCATCCCAAATCCTTGTTGGGATTGATTGAGAAGTTTTAGAGTCTCTTTCTCAAGAAGAGCCCAAACCCACAAAACTAGATTTAGTGTTTGCAACCACAAAATCCAAATGAAAAACATTCAATCAACCCAAATCCTAACACCCACAATCATCTAAGCATTAAATAATCTAACCCATTAATTACCCACACTAGGGTTGACCTACAACCCTAGCTATGAGTTTAGCTAGCCATGAACAATGAAGAAAATGAAAAAATTAAAGATGAAATTGACATAATATCTGATTACAAATTAAATCTAGAAGTTTCAATGATAAAGATTAAGAAAATTGCCCAAAATAGGCAAAAATATCTTCTCACGAGCTCAGTTGTTCATAGCTAATATCCGACATATCCTAAAAAAGTAAAAGAAGCTATTTATACTGTACAGAAATTTCCGGACAAAAATAGCCCTGAGGGTCTGACGCGGACCTCACACTTTTGACGTGCGGCCGCGTAGGGCATTTGGTCTTCAGATAAGCTAGCACCTGGGCATGTCATGCAGACCGGGTATTTTTGTCACGCGGCCGCGTAGGCTCAGCAACGCGGACCGCGTAGAAATGGAGCGCGGCCGCATTGTGTAATTACTCCGAATGCGAACTCTCTGAATCTTCACCCACGCGGGCCGCATTGTTTTGGCACGCGGCCGCGTGGGACTTTGCCTTGAATTTGCTCTTCTCTGATCTTCATCGTTGTGGACTGCATGAAAATGGATGCGGTCCGCGTGGATTTGCTTTTGAACTTGGCCTCTCTAAACTTTTCTGCGCGACCGCACAGTAAATCAGTGCGGTCCGCGCAGCTGAAGGGGAGTGTTGTTTCTTCTCTAAATCACCTTGTGCATCCGCACAACAGAACAGTGCGGACCGCACAGGTTCCTTTCGTGTCCTTTTACTTCTTCATTTGACGCTTAGCCGGTTTCACTCCTTTTTGAGCTGATTTGACGGTATTCGTCCTTTTGTCGCTCAAACATGCAAAATAGCACACTTATAAGCAAATCAAGGCCGGACTAACACATTTTATGCACAAAGCTCGGGCAAGAAGGGGTCTAAAAGTATACAAAATTCCTAGTTATCATATATTCATAGGTAATAAACGGGCCTATATGGTAGCTATAGGCCGATGCGTATGGCCCTAGTATATAAATGAAATAATATTCATAGACTTCCAATTACTAAATAACAACCAGGATATATAAACGGAAGGTCCTATTACAATAATCGTATTAGTCAAATGGACTTATGTGGTTGTCGTAGGCCGTTGCATCCTAGTATATGAATAAAATCATATTCATAGGACGGTCAATTACTAAATAACAACCACGATATATAAACGGAAAGTCCTATTACTAAGATCGTATCAGTCAAATGGACTTATGTGGTTGTCGTAGGTTGATGCGTCCTAGTTTGAACGTATGACATTACTCCCAATATGTTATGACTACAATCGTACTAGTCCAATGGACTTATGTGGTTGTCGTAGGCCGATGCGTCCAAGTATGAATGTATGACATTACTCCCAATCAAATATTGAGAGTATATGCATAGGTAATCATATTAGTAAACATGCATATATGAATGCTATAGGCCTATGCGTATGGCCCTAGTATATGAATGAAATAATATTCATAGACGGTCTATTACTAAATAACAACCACGATATATGAACAAAAGTTCCTATTACTACAATTGTATTAGTCCAATGGACTTATGTGGTTGTCGTAGATCGGTGCGTCCTAGTATATGAGTGAAATCATATTCATATACGGTCAATTACTAAATAACAACCATGATATATAAACGTAAGTTCATATGACTACAATCGTATTAGTCCAATAAACTAATGTGGTTGTCGTAGGCCGATGCGTCCTAGTATGAACGTATGACATTACTCCTAATAATATTTTGATAGTATATGCATAGGTAATCATATTAGTAAACGGGCCTATATGGTTGCTATCGACCGATGCGTATGGCTCTAGTATATGAATGAAATAATATTCATAGACGATCAATTACTAAATAACAAGCACGATATATAAACCGAAGGTCATATTACTGCAATCGTATTAGTCCAATGGACTTATGTGGTTGTCGTAGGCCGATGCGTATGACCTTAGTATGACTGTCTATGAATATGATTTCATTCAACCACAATCGTATTAGTCCAATGGACATATATGGTTGTCATAGGCCGATGCGTCCTAGTATGAACGTATGACATTACTCCTAGTCAAATTTTGATAGTATATGCATAGGTAATCATATTAGTAAATGGTCCTATATGGTTACTATAAGCCGATGCATATGGCCCTAGTATATGAATGAAATAATATTCATAGACGATCAATTACTAAATAACAACCACGATATATAAACGGAAGTTCATATTACTACAATCGTATTTGTCCAATGGACTTATGTGGTTGTCTTAGGCCGATGCGTCCTAGTAAACGGGACTATATGGTTGTCGTAGGCTGATGCGTCCTTGTACGAACGTATGACATTACTCCCAATCTGTTATGACTACAATCATATTAGTCCAATGGACATATGTGGTTGTCGTAGGCCGATGCGTCCTAGTATATGAATGAAATCATATTCATTCACGGTCAATTACTAACTACAATCGTATTAGTCAAATGGACTTCTGTGGTTGTCGTAGGCCGATGTGTCCTAGTATGAATGTATGACATTACTCCCAATCTGTTATGACTACAATCGTATTAGTCAAATGGACTTATATGGTTGTCGTTGGCGGATGGGTCCTAGTATGAACGTATGACATTACTCCCAATACGATATATAAACGAAAGTTCCTATGACTACAATCGAATTAGTCCAATGGACTTATGTGGTTGTCGTAGGCCAATGCGTCCTAGTATGAACGTATGACATTACTCCCAATACGATATATAAACGTAAGGTCCTATGACCACAATCGTATTAGTCCAATGGACTTATGTGGTTGTCGTAGGCCGATGCGTCCTAGTATATGAATGAAATCATATTCATAGATGGTCATACTAAGGTCATACGTATCGGCCTACGACAACCACATAAGTCCGTTGGACTAATATGATTATAGTCATAACAGATTGGGAGTAATGTCATACGTTCATACTAGGATGCATCGGCCTACGACAACCACATAAGTCCATTGGACTAATGCGATTGTAGTCATAGGACCTTCCATTTATATATCATGGTGAATGAAATCATATTCATAGACGGTCATTTACTAAATAACAACCACGATATATAAATGGAAGGTCCTATGACTACAATCGTATTAGTCCAATGGACTTATGTGGTTGTCGTAGGCCCATGCATCATAGCATATGAATAAAATCATATTCATAGACGGTCAATTACTAAATAACAACCACGATATATAAACGGAAGTTCCTATTACTACAATCGTATTAGTCCAATGGACTTATGTGGTTGTCGTAGGCCGATGTGTCCTAGTATATGAATGAAATCATATTAATAGGCCCTAGTATATGGTTGCTATAGACCTTCCGTATATATATCGTATTTTGAGTAATGTCATACGTTCATACTATGAATATTATTTTATTCATATACTAGGGCCATGCGCATCATCCTATAGCAACCATAAAGGCCCGTTTACTAATATGATTACCTATGCATATACTATCAAAATTTGATTAGGAGTAATGTCATACGTTCATACTAGTACGCATCGGTCTACGACAACAGCATAAGTCCATTGGACTAATACGATTGTAGTAATAGGAACTTGCGTTTATATATCTTGGTTGTTATTTAGTAATTGGACTAGTATATGAATGAAATCATATATAAACGGTCAGTTACTAACTATAATCGTATTAGTCCAATGGTCTTATGTGGTTGTCGTAGGCCAATTAGACTTATGTGGTTGTCGTAGGCCAATGCGTATGACCCTAGTATATGAATGAAATAATATTCATAGACAATCGTATTAGTCCAATGGATTTATGGACAACCACATAAGTCTAATTGGCGTACGACAACCACATAAGTCCAATTTGCCTACGAAAACCACATTAGTCATATACTAGGACCACATATACTAGGACGTTCATAGATTGTATTTGTCCAATGGACTTAAGTAGTTGTCGTAGGCCGATGCGTCTTAGTATATGAATGAAATAATATTCATAGACGATCAATTACTAAATAACAACCATGTTATATGAATGAAATCATATTCATAAACGGTCAATTACTAAATAACAACCACGATATATAAACGGAAGTTCCTATGACTATAATCGTAGTAGTCCAATGGACTTATGTGGTTGTCGTAGGCCGATGCGTCTTTGTATATGAATGAAATAATATTCATAGACGTGCCTACGACAACCACATAACTCCATTAGACTAATACGATTGTAGTCATAGGAACTTCCGTTTATATATCGTATTGGGAGTAATATCATACATTTATACTAGGACACATCGGCCTATAGCAACCACATAAGTCCATTGGACTAATACGATTATAGTCATAGGACCTTCCATTTATATATCGTGGTTGTTATTTAGTAATTGACCGTCTATGAATATGATTTCATTCACATACTAAGATGCATCGGCCTATGACAACCACATAGGTCCATTGGAATAATACGATTATAGTCATAACCGATTGGGAGTAATGTCATACGTTCATACTAGGACGCAACCACATTAGTCCATTTGACTAATACGATTGTAGTAATAGGACCTTCCGTTTATATATCGTGGTTGTTATTTATTAATTGACCTTCTATGTATATTATTTCATTAATATACTAGGGCCATACGCATCGGCCTACGACAACCACATAAGTCCATTGGACTAATACGATTGTAGTCATAGGAACTTCCGTTTATATATCGTATTAGGAGTAATGTCGTACACTTCATACTAGGATTCATCGGCCTACGACAACCACATAAGTGCTTTGGACTAATACGATTGTAGCCATAACAGATTGGGAGTAATATCATACGTTCATAATTGTGACGACCCGACCCGTCGTCTCAGGTGTTACTGCCCCGTGTTTCCCACATTGTGTTGCCTTATGTTTCATTATTAGTTGGGTGCGTTAGAATTTAATTGGTGTAATTTTGTTAAGAAATGAGACACTTAGTCTCTTTTAAGAAAACTTAAGTTGGAAAAGTCAACGTGATGTTGACTTGTGAGCTAGAAGGCTCGTAATTGAATTCTCATGATTCGATTAGCTCCGGGAGATGATTTAAGGCTTAGGACTGCAATCGGAAGTAATATTGGAAGTCCGGTGAAGAAGTTAGCCTATTTTTGGCGAAGTTAGTATTTTGGCGACTTCCGGTTGATAGGTGAGATATTGATCCGAGGATCAGAATGGAATTTCGAGAGTTTCTGTAGCTTCGTTAGGTGATTTGGGATATGTGTACAAAATTTTAGGCCATTCGAACGTGGTTTGGTTGGGTTTTGGATTAAATGCGTGTTTTGGAAGTTTTAGAAGAACTTAGGCTTAAATTCGATATAATTTGATAGTCTTGGCATTGTTTGATGCATGTTGATGATTGGAACAAGTTTGTATGATGTTTTAGGAGGTGTTGGAATTTTTGGTTGAGGTTCCGGGGGCCTCGGGGTGATTTCGGATGGTTAACGGGAACTTTAGAAGTTGGAAAACTTCATAATAGGCGAAGATGTAAATGAGTGTGCACAATATCTCACTTTAAACGATCATATCTCCCGTTATATAAAGAGTTGTGTGACCCAAAACCTATCCAATTAAATCCCTTAGAGTCTAGTTTCCAATGCAACAAACCGTTTGTCATTTGAAAGTGTATACAAAAAGTTATGACCATTTTACTGGGCATGTGTCAGTAGTGCGGCCTTAGCGCGGGAGCGCTAGTAGCCCGCGCTAATTGAGTTATATTCTGCCTCAACCCGCGCATCCATTAGCACGGGCGCGCTAGTAGCAGGCCCCTAAATATAAATAAGGACGGGAAATGACAGAACATGAGTCATTTCTCAAGCCTAGGGCTTCCCCAACACCCCCAATTCGACCAAGGCACCCTATTGCACTCCTAAGGTAAGATCTTTGGAGTATTTTGAGTTGATTACTACTCCTAAACACTTTTATTAACATGGGTTGATCTTGGAAATCCTTAGATTTCACTCAAATCCCGAAATTGGTCCAAGAACACTACAAATTGGATTCTCAAGATTCTTACTACAAGAGGTATATCTATCATCTCTAACTACTCTTTGGTGATTATTTATGTATGATATATATACATTTGAACTCATGTGAGGATGATGGAAATCCATAAGTGCCTAACCTAGGTTGTGTTTATTGTAGAGATTGTGAAAGGGTTTAATTAAGGAGGTTGATGGTTGGGTATGAATGAATGGTCGTACATATATTGTTGGAAGTTATAAATTGGTTAGGAAATAATGTTGGAGTGAATTTGTTGGTTAATGGTGCTAGTTGGATAAACCAATACTATAGTTATGAGGTGTATATATTTATGCCAACAAGGTGTTTGGTAATATGCCTCAATGGCATAATTTATGGGATCTAGCACTAATATTGGCCCTATTGAATGTTGTATTGTAGATTAAAGTTACATAAATGCATTGGATCATCATAGTATCATTAAGGAGTAAATTTCAGATATTTATGGTTACAACCCCGTCTTTTAGAAATCGAGCTTCATCGAAGTTTGTATGAATTTGGATAGATTGGACGCGCGAGGAGGCCGGTTGAGGAGCAAAGGCGTCGCATACTAGAATTCTCGCCGGTTTGAGGTGGGTAATACTTGTAAATGGTGTCCAGAGGGTTTGTAAACCCCGGACTTGCACATCCTAGTACTGTATTGAGGTGACTTGCACGCCGGATAACTGGCGTGGGGTAGAGCACCATTTGGGATTGTGACTTGGTCCGTCCCGCTTAATAAATAATAACACCTGATTGCTTGAAATTGAATTGACGCCCTAATAAAGATATTAATTATCATGAATTGGACTGATTATCATGTTTTGGGCTTCGTGCAGATTATCTGAATCCTTAAGGGATTGGTATCACTGGCTTGATAACACTGTGCATTTTTTTATCTAAATTTAAGGTTTTAAATGGTATTTTTCTACTCAGCATTTTTATAATGTTATAAAAAACTTGAACAAGGTCTTGATGATATTTTTAGCTGTGAGTTAATATTATACTATTGCCCAAGGGGCTTTTCTTGATTATTCGTTAGACTGATTGGGGCTGAGGGCCATATGTGAGGGAATGACGATTTATGTGAGCATATGCATATACATGCATGGATCGGACTGCATGCTGCAATAGTATATGGATCGGGCTGCGCGCCGCAGTAGGTGTGATGTTGATATTGCGCTTGGGCTGTAGGAGCCCCTCCGGAGTCTGAACTCCCACAGTGAGCGCGTGCGCCTTTTTATGGATCGGGTTGTACGCCATAACATCATATGCGTTGCATGGCATACATACATTGGCTTACGTGTACTATGTTGCATAATATTTAGCACTCATACATTACTGGCACACATGCATTATTTGCCTTATTGACCAGATCTCCTGGTGGAAATTGTTAAGGAGTGCTGAGCCCAAGGGGCTGATTTTAGTGCAGACTTGCACTGCTTGAGATTGTACCCAGGTATTGGTATGTTATCATGAAAGATCGGAAGCTAAAAATTGAGATTTTTAAACAATCTACTCACATATGCTGAAAAGGAATAAAATGATAGTGTATTGAAGTTTAAACATAGTTCTGTATTGTGTAGCATGAGATAGTGCTTTGCGTGGTTTTCTTTCCTTCATCATTATTTACTTTTATTACCGTTGAGTTGGAAGTACTCACACCCGACTCCCGGCACCTTGTGTGCAAATCCAGGTACATCGCAGCAGATCTGAGTCTATAGCTGCTTGGAGATTGCTTTGGACAGTCGAGGTAGGTGCCAGCGTCCGCAGGACCTGACTCTCCAGTTTATCTTTATTTTGTTCTGTCTATCCCACACTTGTGCACAGTTGTATACACTATCACATTTTATAAATTCTGGTAGAGGCTCTTGACTTGTGACTCATGTTCCGTTGGGAGGTTGTACGGGTTTGGGATGTCTAATCCCGACGTTTGGGTATTCATTTATTATTATTCTATCGTTGTTTAATCTTAAAAGGGTTAAATGTAAGTTGGTAGCTTCGTGTTACTGTTGATTGGTCGGGCTGGTTTAGCTGTTTGTTGGGCGCCATCACGACCGGGTTTGGGGTCATGACAAGTTGGTATCAGGGCCTAGGCTACTAGGCCTCATGAGTCGTGAGCCGGTTGGTAGAGTCTCGTGGATCGGTAGGGGACGCCTGTGCTTATCCTCGGGAGGCTGCAAACCTTTTAGGAAACACTTCACAACCTTGGAATTCTTATCGTGCGTACTTGATTCAGCTTGAGATATAATTCTAGAAATTTCTTCCACACGTCTGTATTTGCATTCAAGCGCTCAGTAATGTAATTGCCTTGATGGCTTGTGACTCCCCGATTGAGGGGCGAGATATGATCTCCGTGAGTTTATGTTGGGCTAGTCGGGAGGACTTGAGGAAAGATCTCTGTCTATGGCTTGAGCACCAAGGTGCTGATTCTGCGAGCTGGTAGTATGAAGATTATATGACTAGTATTGTCCCAAATTGTGGAAATGGCAGCTTGATAATGGATGAGCTGTTAGGTGTTAGACTCTTATTGTGTTTCGTTATGTAGCCCTAGCTATGAGCGTGGTGAATATGTTCATGTCTCTTAGTGGAAAAGGTAAAGTGCATTACGTGTGGTAGTATGAATTTAGGCTCAGAAATATCGAATGTGTTGTGCTATGTGCATTTTAATGTCTTGTCAAATTGGCGATGTATTGTTAGGGTGGTTTTGGTGATTCTCTGGTAGGTGGATAGGCCCAATTACAAAGGAAACTCTGCCGAAAGTTTTGAAAAATTTGGGACATAGTAAAAATTTTGTCGCCTAAAGAGTGGGCTTAACTGTAGTGTGAATGAATGCAAGAATTAGGGAAGAGTTAGAATTTTGATGATTCGTGTCTCCACAAGCTAGTGAAAGAGTGAGTTTAATCTCACCATGATATTACGACAACAATAGAGTATACATGTTGTGATATATATGGCTTCGAGCTATGTTGGGGAGGTTTCCATTGATTAGCTGATTGCGCAGTTGTATGCTACGTTGGTTATGTCTTAAAGTACACTGACGAACCAGTTCTGGTTGCTGAAATTGAGCCGAGAATGGCACGAGTGAAGCAAGATTTTGACAAAAGTTATACGGTGCTTTCGTAGATGTGAGAAAATAATAGTAAGTCTTGAGCTGTTGTTGGTAAGGAATGCTCAGTTAATTGAGGAGAAGGATGTTTGTTGGTATTTGAATGAGATCATATCATGTGGTGTCATGGTGCTAATAAGCCACGAGTGGTATTTTGTGATAACTACGAGATCCTAAGTATCAGTATCAGGAAATTAGTAGTAACGAATTCACATTCATAAGAAGTGCTTCAAAACAAGGTATTATGGAATGTGGTATTTCTGGGAAACATTGAAAGAGTATTCAGTGGCCTATGGGTCTTAGACCATGTGGTCTTATGTATGAGTCTCGTATGGTAACATGAGTTGAAGTATTGTGGTGCTACAGTAAAGGCTAAGATTAAATTAAAGTTGAATCAGAAAGGAATTGGGTAGATGGAACAACTTGTTAATAAACTGAAACAGTATGATAAGGATACGATTAATTCTGGGTATGTGTTTGAAGTAATGAGTCTTGCAGATATGGTGCAACAAAGCTCTTGAGTGCTGGTAGTTGCGTAGCTCGATGTGGGTAAAAGGACTCAGTCCTGGCAGTTAAACTTATGCAACGAATTGGAAGAAAGAGTTTGTGATGTGTTTTACCATGGTTTGAAAATGAATATATTTCCGGTCATTATGCGAAGCATCGAATGTGTAATGATTTTTCTTCCACATGGGAAGTCATTAAAATTCTCAAGCAGCGTGGGCAGCTGCAAATAATCTGAGAATCAATCTTTTTGGTGATTAAGGAAAATGGTACTGCTATTCTAGTGATTTGGCAGAGTATATGGTCAAAAGGGCAAGGTAATGTAAACTGATAATATCTAGTGGTATTGTGGTATCCCCTTGTTGGATTGACGGTGATGATTGAGTTGTTGATGGCATAGGGAAATTTCTGAATGGCTTTCGTGGTATGAATGGATGCTTGATGTGTGTTATGTATTCGTACGGTGGAGTGTGGAATTATGCATAGTGATTCATGTGTTATATATGTGTCGGAGACTAGAAGTTCTCGTAATCCGCCTATGCAGTGAGAGTATATCTTGTGTATCGGCACCGTTTAGCGGTTGTTGGAAATTGGAAGCACTAGTGGCTCTCTCGATACTTGATATGATGAATTTGAATAATGATATATGATTGTAGACTGGTTGTCATAAGGTAGGTTGTCTAGACCGTGTGATATGGACTATGTCAGAAAAATGTCACAAACTGCGTGGCAGAGAGCATCATAACATGATCCAGCAGGGTAGATGTACCCTTGGGCCAGCAGACGACTGGTAGGTATTGCTTTGTGAGTTGGGCCTTCGTGGCGGATGTCAATGTAGAGGTATCTACCATTGATTCAGTTCCGGTATTGAGGAACTTTGTCGGATGCATTTCATGTGGCCGAGTTTGAGGCTATATATGTTTGTTGTAATGAGCAACTTAACCTGATGTGCATTCCCTTTTGCTAGATTTATGCGTGGATCTGTTATAATGAGCAAATTTGGCTTGATGTGGCACGTCGCCACATGCATGGTATCAGGATCGGGTGGCACGCCACCACAGGTATGGTATCTGGATCGGCTGGCACGCCGCCACGGGTATGTCATTGGAGCAGGTTGCATGCCGCAACAGTGTAATGTGAAAATAGACTTAGTTATATGTTACATTATATAGAATATTTCCTAGCTTCTGAGGAAAAGTCCGTATTGGGTATCGCTCAGCGAATAGCACATCGGTAGTGTCCTTTTAGGATTTGATAGAAAATATTAATTGTTTCACCGTGGGTGAGATTGATAGCTTGGGTTCAGACCTAGATCTGTGTGTGGCTGACCGTTCTGAGCAGGTGACTTGAGGTGCTTCGTGAGTAATAGTGTTTGGATAGAATCATGAGTCGTGGCAAGGCCATGTGATGTTATGACCTTTCGAGAAGGAGTCATGCACTCTATTCCTATGATGTGAGACGGGATCTCAGTTCTATGTTATGATGGTACAGAGGAATTGAATTACAGCTTTGTTGTTTGAGTCAGTTGTCATGATTTGAGTATGTTCCGATGTTTCTTATGGAGCCTGTGTTTTGCTCGTCGTGGCTTAGGCCTGTGTTGAGGTGTCATATCACTAGTATGGTGTGTTATAACCGAAATGATCATTTGAGTCATTAATGAGTGCGAGCATATGTGATTTTAGTTAGTTAGAAAGGTAATATCGAGATTTGGCTCCGAAATCTATTATGGTATCAGTTAAAAGGGAAATGGATTCATGAATGGTTGACCTAAGAGATGGGTTCGATATATCGCGTGTTCGGTTGCCGTGGGCAGGATATGAAGGTGTTGGAATAAGACTCTATGTAATGAGAAAGATTTTTCTACTAGTATTTGGTTATTGTGGTCAATTGTTGTGATTAGGGATATGATTTCGGGAAGTGCAATGTGGTTTATGGTTCAGATAGACTATGGAAATTCAGCTATACTGTGTTATCGGACTTATGACAAATAGGGTGAAGTGGTATCACTCCGAGTATATGCTTGGTAAGGTTATTCAACTATTGGTGAATTTCTAGAACAAAACTGGGTCAGCTCGAGGACGAGCGTTTGTTTATGTTGGGGAGAATGTGGCGACCCGACCCGTCGTCTCAGATGTTACTACCTCGTGTTTCCCACATTGTGTTGCCTTATGTTTCATTATCAGTTTTGGGTGCGTTAGAATTTTATTGGAGTAATTTTGTTAAGAAATGAGACACTTAGTCTCTTTTAAGAAGACTTACATTGGAAAAGTCAATCGGATGTTGACTTGTGAGTTAGAAGGCTCGTAATTGAATTCCGATGATTCGGTTAGCTCCGGGAGATGATTTAAGGCTTAGGACCGCAAGTCGGAAGTAATTTTTGAAGTTCGGTGAAAAAGTTAGCCTATTTTTGGCGAAGTTAGTATTTTGGCGACTTCCGGTTGATAGGTGAGATTTTGATCCGAGGTTCGGAATGAAATTCTGAGAGTTGTTGTAGCTTCGTTAGATGATTTGGGATATATGTACAAAATTTCAGGTCATTCGGACGTGGTTTGGTTGGGTTTTTACTTAAATGCGTGTTTTGGAAGTTTTAGAAGAACTTAGGCTTGAATTCGATGTAATTTGATGGTCTTGGCACTGTTTGATGCATGTCGATGATTGGAACAAGTTTGTATGATTTTTTAGGAGGTGTTGGCATTTTTGGTTGAGGTCCTGGGGGCCACGAGGTGATTTCGGATGGTTAACGGGAACTTTAGAAGTTGGAAAACTTCATAATAGGCGAAGATGTAAATGAGTGTGCACAAGACCTCATTTTAAACGATCATATTTCCCATTTTACATAGAGTTGTGACACCCACAACCTATCATATTAAATCCCTTTGAGTCTAGTTTCCAACGCAACAAACCGTTCGTTATTTGGAGGTGTATAAAAAATGTTTTGACCATTTTACTGGGCATGTGTCAGTAGCGCGGCCTTAGCGCGGGAGCGCTAGTAGCCCGCGCTAATTGAGTTATATTCTGCCTCAACCCGTGTATCCATTAGCGCGGGCGCGCTAGTAGCAGGCCCCTAAATATACCTAAGGACGGGAAATGACAGAACTTGAGTCATTTCTCAACCCTAGGGCTTCCCCAACACCCCCAATTCGACCAAGGCACCCTATTGCACTCCTAAGGTAAGATTTTTGGAGTATTTTGAGTTGATTACTACTCCTAAACACTTTTATTAACATGGGTTGATCTTGGAAATTCTTAGATTTCACTCAAATCCCGAAATTGGTCCAAGAACACTACAAATTGGATTCTCAAGATTCTTACTACAAGAGGTATTTCTATCATCTCTAACTACTCTTTGGTGATTATTTATGTATGATATATATACATTTGAACTCATGTGAGGATGATGGAAATCCATAAGTGCCTAATCTAGGTTGTGTTGATTGTAGAGATTGTGAAAGGGTTGAATTAAAGAGGTTGATGGTTGGGTATGAATGAATGGTCATACATATGTTGTTGGAAGTTATAAATTGGTTAGGAAATGATGTTGGAGTGAATTTGTTGGTTAATGGTGCTAGTTGGATAAACCAATACTATAGTTATGATGTGTAAATAATTATACCAACATGGTGTTTGGTAATATGCCTCAATGGCATAATTTATGGGATCTAGCACTAATATTGGCCCTATTGAATGTTGTATTGTAGATTAAAGTTACATAAATGCATTGGATCATTGTAGTATCATTAAGGGGTGAATTTCAGATATTTATGGTTAAAACCCCGTCTTTTAGAAATCGACCTTCATCGATGTTTGTATGAATTTGGATAGATTGGACGCGCGAGGAGGCCGGTTTAGGAGCAAAGGCATCGCGGACTAGAATTCTCACTGGTTCGAGGTGGGTAATACTTGTAAATGATGTCCTGAGGGTTTGTAAACCCCGGACTTGCACCTCCTAGTGTTGCATTGAGGTGACTTGCACGCCGGATAACAGGCGTGGGATAGAGCACCATTGGGGATTGTGACTTGGTCCGTCCCGCTTAATAAATAATAACACCTAATTGCTTGAAATTGAATTGACGCCCTAATAAAGATATTAATTATCATGAATTGGACTGATTATCATGCTTTGGGCTTCGTGCCGATTATCTGAATCCTTCAGGGATTGGTATCATTGGCTTGATAACACTGTGCATATTTTTATCTCAATTTAAGTTTTTAAATGGTATTTTGCTACTCAATATTTTTATAAGGTTATGAAAAACATGAACAAGGTCTTGATGACATTTTTAGCTATGAGCTAATATGATACTATTTCCCGAGGGGCTTTTCTTGATTATTCGTTAGACTGATTTGGGAAGAGGGCCATATGTGAGGGCATGGCCATTTATGTGAGCATATGCATATACATGCATGGATTGGACTGCATGCCCCAGTAGTATATGGATCGGGCTGCGCGCCGCAGCAGGTGTGATATTGATATTGCGCTTGGGCTGTAGGAACCCCTCCGGAGGCTGAACCCCCAGAGTGAACGCGGGCGCCTTTGCATGGATCGGGCTGTACGCGACAGCGTCATATGCATTGCATGGCATACATACATTGGCTTACGTGTACTACGTAGCATAATATTTAGCACTCATACATTACTGGCACATATGCATTATTTGCCTTATTGACCAGATCTCCTGGTGGAAATTGTTAAGGAGTGCTGAGCCCAAATGGCTGATTTTAGTGCAGACTTGCACTGCTTGAGATTGTACCAAGGTATTGGTATGTTATCATGAAAGACAAAAAGCTAAAAATTGAGATTTCTAAATAATCTACTCACATATGCTGAAAAGGAATAAAATGATAGTGTATTGAAGTTTAAAGATAGTTCTGTATTGTGTAGCATGAGATAGTGCTTTGCGAGGTTTTCTTTCCTTCAGCATTATTTACTTTTATTACCGCTGAGTTGGAAGTACTCACACCCGACTCCTTGTACCTTGTGTGCAGATCCAGGTACATCGCAGCAGATCTGAGTCAATAGATGCTTGGAGATTGCTTTGGACAGTCGAGGTAGCTGCCAGCGTCCGCAGGACCTGACTCTCCTGTTTATCTTTATTTTGTTCTGTCTATCCCACAGTTGTGCACAGTTGTATACACTATCACATTTTATAAATTCTGGTAGAGGCTCATGACTTGTGACACCTGTTCCGTTGGGAGGTTGTACTGGTTTGGGATGTCTAATCCCGACGTTTGGCTATTCCTTTATTATTATTCTATCGTTGTTTATGCTTAAAAGGGTTAAAAGGTAGCTGGTAGCTCCGTGTTACTGTTCATTGGTTGGGCTGGCCTAACTGTTTGCTGGGCACCATCATGACCGGGTTTGGGGTCGTGACAATACTAGGACGCATCGGCCTACGACAACCACATAAGTCCATTTGACTAATACGATTGTAGTCATAGGAACTTCCGTTTATATATCGTATTGGGAGTAATGTCATACATTCATACTAGGATGCATCGGCCAACGACAACCACATAAGTCCATTTGACTAATACGATTGAAGTAATAGGACCTTCCGTTTATATATCGTATTGGGAGTAATGTCATTAATACTAGGATGCATCGGCCTACGACAACCACATAAGTCCATTGGACTAATACGATTGTAGTAATAGGAACTTTCGTTAATATATCGTGGTTGTTATTTAGCAATTGACCGTCTATGAATATGATTTCATTCATATACTCGGACGCATTGGCCTACGACAACCACATAAGTCAATTGGACTAATACGATTGTAGTAATAGGAACTTCCGTTTATATATCATGGTTGTTATTTAGTAATTGACCGTCTATGAATATTATTTAATTCATATACTAGGGCCATACGCATCGGCCTATAGCAACCATATAGGCCCATTTACTAATATGATTACCTATGCATATACTATCAAAATTTGATTAGGAGTAATGTCATACGTTCATACTAGGACGCATCGGCCTACGACAACCACATAAGTCCATTGAACTAATACGTTTGTAGTCATAACAGAATGGGAGTAATGTCATACGTTCATACTAGGATGCATCGGCCTACGACAACCACATAAGTCCATTGGACTAATACGATTGTAGTTAGTAATTGACCGTGAATGAATATGATTTCATTCATATACTAGGACGCATCGGCCTACGACAACCACATAAGTCCATTGGACTAATACGATTGTAGTAATAGGACCTTTCGTTTATATATCGTGGTTGTTATTTAGTAATTGACCGTATATGAATATGATTTCATTCATATACTAGGATGCCTCGGCCTACGACAACCACATAAGTCCATTGGACTAATACGATTGTAGTAATAGGAACTTCCATTTATATATAAACGGAAGGCCGATGCGTCCTAGTATATGAATGAAATCATATTCATTCACGGTTAATTACTAACTGCAATCGTATTAGTCCAATGGACTTATGTGGTTGTCGTAGGCCAACATTACTCCCAATACGATATATAAATGGAAGTTCCTATGATGATTGTAGTGATATAAACGACATATACTAGGACGCATCTGTCACGCCCCAAATCGAGGGACATGATCGGCACCTGACCAGGTAGCCCTAGTCAAGCGGACCTGGGTGCCTTTCTATCCCACGCGATACCCCTGTGTTGTTTATTACTCATAAGCCAAAGATCTTACCAATTATAACTGAATTCACATTGTACAAACATAACCACATTATTAACATTACTAACAAGTTACAATTTACAACGCCCGACATATACATATACATACATAGGCCATAGTCCCACAATTTACTGTCTACGGAGCCTCTAGGATTACAAAGGAGGATACAATATTTGCCGGTAACAAGGCTCCGGCTATACCTTACACAAATCAAAATAAAGTCTAAACAAGAGTGGCATGAGCCACGTAGGGCCCTGAAAGGAAAGGGGCTCACCAAAATGGGCATAATGAAGGATGCTACTGCCGATGAGCTGAAGTACCTGCTATCGATTCACCTACAATCATAATACGAATGTAGCGTCCCCGGCAAAAGGGACGTCAGTACACTGGAATTGTACTGGTATGTATGGACAAACTTTGTCCCAAGTAAACTCAAGCCATTAACAAGAAATCACGATGATAATACAGCCAATGAATTACATCAAGAATCAATTAAGCCCAGCCAACCATGTTTTCCACATTTTTCCTCATTTCGGATAATTCTCAACACAAAGCACGTTTAAGATCAACAAGTAGAACAACCACAAATCAATAACGTAAAACACAAGTAGTCAAACAAAGGGGCAATCAGTGCCCCACAGGTTGCAAACTCTCCTGCTGTCTCCTTTCACAATTTCACATCATTGATTTTTGTATCAATTTTCAATAGCGATTTCGATCGCTTTCCATCCTTATTACCCATGACCACCCTTATTACCTCGGCCACCCTTATCACCCCAACCCACACCTTATTTCCTCATGTTGCGGCGTGCAACCCGATCCCACCTTACAGTTTAAAACACAACAATGTCAAACAGCAGATAAGGCACTACACACAATTTCAACAAGTTCTAATAAGCAACTTGCACATTGTTTCATGTTCTCAATTACTTATCAAGCCAATATCACAACCAAGTTACAATATTTCCATAATCAAGAATATTCACACAAGTATGTTCAACAATTTTCCACAATTCAAGTGTTTCGTCTCTTTCCACAATAAACCAATTCTTAAGTGTTTCGTTTCTCTTCCACAAGGTGCCATATAGGCCATCATAACCATTATTCACAATTCTTCACCAATTCCAATTCCCTTGTTATCTTTCAATTCATATTTCATACCACACCACATGTAGTTTAACATCAATTAGATACCCAACAACAAAATCAACAAATTACACACAATCTCTCAAATTAACACATGCCAAACGAATTGCACACATAAGGGCGATTTCACAAGAATCAAAGTTAGCCATACATACCTCGATTGAGCTTTCCTTAAGTTACTACAACACTCCAAAACTCTAGAAATTCCAATCTACTATGAGACATAACAAAATTAAACATATATTAGAAATATATTCATGAAACTAGCTCATTTGAGCATTTTATCAAATACTAGTTCGGCATCTTGATTTCAAATTCCCTTTTCAAGAGTTTCTTCATTCCCTAACCCAATCTTTAGTTATTTAAGTTAAACAATCTTCCCATAAACCTAATTTGTACATGCATGTATACACAATACTAATAAACCCAAGAATCATACCTCAATAACTCATCTTATACACCAAACTCAAAATTAAAACCCTAGGGTATAGAATCTTACCTCTTAGATGAAGAACTTGCTATTGGGTTCTTGATTCTTGAAGATTGATGCAAGATTTGGATGATTTAGATGTTGGCTTCCTCCTTCTCTCTCTAAAATACTCTCACCTCTCTCTAAAATCAGTAAGAAATGACCCCAAATGAACCCCAAAGCCTATGTATTGAAATGGGGTTGGGTTATAAAAATAAAAAATATAACCCTGCGATGTCAATTCTGCTATCGCAGAATGCACCGCAGAATGGACATGCGGGCCGCAAAATGCACCGCAAAATCGGCATCCAAAAATGAGCTACACGTTCAATCTGCGGTCAAAATACGGACCGCAGAACGAACATGCGGCCGCAAAGTAGAAATGCGGATCGCAGATTTGACCTGACACACGATCGCATTTTCCAGCCTTTGGTAATTTGATCATAACTTTGTGTAGGAATGTCCAAATGACGAACAGTTTGAAGCGTTGGAAACTAGACTCAAAGGGCTTTTATTTGATATGCTATTCACCACAGAAAACCTTATACATAATTATCTAAGGTCGTTTAAAGTGGAGCCTTGTGTGAATCCATTTGGAAATTTGGCCTATTTCGAAAATTTTCCTATTTGGCTTACACTTGGGCTTTCATTTGGACCTCATATCACTTACCATAAGACTCATACTCATATTTAGCAAGTCTAATTGATGACCACCATATTAATAGTATATAAAAGTATTATAATAAGCCTGTGTGACACTACAAAATCCTAAATTACTTAGCGAAATTTTCCGGGGCCTTACATTCTCCCCCCCTTAGGATCATTCGTCCTCGAATGAGGAGTATAGTCTTTCCCAAACACTTTGACATCACATATCTCTTTTCTATCCTACCTCAAATTTCAAAATTTTCACTAACTCCCAAATGTTTCAGAAATTTCGGCAGAGTCTCCTTTGTAACTAGGCCTATCCACCTGCCAGAGAATCACTAAAATCTTCTTATCCACACATCCACAACAGTACATAGCACCACAATGTATATATCCACAATCCTAATCCCAGTATTTCAAGAACTACATTAACATATGGATACCAGAACATGGACTGCACAGTTTTACATCAAAATACCTATATGGTACATTCCAAGTCAAAACTAACTGGTATTCAATCAAACGAAAGTACTTTCCTTCCACGACACATTTATCCTTCCACACGACATTATAGACTTACAAACATTGTCATAACACCTTCTCAAAAATAATATCAACTCCCAAACATACATAACAAGGATGACATATAAACATCTTGCATGAGATAACTATCTATTGACTTTACCTTTTGATAACTTCCACTGTACAATTTACACTCCACTAAACCCTTGATGACCCTTAATAGTTACCCTAATATGTGATACCCATAAACTGACCATAACATTATCTATCCAATATATATGTGATCACACTATGAAGCTTTATCGTTGACTTGTCTGAACTTAAAATTCCCAATGGATCTAATACAATGAGGAACAACAGAGTTCAAGATGAGGCTGGAGTTCTTCAGGAATCCATTAATGCATTGGGTAGAGTACTTTATGAGGTCGTATACTAAAAGACACGAAATGTTACTACTAACAATACTGACATGGTTAATCACTGTGACTACCTCAATTAATACACAAATGAGGCATAGGAGTAACTACTACATGGGAAATAGGAATCATTAAGGAGGAATACTCAAGTACGTGAACCACTCATTTTCTAAAGTGTAGGGAAAATCCGTCGACCCCGAATAGGAATACTCTAGCACCTTGTATGTGATATGGGATTCAAAATACACGAAGTTGAATTACACTCTTAAGATTACTTGACGCACGGAATCTATGCCACAAGCCTATAAGGATGAAAGGAATTGAACGATTATGAGGTTACCATATTCTAGACAGCTTAACACTTCTTGGAAATTGATCATATATGAGGGAACTAAAAATTACGACCATTTGTCATTCAAATCAACATGTTCATGATATGTACAAAAATCCGAAGTCATCTAATCTCAACCTTTCATTAGTGAAACTCAATAGCTAGGAAATCTTGATATTGGGACAAAATCATGAACTGGTTAGATGGTTCTAATAGTTAACACGACGCTCCAGGGAGAAGGCAAATAATACTCATATCTAGCCAAGAAGGTGAGATACCAAGGGTAGTAAAACTCTCCACACATGACAATGACATAGTCCATGATTCTAGAAGTTGAGGGTGTGAAGAAAACCAAACACAATGAGACAATGCACAATAATCGCTGAAGGTTTGCAAATGTTCATGAAGAGATCTCCATAGGTTTTGACTCCAAAAAGGAAATGTCATAGTGATACATAGAAGGGCATGTTCTCTTATGGTTGTCGTACAAGTGTAAGGAACTAGCACAATAAATTCACTAAATAAGGAATAAATTTAACACATTGTGGAGACATAAAGAGAAAATAATCATTGGTTATAAGTTGGACACACTTCTACTATATTAACTCCCCACTGCAATACACGACCATGCCACGAGCATCCACAATACTAGGACAGAGTGAGCTACTTACTGCGAGATGTACCAACTGGGCACGAAAACAATGGCGACACAAGATATCTATGATGGGGATGTAAGGATCTCATTTTTTTTAGAGAGACCTTATGCAAACGGTGACCATTTCGATTGATATTCACTCATGTAATAGGCACTGAGATGTGCATATATGTTACTAGACAGTGAAAAGGTTTCATAATGTTACTCGTAAGAGGGTAGATTGGTTGATTAAGCCATATAAGACACACACAACTAAGTAAAAGAGTGACTCGAGAAGGATCACAAATCTTGGATACTTTGCATGGAACTTGACACCACATGTACAAACTTTACGGTGGTGCATGTATAGGCACAAGTGAGCAGATGTTGTCAATTTAAATGAGACGTTTCTGTAAGAAATTCATCGGGAATAGTCCTTTGTTGAGAATTTAGGAAAAGCAAGTAGGAAATATCAATAGTGTTATAACTCAATTCAGGAACATAATTATAGATGTCAATTCCATAGGAGGTTGTACATACTAGAACCGTGATCGGGAGAATTTGTAAATAATACGTCTCATTAAAAGAGCATGTGCATGAACTATTTTGTAATTTGGATTCTTTTTAAGAATATATCTATGCAAGGACAAGGAAATCATAAGGGTTTAACAAAAAGTTTAAACAATCACCACATTACCAAATAAAATGGATCACATAGCTTTTTACATAATTATCATACCTCTAGACTGCATTTCATAGCCCTTCCATAGGGTTCACATATAAAATTATTCACCTATGCGCTTCATACAATAATAAGGAAATCACAAGTACAAATCAAACACTTTAAACATTCACCACATTATCGAATAAAAGATTCATGCCATTTTTACGTATATTAGTCCATCGACTCTTGGGGCCATAATTATCACATCAGACTTGGCACTAGGCCACATTTCATAACACAATCTCTTCTTCCTCGCATTTCACATCATTTTCTCATATTTCACATCAACATCATAATCTGTTTCATATTCCCTCATGTCACAAGTATCACCAGGTACAATTTCATTTTGAGTTCTCGACACATTGTATATACTTTATTTCTCAAAAGCATTTGCCTTATTTCAACATCTCTATGCATAGAGGACTTCACATTTGAATACATGATTCATACTTATAAAACCCATTTTAAGTTGTCAATAATAGCACATTGATCATATTGGAATGCATCTTTCACAAATATCGGGTCACAACAACAACTCATGTAAAATATCAATCACAGCTAGAGTCCAACATTTAGTCTTACCACATTTACACAATCACTTACTTCATTTCCAAACATCTTTATACATTACCAACAACAAGACGCAATCAATCAAATACCTTTGGTACACGTAAGAACATTTTGGAAGAATCAACCATAACAAGTTTTCTCACAAAATTTGGCATCAAAATATCAATTCAAACTTGACTTGAAGTCTAGACATTTTAGCACATACTTCACATTCTTTACATATCCTCATCTACCAAGAATAATATATTAAACAAATGAAGAAGTACATCCAACATATATTTTCACAGCAATAATTCGCTTAACATAACAAAACGGGTACTGCATCAATTATATTTTGAACCTACAACATTTATGTGGGCACCATGGATGCTTATTTTCTAAGAGAAGGGATTTTAGCCGTACATACTGATGAAATACTACATGATCTGGTGGTACAGAGACATTAGTAAGAACGAGGGTACTCTCCTTAACAACAACTTCTACCAATCACTCCATGACTCAACACATTCTCCTAACAAGTCCTTGGGTAATCCACTTGGACTCAATGGTGGGATAAATCCCACCTTACATGCTTCGAATGCACAGATTATGGTATCAAAATTACCAATCTTGAGAGTAATACTTAGAGAGGAAATTAGCTCCCTATCTTGAGCCATATCGCACGATCTGGAATATCAAAGAAATTGGTAAATTCCTAAATGTCCGTGCAGCCCCCAACTTATATGATGTGGTCGACAACACACCGATAAGAAGGGCACTACTAGACACGGCTCCGAGACATCCTAGGACACTTTAAAACCTTAGGCTCGGATACCAAGTTTGTCACGCCCCAAATCGAGGGACATGGCCGGCGCCTGACTAGGTAGCCCCAGTCAAGCGGACCTGGGTGCCTTTCTATCCCACGCGATACCCCTGTGTTGTTTATTACTCATAAGCCAAAGATCTTACCAATTATAACTGAATTCACATTGTACAAACATAACCACATTATTAACATTACTAACAAGTTACAATTTACAACGCCCGACATATACATATACATACATAGGCCATAGTCCCACAGTTTACTGTCTACGGAGCCTCTAGGATTACAAAGGAGGATACAATATTTGCCGGTAACAAGGCTCCGGCTATACCTTACACAAAATCAAAATAAAGTCTAAACAAGAGTGGCATGAGCCACGTAGGGCCCCGAAAGGAAAGGGGCTCACCAAAACGGGCAGTGGAAGATGAAGGATGCTATTGCCGATGAGCTGAAGTACCTGCTACTGATTCACCTACAATCATAATACGAATGTAGCGTCCCCGGCAAAAGGGACGTCAGTACACTGGAATTGTACTGGTATGTATGGACAAACTTTGTTCCAAGTAAACTCAAGCCATTAACAAGAAATCACGATGATAATACAGCCAATGAATTACATCAAGAATCAATTAAGCTAGCCAACCATGTTTTCCACATTTTTCCTCATTTCAGATAATTCTCAACACAATGCACGTTTAAGATCAACAAGTAGAACAACCACAAATCAATAACGTAAAACACAAGTAGTCAAACAAAGGGGCAATCGGTGCCCCACAGGTTGCAAACTCTCCTGCAGTCTCCTTTCACAATTTCACATCAATGATTTTATATCAATTTTCAATAGCGATTTCGATCGCTTTCCATCCTTATTACCCCTGACCACCCTTATTACCTCGACCACCCTTATCACCCCAACCCACACCTTATTTCCTCATGTTGCGGCGCGCAACCCGATCCCACCTTACAGTTTAAAACACAACAATTTCAAACAGGCAGATAAGGCACTACACACAATTTCAACAAGTTCAAATAAGCAACTTGCACATTGTTTCGTGTTCTCAATTACTTATCAAGCCAATATCACAACCAAGTTACAATATTTCCATAATCAATAATATTCACACAAGTATGTTCAACAATTTTCCACAATTCAAGTGTTTCGTCTCTTTCCACAATAAACCAATTCTTAAGTGTTTCGTTTCTTTTCCACAAGGTGCCATATAGGCCATCATAACCATTATTCACAATTCTTCACCAATTCCAATTCCCTTGTTATCTTTCAATTCATATTTCATACCACACCACATGTAGTTTAACATCAATTAGATACCGAACAACAAAATCAACAAATTACACACAATCTCTCAAATTAACACATGCCAAACGAATTGCACACATAAGGGCGATTTAACAAGAATCAAAGTTAGCCATACATACCTCGATTGAGCTTTCCTTAAGTTACTACAACACTCCAAAACTCTAGCAATTCCAATATACTATGAGACATAACAAAATTAAACATATATTAGAAATATATTCATGAAACTAGCTCATTTGAGCATTTTATCAAATACTAGTTCGGCATCTTGATTTCAAATTCCCTTTTCAAGAGTTTCTTCATTCCCTAACCCAATCTTTAGTTATTTAAGTTAAACAATCTTCCCATAAACCTAATTTGTACATGCATGTATACACAATACTAATAAACCCAAGAATCATACCTCAATAACTCATCTTATACACCAAACTCGAAATTAAAACCCTAGGGTATAGAATCTTACCTCTTAGATGAAGAACTTGCTATTGGGTTCTTGATTCTTGAAGATTGATGCAATATTTGGATGATTTAGATGTTGGTTTCCTCCTTCTCTCTCTAAAATACTCTCACCTCTCTCTAAAATCAGTAAGAAATGACCCCAAAATGAACCCCAAAGCCTATGTATTGAAATGGGGTCGGGTTATAAAAATAAAAAATATAACCCTGCGATGTCAATTATGCTATCGCAGAATGCACCGCAGAATGGACATGCGGGCCGCAAAATGCACCGCAAAAATGAGCTACACTGGTTCAATCTGCAGTCAAAATATGGACCGCAGAACGAACATGCGGACCGCAAAGTAGAAATGCGGATCGCAGATTTGACCTGACACACGATCGCATTTTCCAGCCTTTGGTAATTTGATAATAACTTTGTGTAGGAATGTCCAAATGACGAACGGTTTGAAGCATTGCAAACTAGACTCAAAGGGCTTTCATATGATATGCTATTCACCACAGAAAACCTTATACATAATTATCTAAGGTCGTTTAAAGTGGAGCCTTGTGTGAATCCATTTGGAAATTTGGCCTATTTCGAAAATTTTCCTATTTGGCTTACACTTGGGCTTTCATTTGGACCTCATATCACTTACCATAAGACTCATACTCATATTTAGCAAGTCTAATTGATGACCACCATATTAATAGTATATAAAAGTATTATAATAAGCCTGTGTGACACTACAAAATCCTAAATTACTTAGCGAAATTTTCCGGGGCCTTACAGCATCGGCCTACGACAACCACATAAGTCCATTGGACTAATACGATTGTAGTCATAGGAACTTCCATTTATATATCGTATTGGGAGTAATTTCAATACGTTCATACTAGGACGCATCGGCCTACGACAACCACATAAGTCCATTGGACTAATACGATTGTAGTCATAGGACCTTCCATTTATATATCGTGGTTGTTATTTAGTAATTGACCGTCTATGAATATTATTTCATTCATATACTAGGGCGATACGCATCGTCCTATAGCAACCATATCGGCCCGTTTACTAATATGATTACCTATGCATATACTATCAAATTGTTATTAGGAGTAATGTCATACGTTCATACTATGACGCATCGGCCTACGACAACCACATAAGTCCATTGGACTAATACGATTGTAGTTAGTAATTGACCGTGAATGAATATGATTTCATTCATATACTAGGACGCATCAGGCTACGACAATCACATAAGTCCATTGGACTAATACGATTGTAGTCATAGGACTTTCCGTTTATATATCTTATTGGGAGTAATGTCATAGGTTCATACTAGGACGCATCGGCCTACGACAACCACATAAGGCCATTGGACTAATACAATTGTAGTCATAGGACCTTCCATTTATATATTGTGGTTGTTATTTAGTAATTGACCGTCTATGAATATGATTTCATTCATATACTAGGATGCATCGGCCTACGACAACCGCATAAGTCCATTGGACTATACGATTCTAGTCATAGGACCTTCCATTTATATATTGTGGTTGTTATTTAGTAATTGACCGTCTATGAATATGATTTCATTCATATACTAGGATGCATCGGCCTACGACAACCGCATAAGTCCATTGGACTATACGATTCTAGTCATAGGACCTTCCATTTATATATCGTGGTTGTTATTTAGTAACTGACCGTCTATGAATATTATTTCATTCATATACTAGGGCCATACGCATCGGCCTATAGCAACCATATAGGCCCGTTTACTGATATGTTTACCTATGCATATACTATCAAAATTTGATTAGGAGGAATGTCATACGTTCATACTAGGACGCATCGGCCTACGACAACCACATAAGTCCATTTGACTAATACGATAGTAGTAATAGGACCTTCCATTTATATATCGTGGTTGTTATTTAGAAATAGACCATCTATGAATATTATTTCAATCATATACTAAGACGCATCGGCCTACGACAACCACATAAGTCCATTGGACTAATACCATTGTAGTCATAACAGATTGGGAGTAATGTCAAACGTTCATACTAGGACGCATCGGCCTACAACAACCACATAATTCCATTGGACTAATACGATTGTAGTCATATGACCTTCCATTTATATATCGTGGTTGTTATTTAGTAATTGGCCGTCTATGAATATGATTTCATTCATATACTAGGATGCATCGGCCTACGACAATCACATAAGTCCATTGGACTAATACGATTGTAGTCATAGGAACTTCAGTATATATATCGTATTAGGATTAATGTCATACGTTCATACTAGGACGCATCGGCCTACGACAACCACATAAGTCCATTGGACTAATACGATTGTAGTCATAGGAACTTCCATTTATATATTGTATTGGGAGTAATGTCATACATTCATACTTGGACGCATCGGCCTACGACAACCACATAAGTCCATTGGACTAATACGATTGTAGTTATAGGAACTTCCGTTTATATATCGTGGTTGTTATTTAGTAATTGACCGTCTATGAATATTATTTCATTCATAAACTAATACTCATCGGCCTACGACAACCACATTAGTCCATTGGACTAATACGATTGTAGTAATAGGAACTTCCGTTTATATATAAACGGAAGGCCGATACGTCCTAATATATGAATGAAATCATATTGATTCACGGTCAATTACTAACTTAGTCCAATGGACTTATGTGGTTGTCGTAGGCCTATGACGATTGTAGTTATATAAATGATATATACTAGGACGCATCGGCCTACGACAACCACATAAGTCCATTGGACTAATACGATTGTAGTCATAGAAACTTCTGTTTATATATCATATTGGGAGTAATTTCATACGTTCATACTAGGAGGCATTGGCCTACGACAACCACATAAGTCCATTGGACTAATACGATTGTAGTCATAGGACCTTCCATTTATAAATCGTGGTTGTTATTTAGTAATTAACCGTCTATGAATATTATTTCATTCATATACTAGGGCCATACGCATCGGCCTATAGCAACCATATAGGCCCATTTACTAATATGATTACCTATGCATATACTATCAAAATTTGATTAGGAGTAATGTCATACGTTCATACTAGGACGCATCGGCCTACGACAACCACATAAGTCCATTTGACTAATACGATTGTAGTTAGTAATTGATAGTGAATGAATATGATTCCATTCATATACTAGGACGCATCAGCCTACGACAACCACATAAGTCCATTGGACTAATATGATTGTAGTCATAGGACCTTCCGTTTATATATCTTATTGGGAGTAATGTCATACCTTCATACTAGGATGCATCGGCCTAGGACAACCACATAAGTCCATTGGATTAATACGATTGTAGTCATAGAAATTTCCGTTTATATATCGTATTGGGAGTAATGTCATACGTTCATACTTGGACGCATCGGCCTACGACAACCACATAATTCTATTTGACTAATACGATTGTAGTCATAATAGATTTGGAGTAATGTAATACGATTGTAGTAAGACGCATCGACCTACGACAACAACATAAGTCCATTTGACTAATACGATTGTAGTAAAATGACCTTCCATTTATATATCGTGGTTGTTATTTAGTAATTGACCGTCTATGAATATTATTTGATTCATATACTAGGACGCATCGGCCTACAACAACCACATAAGTCCATTTGACTAATACGATTGTAGTCATAACAGATTGGGAGTAATGTCATACGTTCATACTAGTTCCGTTTATATATTGTATTGGTTGTTATTTACTAATATGATTACCTATGCATACTATGGTCATACGCTTCGGCCTACGACAACCACATAAAATACGATTTTAGTCATAGCAACTTCCGTTTATATATCGTATTGGGAGTAATGTCATACGTTCATACTAGGACGCATCGGCCTACGACAATCACATAAGTCCATTGGATTAATACGATTGTAGTCATAACAGATTGGAAGTAATGTCAAACATTCATACTAGGACACATCGGCCTACGACAACCACATAAGTCAATTGGACTAATACGATTGTAGTTATAGGAACTTCCATTTATATATCGTATTGGGAGTAATGTCATACGTTCATACTAGGACAGATCGGCCTACGACAACCACATAAGTCCATTGGACTAATAGAATTGTAGTTAGTAATTGACCGTGAATGAATATGATTTCATTCTTATACTAGGACACATCGGCCAATGACAACCACATAAGTCCATTAAAATAATACGATTGTAGTCATAGGAACTTCCGTTTATATATCGTATTGGGAGTAATGTCATACGTTCATACTAGGATGCATCGGCCTATGACAACCACATAAGACCATTGGCCGATGTGTCCTAGTATGAACGTATGACATTACTCCCAATCTTTTATGACTACAATCGTATTTGTCGAATGGACTTATGTGGTTATCGTAGGCCGATGCGTCCTAGTATATGAAAGAAACCATATTCATTCACGGTCAATTACTAACTACAATTGTATTAGTCTAATGGACTTATGTTGTAGTCGTAGGCCAATGTGTCCTAGTATATGAATGAAATCATATTCATTCACGGTCAATTACTAACTACAATCGTATTAGTCCAACGGACTTATGTGGTTGTCGTAGGCCGATGCGCCCTAGTATATGAATGAAATCATATTCATAGATGGTCAATTACTAAATAACAACCATGATATATAAATGGAAGGTCCTATTACTAGAGTCGTATTAGTCAAATGGACTTATAAGGTTGTTGTAGGCCGATGCGTCCTAGTATATGAATGAAATCATATGCATTCACGATCAATTACTAAATAACAACCACGTTATATAAAAGGAAGGTTCTATGACTACAATCGTATTAGTCCAATGGACTTATCTGGTTGTCGTACGCCGATGCGTCCTAGTATAAGAATGAAATCATATTCATAGATGTCAATTACTAAATAACAACCACGATATATAAACGGAAGTTCCAATGACTACAATCGTATTAGTCAAATGGACTTATGTGGTTGTCGTAGGTCGATGCGTCCTACTACAATCGTATTACATTACTCTCAATCTGTTATGACTACAATCGTATTAGTCAAATGGACTTATGTGGTTGTCGTAGGCCGATGAATCCTAGTATATGGATGAAATCATATTAATTCACGATCAATTACTAACTACAATTGTATTATTCCAATGGACTTATGTGGTTGTCGTAGGCCGATGAGTCCTTGTATATGAATGAATATGATTTCATAGACGGTCAATTACTAAATAACAACCACGATATATAAATGGAAGGTCCTATTACTACAATCGTATTAGTGAATTGGACTTATGTGGTTGTCGTAGGCCGATGTGTCCTACTACAATCGTATTACATTGCTCCCAATCTGTTATGACTACAATCGTATTAGTCAAATGGACTTATGTTTTGTCGTATGCCGATGCGTCCTAGTTTTTGAATGAAATCATATTCATTCACGGTCAATTACTAACTACAATTGTATTAGTACGATGGACTTATGTGGTTGTCCTAGGCCGATGCGCCCTAGTATATAAATGAAATCATATTCATAGACGGTCAATTAATAAATAACAACCACGATATATAAACGGAAGTTCCTATGACTATAATCGTATTAGTCCAATGGACTTATGTGGTTGTTGGAGGCCGATGGGTCCTAGTATATGAACGAAATCATATTCATAGACGGTCAATTACTAAATAACAACAACGATATATAAACGGAAGCTCCTATGACTACAATCGTATTAGTCCAATGGACTTATGTGGTTGTCGTAGGCCGATGCACCCTAGTATATGAATGAAATTATATTCATTCACGGTCAATTACTAACTACAATCGTATTCGTCCAATGGACTTTTGTGGTTGTCGTAGGCCGATGCGCCCTAGTATATGAATGAAATCATATTCATAGACGGTTAATTACTAAATAACAACCACGTTATGTCACATCAGTGTACCCGTTGTTATTGACGTATTTCGACTCCGTAGAGATTTGGATTTGGGTAACATGAATGTGCACCCGAGTTTAGGGAGGTAAATTATTAAAAGCGCGCCTAAAGACACTAGCGCGTTATTGTTTTGGGAAGCCCATGAAATTCGCTAAATGGCACATCCCGAAATCTAAATATTTTTATTAAGTAATTAATGAGGGCCCACAATTTGTATTTAGTTCGGCGAGGCTCGTCTCATTTTTATTAATGGCCAAACTAAACCAACTACAATTTTTCTATTTATTATTTGTCTCTAAGAAGCCAATTAATCCACAACTATAAATTTGAGCCCCAAATTCAAGTCCGAATTCAAACAAAAGGGAGAATCCTTTTAGCTTAAACTCGCTACGTAATTCGAAATCCGAATTTATACTTGGGAATTAATACTTCGTATTCCTACTATAATTTTTAGAGGGGTTTTGATTTGGCAAGCCACGCCTCGAATTGTTATAGCTCTTTGTCAAGAAAGTGATTTGCTGATATAAAAAGGCTACTAACATCAATTTACAAGCTAAAAAAAACGCAAATTGAAATAACAAACATTGCTTAAAATAGGGACAACAACTAGAAGACTTAAACGATGACAAAGGAAAATAAAACTCAGCATACCAACTATTCTTTGAATTGGTAATACAAGCCTAAGAGACCATCCATCCCCCCCTCCCCCCACCCCTCAACATAAAAAAGGTAAACCTACACCTAAATTTGTGACATATAGGCAATAAGCTTAGACTAATAACAATAACTGCTAATTTTTCATCAACCAATAAATTTAAAAGCTCACAACATACCTGGAAAGGTCAACTATCTTGACTAACGCATCATGAGGATTAAGCTATACATAACGGTCAACTATCAATAGCTAAACACATGTCGGGTTTGGAATGAATTTTCGAATTCAAACGTATTCGAGTTTTACGCGTTCGAACTAATAGCATAGTCGAACCAACCATGCTCCCAATGTTCTGAATTAATAATACAAATTCCATTGTAGTCTAAAATAGTCCTAGTTTAAATTATAACAATCCAAGCATGGCAAGGTTTATTCCAACTTACACATGCTAAAAAATAGAAACTAGATAGACATGAATAAAAAAACTAATATTTATTTTTCAACTATAATTTTTGGGATAGCACTTCATTTCAAACCCGATCTCTCGGTTCAAACAATTACATTAGCTGCGTTTTGAATGCATACCTGGAATTCAAAAACAAAATGGAGGAGGAAGAATTAGTAAAATAACTCACAACATGCAACTGCAACAACAACAACCAAGGCAACTTAGCGACACAAAATATTCAGCCTAGTAGCAAGACTGAAGTTCCGAGATAGATTAAACAAACAGGAAACTTAAGAACGGACCACAGCAATTCTAGAAGACTAGACAACAAAGACCAAACTCAAATAAACCCACGGAACTCTTCAGTTAACTTGGACACTCGAGTATGGAAATAGAAACAGAGAAAAAGCTCAAATGTATGTAACCTCGAGAGCAAATGTAATAGTGTTACAAAGACTCGAGTTGCTTAAGACTGAACAGGCTCTCAAAAATGAGTAAAAACTCTCCTTCACTCTCTATTCCAGAATGTTAATTGTTCTCCTTTTTTCTTCTGAAGCCTTCCTTCTTATATCCCTATAACTAAAACTTTCTAGCATGTTTTAAATTCTTTTAAATATGACCAACCACATATTCCCTACTTTCCAGCCCATTTTTTCCTTTATGACTGAGCTTTTTCCTTTTATTATTACCTCTCCCCCATATTTACTTTCCTAAAAGTCTTTTAACTAGGGTGAATCCACTAGTAACCCCCTTTTCTATTTAAAGTTTAACCTTTTCAACCTTATATTCCTTTACTATGTGAACCCCTTTAACCTTTTATCATTAGTCTCCTGTTTTTAATTTCCAATTAAGTAAAAGTATTAGGCTAGACTCTTATTAAAATATTCAAAGGTTCAATGGCGCACTGAACATTCAACTAGCACGCCATTTAGAAATGAACGAATCTACTTAACTAAATACATTTGCAAACCTCAAATCCTAAGCTACCCTTCTGATATTTATGGAATTACTGTCCTATTGCTGTTATAACCAATTCACCAATTACACTAGTTGCTAATTCAATTGTATACATAAACTAAATCTAAATTCTAAAACAACTCAGCTATAACCAATCTTCCTAATGAGGAAATCTAATGACCAGATAAATTGATTCCTATCTAAGTGAAACTGGAGATAGATTAATAAAGCTTTAATATTGAACGACCAACAGTCCCCAAACAGAATCATTTAACAATGAGCTCAAATTAGTGAGTTGAAAAAAAAAACAGCAAAGCGAATCAAATTCTTAAACAAAAATATGGACAAATACTTCCACACAAACTAAAAATCAGAATCAGTAACATTTAAACTATCAATTAAACTTCGTATCCAATTCGTAATGGATAAACTAAACGTATCATTGATCTATAATTGATAACCGTATACGAACAAGACCAATAATTGACCTAATTAGACCTAGGCTGATACGGGCGAAACTATGGAGAGAAGGGAGAAACAGTCATCGAAAGACAAATGTGTAGTAGGAAAAATCAAGACGACATCAAACTCAACAAAAAAAAGAGAAACAAAAATGGCACCTGAAATTGATTTAAGCAGAAATAAACTTGAATCTTTGAAGACTCTCCGATCTTGGTCCATTCGGGTATTATTCATTTATTTTGTGTAAGAAAAATACAGTAACAAGATCCAAATGGACCGAATTCGTTCGCAATAATGCCTACTCGGCCAATTTTTGGGTTTTAGGGTTCATCTTCGATCCAAATTTCGAAAGGTTCTATGAGAGTTTGAAGGATAAGGTTCAGGGTTTTGGGAAGAGGGTGGTCAGTGGGTTCAGTGGTGTGAGTGTAGAGCGGATAAGGATATCCTAAGTTATGGCTCGAATCTTTGATTGAAGATTCGAGGGGCTGGAGGTTGATTCGAGGCAAGTGAGTCCTGGATTTGGGTTGATGGGGTCATGGTGCTATAGGGGTGTTAGTTTGGTGCTCGCCGGCATAATCACCACTGGTTTTTCAGGCGAAATGAACGAGAGCGGCTAGGGTTACAATCCGTCTCTGTAGGAGACGAAAGGGGTCGATTAGGGAATGAGATGCATACGGGGGTTTGGGTGTGGGAACTTGACGTATTAAAACGAGTCAATTAATCAGGGCCATTAGATTGAATGATCTCAACAGCTTGGATTAATCGTGGGGAAGGAAGGAGGGTCGTTTTAGTACTAAACGACGTCGTTTTTGGTTTAATGAGGGTGGGTTGGACTAAATATGGAGGACAGGTCTAGAACTAGGCCTGGTTTGGGGTTGTTTGGGCTTGATCTTGGGTCAACTGGAATGGCCCAACCCGATTTCCTTTTCCATTTTTAAGTATTTTTTGTTCTTTTTAATTCTTATTTTATTAAAATCAAAATTCTAAATTATAAAATTAAATTGACTTATAGAAACTAATTAAATTCTATTAACAAATAACACATACAGTTAAACATTAATTAAAAATAAATCACACAACCAGACCTTTAAATTCTAAATGTAAAGTGTATTATTTTTTGTGATTTTCTCATTTTTTTTAAATAAATTATTTAATTACTCCTATTAAATTCTAAATGTAAACATAACCTATATGTTTTGTATTTTATATTAATTTAACAAATACACACGCACAGAGAAATACAAACAATATGAAAAATAACAAACAAATCCACGAAAAATCACACATAACACTAAAATATTTTATTTTAGATTTTTTGGAAATAATTATCATATAGGGCAAAAATCACGTGCTCACAGCTGCCCCTATTTGCCTAGAAACACGAAGAGTTTTCGCGCAAAGATAAATGAGCGAATACGAGCGATTTTTTCCCGTTTGAGTACTCCGTCATGAAGCATTTTGAAAGAGTTTGACCGAGCATTTGCTTCGGGAGGCCTCCTACATATCCTTGGCTAAACGGGGATTAGGTCAATGTAGTATGGGAAGTTTTGATAGCTGGGACTGCCGTGGAGCTGTGACCTTGCTGTTACTGATGCTACTGTTATTGTTACCGCTTACTGACCTCCTTATTACACCAAAAGGAAAATTGAATCTAAGCTAACTATTTTTATCAACTATGAGTTACAAGATTCCTATCTATAATCCTTTTGAAACTTGATCTTGAGTCTTAGCTTATTTTGCCGGAGACATCGATCTGATTCTTGATGCCCACAAGTTTTAAGTATTTGTTTCTTTCTGCAGCATTTGAGCCAGGACGGGATTGGCGGGGCTTGCAATTTCTATCAGATTTTGAGCAGTTCACCCTTCCATTCGCCCCAACGTTCAAGCTCATTTCTTTTCTTCTTTTCTTCTTTTCTTCTCATTCTGTAGAGAAACTTGTTCCATTGGAGTCACGACCCCAAACCCCGGTCGTGATGGCGCCCAACACATTGCTAGGCAAGCCCGACCATCTTATCCAATTACCAGCCAAGTATAATTAATACTGATTAATCGGCGTGATTAGCCTGTTTTTCATAACAAATCAAGAAGTGTAGAAATGAAATACAAGAACACAGTCCCAACCAAATCGTGGTGTCACAAGTCTGAGCCTCTACAAATGAGATCTACTACACAATCAAGTCTAACCAGAATGGAGACAACAAAATGATAAAAAGAAAGAGGTGGACGTCGGCAGCTACCTTACGCGCTGCGATAGCTCAGCCCTCGAACTCGTATATCCGCACAAAATGTGCGGGGAGTGGGGTGAGTATATTTCAACTCGGTGAGTAACAATAATAAACAATAACCGAAAATAAGAACTCTTGCACTATCACTAAACAGTTCTAAGGCAACCCCCACAGGTTAGTCATCACTATAATGAGTACTCTAATCTCCAGTCCACATCTATCTCATCTAGGTCCCATACTGACCACATCCCTCGCTCGTACCACTACGGTATACAACCATCTCAATATATAGAGACATATACATCCGTCTATAACATATAAATATTTCAGTATATATATGAATATGAATAAGTAAAATGATGCGGCGCGCAGCCCGCTCCAATACATATACCGCTGCGGCGCGCAGCCCGCTCAAATAAGTATAATGCTGCGGCGTGCAGCCCGCTCCAATACATATACCGCTGCGCGCGCGCAGCCTGCTCCATTTAACATCGACGGCGCTCACTGGGGGTGTATACAGACTTCGGAGGGGCTCCCTAGGCCCAAGCACTATTATACTACGGCGTGCAGCACGATCCACACAAATATTACTGCGGCGTGCAGTCCGATCCAATATATATATGTATATATCTCTATACTCCCATAATATACACCAGTGCTCACTGAGAATGTGTGCAGACTCAGACTCCGAAGGGGCTCCTACAGCCGAAGCGCAATAATACTGCGGCGTGCAGTCCGTCCCAAATGTATATTACATGTATATTACATGTACATTACTGCGGCATGCAGTCCGATCCAATATATATACTGTTGCGGCGTGCAGCCTGATCCAATATAGGTATATATATACAATACCTCATAACGGGTCCTCGACACTATCCCAGTCAGTATATGCTTGGCCTCTCAGGCCCAATATAATATATCTCAGTGGGTCCTCGACCCTATCCCAGTCAGTATATACTTGGCCTCTCAGGCCCAATATAATATATCACAGTGGGTCCTTGACCCTGTCTCAGTCAATATAGACTTGGCCTTTCAGGCCCAATATAACATCTCATAGTGGGTCCTTGACCCTATCTCATCTCAATCGGTATAGACTTGGCCTTTCAGGCCCACTCAACTAGAACAGGGAATTCCACCCTAGATAATCTCTCTCAATGTACACATCTAGTACGGGCTCATATTATGCTATACAGCTAGAGCTACGGCTGAGTGTATGTTTCCAACACGATATAAGGGTCACCTAGCTCTATAGGTTCCCTAATGCTCTACAGATCGGCACAAGGTCCCAAACATGGCTATTAGCCCAATTGTACAGTTATAATCTCATTAACAGTCATACAACACAGTATTCTATTAGCCGGGAAGGACCAATTCCAATTCCCCAATCACAATGTCACCACGCCCGTCACAAGACACGTGTCTCATCTCAACATAACACTGTGAAGTGCAAGTACGGGGTTTCAAACCCTCAGTACATTATTTACTATCACCACTCACCTCGAACCGGTAGAAGCTTCATGCTCGCGACGCCTTAGGTCCTCGAACCGAAATCCACGCACGTCAAAACTAGCCAAAATCAGTACAAATATATCAAAATAGGCTAATGGAACATAACCAAATCGAAAGAACTTGAAAAATATCAAAAATCACGAAATTGGCAAAACTCGAGCCCCGGGCCCACATTTCAAAAAATTTCGAAATTCATATTTCCAGAATCCTCGTCTCGCCACGAGTCCGTACATATAAAATTTACCAAAATCGGAGTTCGATTGGCCTTTCAAAACCCAAATTTTCGTTTTCAATTTCTAGGCCACAATCCTTCACAATTTCTACCCAAATTCATGAAGATTGATGTTAATTCTACCATATAATTATATTTTTGAGTCAAGAATCTTACCTCCGATGAATACCCGATGATACTCCCTTCAATCCCCATCCAAAAGCTCTCTAAATGATCAAAAATGGTGGAAAAATGACCCAAAATCGATTTTATCAACGTACTCATTTTTTTGGAAATCACTGTTCACGGGGTACTGTTCATGCACGTCGACACTGTTCACCCGCGCGGTTACTATTCACGCGCGGTTACTATTCATACGCTGCAGAAAAATGCAGCAGCAATACAGAAATTACAGCACACAGCCATTTTCACTAAAATGGCTCTAACTCCATCATGCGAACTCGGAATTCGACGATTCTTTTTCCTATGGCTCCGTAATTTCGATACGGATCCAGTGGTTCAAACAAAACTGAATTTGGATCTCAGTTACTCAGTGCAACATCAATTTTGCTCGTTAAACAATTAATTCACATTTCGCGTCAAAAACCCAATCGCGAGTTGATGAAATTAGACCAAACTTTCCAGATCAGTCCTATAATTCATTATCTAAATTCTCGAAGTCTCGAAATCAAATTTGAATCTCTAGAACTAAAATAGACCTTTGGATCATTACATTTATGCTAAAAACGGCAAAAGGCTTCCAAAAATTGTTCCAAAATTTATCCGAGCCTCATGGGATCCCAACAAAGTATACTAACAAGTCTCATAATATATTACGGACTTGCTCGAGGCCTCAAATCACAACAAACAACGCTAAAATCATGAATCAACCTCCAATCCAAGCTTTATAAACTTTAGAACTTCCAACTTCTATTTTCGATGCCGAAACCTATCAAATCAAGTCCGATTGACTTCAAATTTTGCACACAAGTCCAAAAAGACATAACCGAGCTACAGAAATTTTCAGAATTTCATTCCGACCGTCGGATCAAAATTTCACCTACCGTTCGTATTTCGCCAAAATTCAACCTTAGCCAATTCAAGCCTATTTCTACACCGGACCTCCAAATTCAATTCCGATTGCTCCCCTAAGTCACAAATCACCTCCCGGAACTAACCGAATCATCGGAATCCGATTCCGAGCCCTCTAACTAAATAGTCAACTCCATGTTGACTTTTAATGTTCAAGTTTCCTTCAAAAAGGCTATATGCCTCATTTTCAATCCAATTCACTCCTAACTCACCTGATAGACTCTAACACTGATATAAAAGCATAAAACATGTAATTACAACATAACGGGGTGGTAATTCTCGTGACGACGGGCCGGGTCCTCACATTCTCCCCCTCTTAAGCAAACGCTCGTCCTCGAGCGGACCCAAAGTTGTACTAGAAGCAACCCAATAGCTGAATGACCTTAGCAAGCATATATTCGGGCGATCACACGTCACCCTATCTCTCATAAGTCCGAAAACACCATATAGCTGAAATCTCACAGACCACCTCAACCATAAACCACATTGCACTTTCCGAAGTCATATACCAATTGCTAATCATATGCCTATACTTAGAGTACACACGATCCATCTGTAATAGCCATACTCGCCACTCCGGGTGAGATCACATGATGTATCAAACAACCCAATCACTCGAGACGATAGTCTCTAGCCACAACAACTGGCCACAATAACCACACACTAGCAGTAAGAACCTTTCTCATTAGATAGAGTCTTGTTCCAACACCTTCATATCCTGCCCACGACAACCGCACACGCGATATATCGAACCCATCTCTCGGGTCAACCATTCATGAATTCTCTTAGGTCAACCATTCATGAATCTATTTCCCTTTTAAAACTGATACCACAATAGGTTTCAGAGCCGAACCTCGATATTACCTTTCTAACAAGCTAAGATCAAATATGCTCGTACTCATTAATGACTCAAGCGATCATTTCGATTATAACACACCACACTGGTGATATGACACTTGAACACTGGCCTAAGCCGCGACGAGCACAACATCAGGCTCCAATAAGAACAATCTGAACACACTTGAATCATGACAACAAACTCACAAAAAGAGCTATAATTCAAATTCTTCAATACCATCACAACACATAACTGAGATATCGTCTCACATCATAGAATTAGAGTAGCTGAATCCTCCTCGAAAGGTCATAACATCACGTGGCCTTGCCACAACTCATAATTCTATCCAAACACTATTACTCATAGAGCACCTCAAGTCGCAATGCTCAAAACGGCTAGCCACACACATATTTAGGTCTGAACTCAAGCAATCAATCACGCACGCGGTGATACATTTAGTATATGCTATCGAATCCTGTATGGGCACAACCGATGTGCTATTCCCCGAGCGATATCCAATACGGTCTATTCCTCAGAAGAGAGGAAGTATTGTATACAAGGTACATATAGAAAGCTATATTTCCCACATCACACTGTTGCGGCGCGCAACCCGTTCCAATAGCATCCTGTGGCGGCGTGCCACCCGATCCAGATACCATACATGTGGCGGCGTGCCACCCGATCCAGATACTATACATGTGTCGGCGTGCCACCCGATCCACGCATAAATCTAGCAAAGGGAATGCACATCGACTCAAGTTGCTCATTGCAACAAACATGTATATATGGCCTCGAGCTCGGTCACACGAAACTCATTCGACAAAGTTCCTCAATACCGGAATTGAATCAATGGTAGATACCTCTACACTGACATCCGCCACGAAGGCCCAACTGACAAAGCAATACCTACCAGCCATCCGCCGGCCCTAGGGTACATCCACCCTACTGGAGCATGATCTGATGCACTCTGCCATGCAGTTTGCGACATGTTTCCGACATAGTCCATATCAGGACAACTTGGCTTATGACAACCGGTCAGCAAGTCAGCAATCATATATCATTATTCAAATTTGTCATATCAAGTAACAAAATAGCCACTAGGGCTTCCAATTTCCAATAACCGCTAAACGGTGCCGATACACACGATATACCACCACTATGTAGGCGGATTACGAGAACTTCTAGTCTCCAACACATATGTAACACATGGATCACTATGCCTGATCCCACTTTCAACCGTACGAACACGTAACACACATCAAGCATCCATTCATACCACGTACGCCATTCAGAAATTTCCCTATGCCAACAACAACTCAATTATTACAGTCGATCCAACAAGAAAATACCACTATACCACTAGATATTATCAATTTACATTACCTTGTCCTTTTGCACCATATACCCTGCCAAATTACTAGAATAGCAGTACCATTTTCTTAAATCATCAGAAAGATCGATTCTTAAATCACCTGCAGCCGTCCGCGCTGCTCAATAATTTTATTGACTTCCCATATATTATGAACCGATCTCAAAACCTTGAATATGCCATTATCAACTTTCCATAACACATCGCGTATACCATATCACACTAAGACAACATGGAAATTCATATCCCTTTCCTCCGCCTGCAAACATCGACGCACTCAACTAGTCAAGGACTTTCATGATCCCATATAGAGAAAACTCATTACCCATTCCAAGCCTTGCATATCAACAGGAAAAATGCACTCATTTTCAAACCACGGTAAAACACATCATAAACTCTTTCTCCTAATTTACATTGCATAAGTTAAACTGCCAGGACTGAGTCCTTATACCCATATCAAGTTACACTATAATGAGTACTCTGATCTCCAGTCCACATCTATCTTATCTAGGTCCCACACTGACCACATCCTCGCTCGTACCACTACGGTATACAGCCATCTCAATATATAGAGACATATACATCTGTCTATAACATATAAATATTTAAGTATATATATGAATATGAATAAGTAAAATGCTGCGGCGCACAGCCCGCTCCAATACATATACCGCTGCGGCGCGCAGCCCGCTCTAATACATATACCGCTGCGGCGCGCAGCCCGCTCCAATACATATACCGCTGCGGCGCGCAGCCCGCTCCATTTAACATCGACGGCGCTCACTGGGGGTGTATACAGACTTCGGAGGGGCTCCGTAGGCCCAAGCACTATAATACTACGGCGTGCAGCACGATCCACACAAATATTACTGCGGCGTGCAGTCCGATCCAATATATATATGTATATATCTCTATACTGCTGCGGCGTGCAGCCCGATCCCATAATATACACCGGTGCTCACTGAGAATGTGTGCAGACTCAGACTCCGAAGGGGCTCCTACAGCCCAAGCGCAATAATACTACGGCGTGCAGTCCGACCCAATATATATATGTATATATCTCTATACTGCTGCGGCGTGCAGCCCGATCCCATAATATATACCAGTGCTCACTGAGAATGTGTGCAGACTCAGACTCCGAAGGGGCTCCTACAGCCCAAGCGCAATAATACTGCGGCGTGCAGTCCGTCCCACATGTATATTATATGTATATTACTGCGGCGTGCAGTCCGATCCAATATATATATTGTTGCGGCGTGCAGCCCGATCCAATATAGGTATATATATATATAATACCCCATAATGGGTCCTCGACCCTATCCCGATCAGTATATACATGGCCTCTCAGGCCCAATATAATATATCACAGTGGGTCCTTGACCCTGTCTCAGTCAATATAGACTTGGCCTTTCAGGCCCAATATAACATCTCATAGTGGGTCCTTGACCCTATCTCATCTCAATCGGTATAGACTTGGCCTTTCAGGCCCACTCGGCTAGAACAGGGAATTCCACCCTAGACAATCTCGCTCAATGTACACATCTAGTACGGGCTCATATTATGCTATACAGTTAGAGCTACGGCTGAGTGTATGTTTCCAACACGGTATAAGGGTCACCTAGCTCTATAGGTTCCCTAATGCTCTACAGATCGGCACAAGGCCCCAAACATGGCTATTAGCCCAATTGTACAGTTATAATCTCATTAACAGTCATACAACACAATATTCTATTAGCCGGGAAGGACCTAGTCCAATTCCCCAATCACAATGTCACCACGCCCGTCACAAGACGCGCGTCTCATCTCAACATAGCACTGTGAAGTGCAAGTACGGGGTTTCAAACCCTCAGTACATTATTTACTATCACCACTCACCTCGAACCGGTAGAAGCTTCATGCCCGCGACGCCTAAGGTCCTCGAACCGGCATCCACGCACATCAAAACTAGCCAAAATTAGTACAAATATATCAAAATAGGCTAATGGAACATAACCAACTCGAAAGAACTCGAAAAATATCAAAAATCACGAAATTGGTAAAACTCGAGCCCCGGGCCCACATCTCGAAAAATTTCGAAATTCATATTTCCAGAATCCTCGTCTCGCAACGAGTCCGTACATATAAAATTTACCAAAATCGGAGTTCGATTGGCCTTTCAAAACCCATATTTTCGTTTTCAATTTCTAGGCCACAATCCTTCACAATTTCTACCCAAATTCATGAATTGATGTTAATTCTACCATATAATTATATTTTTGAGTCAAGAATCTTACCTCCGATGAATACCCGATGATACTCCCTTCAATCCCCATCCAAAAGCTCTCTAAATGATCAAAAATGGTGGAAAAATGACCCAAAATCGATTTTATCAACTTACTGATTTTTTTGGAAATCACAGTTCACGGGGTACTGTTCATGCGCGTCGACACTGTTCACCCGCGCGGTTACTATTCACGCGCGGTTACTATTCATTCGCTGCAGAAAAATGCAGCAGCAATACAGAAATTGCAGCACACAGCCATTTTCACTAAAATGGCTCTAACTCCATCATACGAACTCGGAATTCGACGATTCTTTTTCCTATGGCTCCGTAATTTCGATACTGATCCAGTGGTTCAAACAAAACTGAATTTGGATCTAAGTTACTCAGTGCAACATCAATTTTGCTCGTTAAACAATTAATTCATATTTCGCGTCAAAAACCCAATCGCGACTTGATGAAATTAGACCAAACTTTCCAGATCAGTCCTATAATTCATTATCTAAATTCTCGAAGTCTCGAAATCAAATTTGAATCTCTAGAACTAAAATAGACCTTTGGATCATTACATTCATGCTCAAAACGGCAAAAATCTTCCAAAAATTATTTCAAAATTTATCCGAGCCTCATGGGATCCCAACAAAGTATACTAACAAGTCTCATAATATATTACGGATATGCTCGAGACCTCAAATCACAACAAACAATGCTAAAATGGTGAATCAACCTCCAATCCAAGCTTTATAAACTTTAGAACTTCCAACTTCTATTTTTGATGCCGAAACCTATCAAATCAAGTCCGATTGACTTCAAATTTTGCACACAAGTCCAAAAAGACATAACAGAGCAACATAAATTTTCAGAATTTCCTTCCGATCGTCGGATCAAAATTTCACCTACCGTTCGAATTTCGCCAAAATTCAACCTTAGCCAATTCAAGCCTATTTCTACACCGGACCTCCAAATTCAATTCCGATTACTCCCCTAAGTCACAAATCACCTCCCGGAACTAACCGAATCATCAGAATCCGATCCCGAGACCTCTAACTAAATAGTCAACTCCGGGTTGACTTTCCATATTCAAGTTTCCTTCAAAAGGCTATATGCCTCATTTTCAATCCAATTCACTCCTAACTCACCTGATAGACTCTAACACTGATATAATAGCATAAAACATGTAATTACAATATAACGGGGTGGTAATTCTCGTGACGACGGGACGGGTCGTCACAATTGGTCACCTTGCGTCTTTTGTTCTGGGATCAACCTACCTTAAGACATCCAAGACAAACAAACAAATGAAATTTTCTGCCCTAATTTGCACTAGGAAAATTTTGTGAGTTAGTTGTGACATGTATCTAAGCAGTCACATCAAGATTGTGTATCATGGTGAATGGATTGAGGTTGTGTTGGGAAATGGCCAGGTTATGCCGAGATTCAACGGGTTATGTCGGTAAGGTCATCGGGTTATGCCGAGACTTGGGAAGAAAAGGCTCCTTGGGTTATGCCGTGGAGATCCACGGGTTATGTCGGGATAGTCATCGGGTTATGCCAAAACTCAAAAGAAAAGGCTCCTTAGATTATACCAGGGAGATCCACGGGTTACGTCGGGATTTAATAGGTTATGCCGTTAAGGTCATCGGGTTATGTCGAGACTTGGCAAGAACAAGGCTCCTTGGTTTATTCCAGGGAGATCCAAGGGTTATACCGGGATTCAACGGGTTATGCCGTTAAGGTTAGGGGTGTGCATTCGAATCGGTTTATCAATAAGTCGAATTGATTATTTGTTATCGGTTCATCGATAAATGAAATCAAAAAAATCAAAATATTATTGAAATGATAACGATAAGCATATATACAAATCGATAATCGATAATTAATTATCAATAAAGGTAAAATCGAATCGATAAATTGAATGCACACCCCTAATTATTTCATCTACCACATTTAAGGAATGATCATATTTAAAGTTGAAGGGAGTGAAGTTCAAATTAATGGAAAATAGAATTAGCAGTGATGATGTATTTTTATTTTTTTTAATATCGTTGGAGTGTTGGTGGCATATATTTGATCCCTTACATTAGTTTCGGTACGTGTCTATTGACACAATTTTTATGTTATAAATAGTGTTCATCTTATTTTAGCTTTTTTTGGCCATATTAATTAGGCGTATTTATAGCAATATACTATCCGTGGAATCCCGCAAATTTTCTTGGTCTAGTCGATATCCGAATCGATAAGCCCCAAAAATTAAAAAATCGAAATCGAAAAAATCAAAACCTTATTGAAACGATAACGATAAGCATATGTACAAATCGATAATCGATAAGTAATTATCGATAAGAGTCAAAATCGAATCGACAAATCGAATGCACACCCCTAGTTAAGGTCATCGGGTTATGCTGAGACTTGGAAAGAAAAGGATCCTTGGGTTATGCCAGGTAGATCCACGGGTTACGCCGGGATGGTCATCGGGTTATGCTGAGACTCGAAAAGAAAAGGCTCCTTGGGTTATGCCAGGGAGATCCACGGCATAACCGGGTATGCCGGGATGGTCATCGGGTTATGCCGGGATGGTCATCGGGTTATGCCGTGACTTGGAAAAAAGGATCCTTGGGTTATGCCAGGGAGATCCACGGGTTATGCTGGGATTTAACGGGTTATGCCGTTATGGTCATCGGATTATGTCAAGACATGGAAAGAAAAGGCTCCTCCGGTTATGCCAGGGAGAAATCATCGGGTTATGCTGGAAGGTTTGACGGGTTATGTTGTTAAAGGTCCACGGGTTATGCCGCGATGGTCATCGGGTTATTCCGAGACTTGAAAAGAAAAGGATCCTAGGGTTATGCCAGGGAGAAGTCATCGGATTATGCTGGAAGGTTCAACAGTTTATGCCGTTAAGTGTCCACGGGTTATGCCGGGATGGTCATCGGGTTATGCCGTGACTTGGAAAAAAGGCTCCTTGGGTTATGCCAGGGAGAAATCATCGGGTTATGCCGAAAATCAACGGGTTATGCTGTTAAGGTCATCAATTTATGGCGAGACTTGGAAAGAAAAAGGCTCATTGGGTTATGCTAGGGAGAAATCATCGGGTTATGCCGGGATTTTTAGGGAATGGGATCGTATGGTACCATGAATTTTCTTTTGGGATATATATTTTACTTTTTTTCGTCTTCCTTTTGATTCTTTTCTAACTTTATTCTTATCTTCTTCATTTAGCACAATGCATGAGAGAATCAGAGGAGAAATTCCCCTTTTGGTTGATTTTCTTGGCTATAAAGTTGTTCCAACGCTTGCGCATTGTTTTTCTTTTCTAGGTTGTGTCCGTCTTTTGTACGGTCACCTGGATTACACCTGCTTTAACTTTCACCAAAGAAAAATTTTGTTAGTTTGAAAATGGTGGTTGGTTTTGTGGCCTTGATCATCTCAATTGCTTGATCGCAATCCCATCTCCGTGGAGAACTTTGATGCTTGTCGATATTGAGAGGAATTCTTTCAAACTGGACAAGAATCAGACTTTTAGGCATGATGACTTGACTGCGTGGGCTCTGGCCTTTTCACTTTATTCTATTCTTAGGACTTTTGCCTTTGACTTTTCTTTCCTCCTAATAGGTCACTTCTTAGGAAGCATCAAACAATATGGTCAGTCAAGATTGGACTAACCCACTGGCTGAGGCTAGGTATTTTCTTCGGCTCTTATCAGGCAGAGTCTTGTGAAACTAGCTCTACCACCTTTTCTTTAGTAACAAGTTTTGAAATTTAGGGTTAAACCCGAAAGGGATTCAAAGAATATACAAAAAGAAAACAAATGAGTTTAAAGAGAAGCGTACCTTTCAGGGGGAAAAGAATGACTTATCTGGGGTGTACACGCTGGATTCAAATGAATATGACATGCTTCTTGTAGTGGACGTCAGACCTACAAACTTTCCAGCTTCTCGTGAACCCCTGTGATCTGCGTTTAAAAACCAGGGAACCTTGCCAGGACTCTTTTAGTGATGAGATATCTTCATTTCGGCCGACAATGCCCTTTGCGGGTTTTCGCCAATTGTCCTCTCTCATTTCTCTTCTCGCTGTCGCCCGAAAGTGCTCTTTGCGAGTTTTCACTAAGCGGGCTCTCTCATTTTCTGTTTCTCTACTCGTCATCGCCCTATGGTGCCCGAATGTTTTCACCGATAATACTCTCTCATTTTGTTTCTCTCAATTCAGGCTGTATCAGATTTCGTCAATGACGTTTTCACTTCCTACCTTTGCCAATTGACCTGAAGGACTTGAACAAGGTCTTTGGGTAAAAAATATTTTGAGTGGAATTACAATTTTGGAATCATTTCGACGGATACAAACCAAACCGTCATATCATCTGCCCCAATTTCAATTTTTTGGGAAATTGGGATTTTTGTTTTGGTGTGACTGAACCTCAAGGATAGGTTGCCTACGTATCCTTTTGGAATCAAGTCAAAACGTAGTTCAGGTCTTCTTTGGGTATAATAATACACGCACACACACACACACACACACACACATATATATATATATATATATATATATATATATATATATATATATATATATATGTATATATATATATATGTATATATATATATATGGTGGATTGGTGCTTTCGGATTCCAACAAGGGTAGCCAATGAAAGGTAACCAGCTCAAAGTGGTTCACAAAAGGGTGGATATTGTTTGGGTAGTGGGAACAAAAGCCTCCATCATCTCAATTGCGACGAAACATTGCCGAAGTAAAACTTAGACATAGTACCTTTTGACTGCGTCTGCGTTTACCGCCATTTCAGGATCATTTTCTTCAATATCACCTAGATATAACGCTCCCCTCGGTAACATTTTCCTGATGATGTATGGACCTTTCCAATTAGGAGCAAATTTTCCTTTTACTTCCTGGTGATGGGGAATAATGCAGCTCAACACCAATTGCCCGACTTCAAAATTCCTGTATCGTACATTCTTGTTGTAAGCACGGGTCATTCTTTGTTGGTACAACTTCCCGTGATAGACTGCATCCATTCGTTTTTCATCAACTAAAGTCAGTTGCTCCAAACGAGTCTTAACCCACTCTCTATCTTCAATCTCCATTTCAACAATGATTCGGAGCGAAGGAATTTCCACCTCCACCGGTATCACAACTTTAGTTCCATAAACCAACAAATATGAGGTGGCTCCTACCGACGTGCGTACTGTAGTGCGATATCCCAGTAAGGCGAAAGGCAACTGTTCATGCCACTGCCTGGAACTTTGTATTGTTTTTCTCAAAATCTTCTTGATGTTCTTGTTTGCCGCTTCAATGGCACTGTTGGCCTTAGGGCGATAAAGATGGAGTTCCTATGCTTTATTTTGAATTGTTCTCATACATCTCCCATTAAATGACTATTCAAGTTTTTCGTATTATCTGTGATAATAGTTGCAGGAGTACTAAAACGACATATGAGATTTGAGTGTACGAAGTCCACTACATCTTTCTTAGTGACTGCTTTGAGAGTGATAGCCTTGACCCATTTTGTGAAATAATCAATGGCAACCAATATGAATATGTGCCCATTAGATGCCTTTGGCTCAATCGGACCAATGACGTCCATGCCCCAAGCAACAAAAGGCCAAGGTGCAGACATAAGATGTAGCTCTGTTGGAGGTGCATGAATCAGATCTCCATGCACCTAACACTGATGGCATTTCCGGATGAAATTGAAACAATGTTTTTCCATAGTTATCCAATAATAACCAGCTCGTAAGATTTTCTTGGCCAAAACATACCCGTTCATATGAGGCCCGCATACTCCTGCGTGTACTTCTTGCATGATTCTTTCGGCTTCTTCTGTATCTACACATCTCAACAGGTTGAGATCCGGGGTTCTCTTGTACAAAACTTTGCCGCTAAAAAAGAAACCACTTGCATGTAGCCTGATGGTTCTCTTTTGATCTCCAATAGCATGTTCGGGGTACTCTTGTGTTTTCAGAAACCTCTTGATATCGTGGTACCATGGCTAGATATTTGGTCCAACCTCGATCACATTACAGTAACCGCGTCTTTCCTTTATTTGGATTTCTAAAGGATTGACGTGGGTGTTGCCTGGATACGGTAACATCGAAGCTAATGTGGAAAGTGCATCAGCTAGTTCATTGTGACACTACGAGATATACCTAAACTCTATTGATGTAAATCGCTTACCGAGATCCTCCACGTTTTGTTGGTAAGGAATGAGCTTGACGTCTCGGGTCTCCCATTCACCTTGGGCTTGTCTGATAATCAAGTCAGAATCTCCCATGAGCAGTAAGTCTTTGACATATTGGTCAATTGACATATTGATGCCCATGATGCAAGCCTCATACTCATATGTATTGTTTGTGTAAAATAAAAGGAGCCTAGCCGTAGCTGGGTAGTGTTGACCGGTGGGAGAGATCCAAATTGTCCCAATCCCTATGCCTTTGGCTTTTACTGCTCCATCGAAGAACATTTTCCAAGCATGGGCATCTTCAAGGACTGTTTCTATTATATTTACCTCATCATCTGGAAAGTAAGTATTCAATGGTTGTTACTCCTCATCAATCAGGTTTTTGGACAAGTGATCTGCCAATGCTTGGGCTTTTAGCCGTGCGGGTGACATAGACTATGTCAAATTCAGTAAGCAGAATTTGCCATTTTGTCTATCTTCCGATGGGCATCGGTTTCTAGAATATGTACTTCAAAGGATCAAACATGGTAATGAGCTGAGTGGTTTGAGCCTGGAGATAGTGTCTCATCTTTTGGGCGACCCATGTCAAAGGACAGCACGTTCTTTCCAACAAAGTGTACTTGACTTCATAACTAGTGAATTTCTTGCTCAAGTAGTAGATCTCCTGCTCTTTCTTCCCCGTTGCATCTTGCTGCCCGAGGACACAGCCAAAAGAGTTTTCTAAGACTGTCAGATACAAAAACAGAGGTCTCCATTATTCTCGCGGGACCAAAACTAGAGGATTCGACAAGTATTCTTTGATCTTGTCGAAAGCCTCTTGATACTCAACTGTCCATTTAATTGCGGCATTTTTCCTCAACAATTTGAATATGGGTTCACATGTGGAAGTCAATTGAGCGATGAAACGGCTGATATAGTTTAATTTGCCCAAGAGACTCATCACATCTTTCTTTGTCCTTAGGGGAGGGAAGTCCCGGATAGCCTTTATCTTTGTTTGGTCTAACTCGATATCTCTGCTGCTTACTATGAAACCCAGAAGTTTGGCTGACGGGACTGCGAAAACACATTTAGCCGAATTCATCTTTAGATCATACTTTCGCAGCCTCTCAAAGAATTTCCTCAAATCTCGGACATGATCTTCTTGAGTTCTGGACTTCACGATCACGTCATCCACATACACCTATATTTCCTGATGCATCATATCATGGAAGATGGCAGTCATGGCCCTCATGTACGTTGCTCCGATGTTCTTCCAACTGAATGGCTTAACTCGATAACAGTAAGTGCCCCAAGGTGTAGTGAAATCGGTTTTCTCGGCGTCTTCCTCGTCCATCAACACTTGGTGATATCCCACATAACAATCCATAATGGATTGTAACTCATGTTTGGCACAGTTTTCAACAAGGATATGAATGTTGGGCAAAGGGAAGTTATCTTTAGGACTCGCCCTATTCAAATCTCCGTAGTCCACGTACGCTCGAGTTTTCCCATCCTTTTTCGGTACTGGAACAACATTAACTAACCACGTGGTATACTGGATCACCTGAATTACCCCTATTTTTAACTATTTTGTGATCTCTTCTTTGATTTTATCATTGATATTCGTCTTGAATTTCCTCTGCTTCTGTTGAACTTGGGGACAATCAGGGTAGGTTGGCAAACTACGCACCACTAGATCAACACCTAGTCCTGGCATGTCATTGTAGGACCAAGCAAACACATCTTTAAACTCAAACAGGAGTTGAATTATTGCATCTCGGGTTTTCTCATGTGTGAATGCTTATTTTTGTCTCTCGAATTTCTTCAAAAGTTCCCAAATAAACCGGTTCTGTATCATTCAAGTTTGGCTTATGTTTATTCTCAAAGTGTTCCAGTTCTCGATTTATTTCCCTAAAAGCCTCTTCTTCATCATATTCTGATTTTTGGTTCATTATTTCACAACTAGACAGTGTGTTTGAATCTGGGCATGAAGTCCGCAAGCATGTCATGTTATTTAAAGCTGCATTATTTAACTGAAAGAGAGAAAAAGAAAAATAGCAAAAATCAGAAAGAGTAAAGGAAAGTGAAAGATGAAGTCTAATTTCATTTCTTGGAATTTAAAGATAATGTGGTTTACATTTCAAAATTTAAAGACTAGAAACTAAAGAAAACATCTGAGTTACACCCTGGATAACTCGAGATACAGAAGAAGTGGCAGGACAAATCTACCGGGACTCCCTCCTGGTTGGAAACAACATAGCCTTCCAATTTTGCAATTGGGCGTCTGGTCCAATTTAAAGTACCTCAGCTGTGCTAGTCCCTTCACCTGGCTCGACCATGTGAGTCTCGTGAAGCATTTTCCTCATGGCCCCACAGATATCTTCTATTTTCTCGGCCGTGAAAACCTCATCATCCTCTTCTTCAACGTATTTTGGTCTGACGAAAGTTTTGCACAAATGTGACAATGGACGACGCACCCTCCATCCCTCATTGCTCCTCTTATTTGCCCATCTCACGTCATCTGGAGTATGGTGGAAACCTATCCCGAAGAATTTCTCATTCGAAGGCAGGGTAATGGGTTCTGCTATTCCTTGTAATAATTTCCCAAGCCCTTTTCCTGGTTTGAAACCACATCGGATCATCTCTTTAGCCATCATGACTGATGCATTAGAAATGAAGGGTTGGGGACAAGGGTCTCCTTTTTCATATTGGTCGGTGAGCACAATTTAAAAAGCTTGATAAACTATGTGTTTGACTCTCTCTCTTGCTTCAAGGCATGGGACTGAAGGGCCTCAATAGATCGATTGCTTATCTTCCCCATGGGCCACGATCTCTTGGTCCTCATACTCAAACTTTACCATTTGGTGAATGGTGGAAGGTATAGTTGCGGCCGCATGAATCCAGTCCATGTCCAGAAATTGGAAAGTGATTTCAAAGTCCACTGGGCCAATAGTCAAAATCAAATCAATTATTCCAACTGTGTCCCTTTTCATACCACCGAACACCAGTACACAAACATTGTTGGGTCGAATTCTCTCAGTCCCAATTTCTATGCGTCGAAAAGTTAAGAGCGAACAGATGTCTACCCCGGAACCTCCATCCACCATAACTCTTTTCATGTAGTACCCTTCACGTTTGACTATTAGGTGCATGGCTTTGTTATGTGCCACCTCTTCTGGGGCAAATCATTCTTACTGAAGGATATTTGGTTGACAACAAAGAACCGTTCCTCCATTCTTTCCAGCTGCTCTACAGAAGTCTCGACTGGTACATGCGCCTCATTCAAAGTCTTTAGCAGGACCTTTTGATGTTCGTATGAGCTCATGAGCAAGGATAGCATGGAATCTTGATCACGGTGCTTGCATAACTGATCCACCACCTCGAAGTCGGGCATTTTCATCTTCTGGAAGAAAACCTCCGCTTCTTCAGCGCTCACAGGCTTCTTAGGTGGGAAGCGTTTCCGTGTAGCATTGTTCACTTCCTGTATGTCCCAATATTTCTCAGTAGAAGTATTTCCCGATAGCTCCCCTGTGACTTCTTTGCCTTTGTATGTAGTCGACGTTCGTTGATAATTCCAAGGCACTATAGATGGGTTCGTTATCGGTTTTTCCAGTGTGCGTCCGATAACCAACGGTTCACTCAGGCGAGGTGGTTTAACTATTCCCTGGACCACATAGGTCCCTTTAGGTACATACATTGGTACTCCTCTTATTAATTCAATCCTTTGCGGCTTCTTTGGGCGACGTCGCGAAACATAGAGAACGTCACTTTTCGGAAGCACCTTCGTCTCCATTTTGGTTTCAATCTTCCTTCCAAGCTCAGCCTTGGTAGTCTCAATCTTCTTTTCCCCTTTCTCTTGCTTCGAAGTTGCTGTAGGCTTTCTCTCCGTGTCAACAAAGGCAATTATGGTCTTCAAAGCGGGATCAAATTCCTTGTCTTCACAGATCATCCTGATCAGTGGCCCAATATTGTGAGTGGACAAAGGATTATTTGTCACATTTTGGGCCTCCTCGTTGGTAATGTCCAATTCTACTACTAAAAAGTAATAGACACGGTTGTACGCAATATAATTAACCCAACTATGAGTCGGGGTCAAATCCCACAGACAACAATATGTAGGCGATTAGGAATGTAAGAAAATTATTGCTAGTCGGGCAATGCCAAACACTAACAATGCTGGTTGGAAAAGTGTTTAATTGCGAAAATATAAACTAACCTAGAAAGCAAGTAAAATGATCAATGGCTACAAGTATGAATGCATCGGGAATTACACTCAAGTAACAATCTAATGTATTTTACGATTTTACAAATATGAGCGAGTTTATGTTAATTAGCCACGGATAATAATTCTTAAATAGCTTCTTCCGAAGACTAACAAGACTTCCTAATTGAATTATCCCTAATCACAATTAGAAGATTAAGCACACCCGATAGGCTACAAGTAGTTCAATCCTATCCTTAGGTCGAATCTATAAAATGAGGGTTAACGCCTCAAGTTCTAGTTAATTAATCTTTCCCAACCCCAAATTATATTTACCAAAATTAATTCGGAGTTAATGGGCGAGTCCTAGGGTTAGCTAATCCCTTTGGAAACATTAAAGAACAAGAATAATTAAAATAACAATAACTCACTTCACAAATATATAAAAATCATTCAATACATATGCACAACAAGGTATTTAATCCACACTTTAAATATGAATATTCCCATAAATAAGATTCAAGTGTTGGAAATAAATACTACACACTTAGATATACAATACAAAGCAAGGAAATGAAGAAATAAACATAAATGGGTAAGAAATCCTTAACCACAAGCTTTAATCTTCAAGACCCAAGTGTGTGTGCAAAACCCTAGCTTCCAAACTTGTTCTCTCTAGTCTATGAAGACTGAAAATGAGCCAAAGATTTTGTAAATGTCTGTTTGGACGAGTATAAAAATGATTTGGTGTCAAGATTTGTGAAATTCCAATATTGCCCAGTACTGAAGCTCGATCTTCGCAATTCCGAACATATAATCGCAATTGCAAACTATGCCCAGGTTCGCATTTGCGAAGACCTCTTCGTATTTCCGAAGGTTGACTGCTTCAGTTGACTTCGTATTTGCAAAGTGCTCTTTGCATTTGCGATGCTTGTCCTTTTCTGTTGACTTCGCATTTGCGAAGTACTCTTTGTATTTGCGACTCTTGACCTTTTCTGTTGACTTCGCAATTACGAAGGACTTGTCACATTTGCGACCACTGAAGCCACTGCCCCGATTTTCTCTTATTTTTGGCTCCTTTTGACTTGTTTTCACTTGGTTTCTTCACTATTACTTCTAAATCACATAGAACCTGTAAAATAGAAGTAAATAGCATCAAATAAACGATTTTATTTCTCAAATATAGCAAAAGTATAGATTTAAAGATAAGATGAGTTAGTAAAATACCAACTCATCACACCCCCAAACATGAACTATTGCTTGTCCTCAAACAATACAAGCAACAAAATCTCTTCCCAAGTGGTTAACTCAACAATGCATCTACATAATGCCAAGCCAAAAAGAAAGTCTACTTTAAGCACAAATGCATGACTTCTATTGGTACCAACAATTACTCCAAGGCATATGAATTATCAAGCACTTCACATAAACTTCATTATGCTTCAAGTGCTCAAACACTAATACAAGTCAAAGTAACAATCAAGTCATGACACTAAAGCTTCAAAAATTGCCTCTCTGTCACAATCAACTTTCTTTGGCCATTCTTTCCAATTGAAAATGGGATTAAAATCACAACTCAAATATCATGTTCCCTCACATTTAAGAGAGGATCCAACACTCTTAAATCTTAACTTAAAACAAAAATGGGATATCAAATGGAAAGAATTAACTCTCTCGCAAAGAGATGTTCAAATGCATACAAGTAGTACCATAGGCTTGCCCTTCATGCATTCCTCCACTAATGTAGACAACTTGGCTCAAAATCAATTAGGACTTAAGGGTTTTAGTTTAGACTTTTGGTTAAGGTAAGGCAAAATTTCGGTTAAAGTGACTCAAAACCTCCCAAAGCACTACAATATTTACAATTAAAGTCTGCTTCCTTCAAAAATATTTTCCATCCTTTCTTCGCTTTTTCATTTCACACCTAGTCTTCCGTTTTTTCACAATTTCTTATCATTTTATTCTATATATTATTTTTCTTTTCTTTCCTTTTCTCATTTTTTTTCTCAAAAACCATGAAGGTTTCATTTTTTTTCTACCTTCCACCATTTTCAAGCAACTTTCATATCACACTTTTTCCAACCTTCGCCCCAAACTTAGGCTTTTAGCCTATGCTTATACTTTAAAAGTACTTAGGGAGGTAGGGTGCCAAAAGCTAGATCAATTAAGAACAAAGGAGTTAAGCTTGTAATATGGTTGCCAAAGAATAAGGTTAAAGGCTCAAAATGGGTTGACTAGGGAAAATATTTAAGGGTATGAATTTTAAGGCATGTTAGCGGTTCAAGGAAGGCCTAATATCATTTTTCAAACCAAGTTAGTCTATGATTTTGCCTTTAAGCACATTCCGGGCAAGTTCTAGACCACAAGTACTACAAAAGAACTCACAAATAAATCTCACCACACATGGCACATGAAAACTCAAGTGGAATACAAATCCAAAATCCAATTGAAACAAATGACTCAAAGAGGTCACATATAGCATAAAGGAAGCTATTTAGTGAGTTAAAGAGCCAAAAATTGAGTCTAAAAGTCATGACATCTTTACTTCAATCATTTTTCTTTTTCAACAACTAAGCCGGGTTTAAATTATGTTGGTACCAAGCAAGCCACAACTAGGCCAATGGACACAAATCCTAACTCATACCATTTAGTTTTCTAATTTTTACAAAAGCTATTCCTAATTACAAGACTAATTCCCTTAAGAAATTTGTCAATCTATCCATCATCGGGAAAAGTAAACAAAATTACCCGGTTCAAGAAGAAAAATGGCATCCTTGGAAAAAGAACCGTGGTATAAAGAAAACCAAGGATATTGCCACTATTATATAACATACTATATAAAAAAAATTAAGAAGTTAATAAAAATTAAGTAACTAAACATACTAATATCACATATCACATGAAAATATACTAATAACAACATGAAAACAAACACAGATAAACAAACTAATATAACACATGACATGAAAATATACTAAAAACACCATGAAAATAACTACTATACCAATCCGCCAAAACAACAGTTATACAAGAAGCCACCCCCAACCAAAGATGTTGCATTGTCCCCAATGCAACAGAACATGATAGAGTAAAAAATGAAGGAAAGTGCTCCCTGAATACTGCATCAACTGCTCTCCTCGCTATCTGAGTCTGAATCCTCCTAATCTCCTTCCTCCTCGGGCCACTCAACCGGAAACCCATCATCCTCCAACGCCCTGGTCGATGGTAACCGGTCCTGAGGCTTGAGGACCTTCCATAGCCCCTTGACACCCTTCCACATGCGAGTGAAGAATTTATCTCGTTTCTTCTCCCTTTTCACCATTTGGGTGTGGGATTTCTCCAGGTTGTCCAATGGGGTGCTCAATATTCTATGCCTTTTAGCCAACTCAGTGTACGCTTTCTCCAGTGCTTTGAGGTGATCTCCATGCTTCTTTTGATCTTCAATGTACTTCTGAAAGTCTTTCTTTGACACATAGGTAGGTCCCCCAGATGTCTCCCCAGGTCCCTGGGGAAGACCAGCCACTAGCTCGCGAATCACTCGCATCTCCTCGCCAAGCATAGCAAATGGTCCTGTTGCAGATGATGACGGCTGACTGCTTGGATCAACCTGAGACGAAGAGCCCAGCTTCCTCTTTTTGCTCTTCACTGCGCCACCCTCTCCTCTTTTCTTCAAAGGGTGTATAGGCTTACCCGGATCTACCCAATTGTCCCCTGGAGCTTCTTCCACCCAAGCCAGTTGGCACAACCCGGTGATGAGTGATGGAAATATCAAAGAAGGGCCGTTATGAATCCGGTACTCTCTCAGTTCATTTATGAAGATCTTGCCCACATTTAGCTGGATGTCGTCAAGAATGCAATCTATCATCTGAGCTTGAGTAATAGGGATATTCCAAATGTTTGACGCAGGGAAGATACGACTGCATATAATGGCCAGCCATATCTTTGCCTCCGCGGTGAATTCTTTTGAGGTGATCCCCCTCTTTTCAGCTGCTCATGGAACATCTGCACCCAGACATAGTTTCGACACCAGCCACTCTCCTGAAGCACAGTCTTTCTCTTTGAATGGACCCATGTCATGGTTTTGCAAGTGATAGAAAGCATTGATATCTTCAGCCACAAATCGCACCATCTTGCCTCGAATTCTCATCTGTGGCTTCTTCAACCTGATAGCCGGGAGATTAGCATAGAATTCACTCACCCATTGCTCATTTGCACGGCAAGGTTCGGGAGCAAAACAATTCCATCCCATTATTACCAGCCTTTGATGGAATTCTGGAAGGCGTTCCTGGACATTGTCCATCACTATACCACTCTCCGGGAGTAACTTCTTCGAGATCAGCTCGGCATAGTATCGTTCTTGGCATTCCACTAACAGAAACTGGTGTTGATCAAATGCCTGCTCTTCGTCCACAGGGCTGTCACTCGATGATCCTTCGGAGTTTGCGCTTATTGTTCAATTATAGTACCTGTCAAAAAGTGACAAAAGTGAAAACATGGCATGGCTATGAAGAATAGTGCAAAATGAAACAAATATGCCAAAAGAATGATCGGACAGTCAAAACTCAAACTTAGAAAAATTTCTAGGTTTTCCAGATTTTCAAGTGAGCACTCTCTGATATCGCATTTCCCAGGATTTCTTCGCAATTACGAAGCCTGCAGAGCTGGGAATTGTGAAGAAAATCATCGCAATTACGAAGTCTGTAGAGCTGGGATTTGTGAAGAAATTTTCGCAATTGCGAAGGACACTGATGCAGAGATTTTCACAATTGCGATCACTTTTTCACAATTGCGAAGTCGGAAATGCGATAAAATATTCGCAATTGCGAACCCATCGTCCCAGCTTCACTTTTTTCAGAGAACGGAGCTTAAACCCTAGAAATTTTCAATCCATGCTATTTTTTTACTAACCCAATCATTAATCAAGTATAACTCATGCATCAAACTTCATAAATAACCATGAATAAAAAATGTCGATGATTTGGCCAAGAATTTCATTCGGGCCTTACATCGAACATATCAAAGGCATAAAATTTTGCTTCTATTTGACAAGTAGTTGGCTACTCAGACTTCCCCAAATTTCTTCGCAACCACAAATTCACACACTCTCAACCAAGCCTCACCCAGAAATCACATGTTTTAAAGAAAACAATTTTCGCAATTTTGGGGGAAAGGGGTGGCTGCCATTTGAGACCTAGGTTATATCATCACAAGAAAATAAAAGAGAAGATGAAGAAGAGGAAGAAGGACTGATGGGATTACACTTTCATACCTGATTATTTGCAATGAGGAGTGAGAATTGAAGGATGTTTAGTGATGAGAGTAAGGAATATGAGCTTCAGAGCCTTACTCAATGTTTTGATTAAGTTTGGTTCAACATTGGTCTGTCGACCAATTTTTACCCTCACAAGTCGCAATTGCGACAGACCTTTCGCAATTGCGAAGGTCAGCTTTTTCTACATAGTTCGCAATTGCGAACAAATGAAAGGAATTACGATGGGTGCAGTTCGCAAATGCAAACGATTCTTCGCAAATGCGAAGCCTGCCCCTGCATTTTCCAACAGCTACTGGTTTGGCCTCTCCGGGTCATCCTGACCTGCTCAAATCAACTCCAACAATTCTCAAACTTGGCAGATTAGTTTAAAATAATATTCTAAGATATTCTAAAGAAGAAAATTTCAAAAATGACAAAAGTTTTGAAAAATGATAGGTTGCCTCCCACCAAGCGCCGCATTTAACGTCGTGGCACGATGTAACCAACATTACCACTTTTCTCGCCATTTGGATGATATGAATTCGGCCCCTAGCTTGGAATTAAGCTTGTGACCACGAGTGATAGGGGGTGGTAAGTTTGTGCTCGATCCAATGCTTAAAGTCTTCATTTTGCACTTCTTGGCTCTCAAATGAGGAATGTCATTTTGTTTTCTTGTTTTCTCAAACTATAAAATGAATGGTTTTTGTCTTTCTTCCTCGCAATCTGCCATTGACTTGTGTAGTTCAACTCCCGTATCACTACACAATTCCAACATTGAAAAATGCTTGGAATGTGACTTCAACCCTTCACTTTGAAATTTTTCTATCTTGACATCCTCTTTTTCCCCCGGATTAGAGTCAACATCAACCACATTAGCATTTACACCGGTTGACTCCAATTCCTTATTTTTGTCGGCATCAACAACACTCATTGAGTCGGTTGGCGGATGTTTATCCATTTATGAATGCAACCTTTGAAGTGCGAAATCATTTTGGAGACTAGTCTCCAAAAGATGTTCCAAGGCACTTTGCTCCTTGTTTCCTTCTTCAAGTAGACACTCCAACATGAGCTTGAACTCTCCACTTTGGCCATGCTCAACTTCTTCCAATTCCATAGCCCTGTAATTCTTAGAATCATCATAGTGGGGGCTTGGGGAAGGGAATAACAAATAAGCACAATCATCCTAATGACCATTTTGGAAACCACACTTATCACAAATACTCCACTCATGGGGTTGATATTGTGCGCACAATCCACCCCCGGGAGAATTTAAACAATTTTGCCATGAGTGCGGTCCTCCACAATAAGAACAAGGATCATCAAAGTATGAACAACTACCATCCGACCAATTTTCATTATATGATGCCATTTTTTTTCAAACATATGAAAATATACAAGAAACAAACAATAAAATAGACCCAAGGTAAGAAAAAGTAATTACACTAATATTCACAAGTTTGGACCAAAGCTCTTTCGCTTACTTCTCAAACAACCTAAATTACGCCAAATTGTTCGCTGGCAACGTCGCCATTTTAGGTGGCGTCCAATTCTACTACTAAAAAGTAATAGACACGGTCATACACAATATAATTAACCCAACTATGAGTCGGGGTCGAATCCCACAGAGAACAATGTGTAGGCGATTAGGAATGTAAGAAAATTATCGCTAGTCGCGCAATTCCAAACACTAAGAATGTTGGTTGGAAAAGTGTTTAATTGCGAAAATGTAAACTAACCTAGAAAGCAAGTAAAATGATCATGGCTACAAGTATGAATGCATCGGGAATTACACTCAAGTAACGATCCAATGTATTTCACGATTTTACAAATATGAGCGAGTTTATGTTAATTAGCCATGGATAATAATTCTTAATTAGCTTCTTCCAATGACTAACAAGACTTCCTAATTAAGTTATCCCTAATCACAATTAGAAGATTAACCACACCCAATAAGTTACAAGTAGTTCAATCCTATCCCTAGGTCAAATCTATAAAATGAGGGTTAACGCCTCAAGTTCTTGTCAATTAATCTTTCCCAACCCCAAATTATCCTTCCCAAAATTAATTCGGAGTTAATGGGTGAGTCCTAGGGTTAGCTAATCCCTTTGGAAACATTAAAGAACAATAATAATTAAAATAACAACAACCCACTTCATAAATATATAAAAATTATTCAATACATAAGCACAACAAGGTATTTAATCCACACTTTAAATATGAATATTGCCATAAACAAGATTCAAGTGTTGGAAATAACTACTACACACTTAGATATACAATACAAAGCAAGGAAATGAAGAAATAAACATAAATGGGTAAGAAATCCTTAACCACAAGCTTTAATCTTCAAGACCCAAGTGTGTGTGCAAAACCCTGGCCTCCAAAATTGTTCTCTCTAGTCTATGAAGACTGAATATAAGCCAAAGATTTTGTAAATGTCTGTTTGGACAAGTATAAAAATCATTTTGGGTCAAGATTTGTGAAATTCCAATATTGCACAGTACTGAAGCTCGATCTTCGCAATTGCAAACATATAATCGCAACTGCGAATTATGCCCAGGTTTGCATTTGCGAAGACCTCTTTGTATTTGCGAAGGTTGACTACTTCAGTTGACTTCGCAATTGCGAAGTGCTCTTCGCATTTGCGATGCTTATCCTTTTCTGTTGACTTCGCATTTGCGAAGTACTCTTCGCATTCGCGACTCTTGACTTTTTCTGTTGACTTTGCAATTGCGAAGGACTTGTCGCATGTGCGACCACAGAAGCCACTGCCCAGATTTTCTCTCTTTGTTTTGCTCCTTTTGACTTGTTTTCACTTGGTTTCTTCACTATTACTTCTAAATCACATACAACCTGTAAAATAGAAGTAAATGGCATCAAATACACGATTTTATTGCTCAAACATAGCAAAAGTATAGATTTAAAGACAAGATGAGTTGGTAAAATACCAACTCATCACTCGTCCCTTACCACTATATTTCTCTGTTCTATCAAATCCTCAACTGCTCTTTTCAGAGTCCAGCAATTGTTGGTATCGTGCCCGTCTGCCCCTAAATGATAGGCACATCAAATGCTTCGTTGATATGACGGTGATTCTGGGTTCTGCCTATTTTGGGGTATGGATTGTAGGAGACCCATTTGGACAAGTTTAGGGAGCAACTCAGAATATGGTTCACCGATAGGGGTGAAGGTTTGTCTCCTGGGAGGTTTCTGGGGACGTAAGTTATTTTGGGGTGGTTGGTGATTGTAGTGGTTTCGGTAAGGAGGTTGATTTCTGGGGGTTCCTATTCATCTGTTGCTGTGGTCGGCCATAGCGTTGAGCATTCATAACCATGTATGGCTGGGGCTGGTAGGCTGCATCTTGATGAGGGTAATATTGTTGCGTGGCTCTCTCTGAAAAATGGGGCCTGGGGTTACAATATTCCCTCGCCCCCGATACCGCCATAGATGTTTCTTTTTTCTTCTTCCCCCTTGCTATTCTGCCTGACTCAAAATCATTCCTGTTTTCAGACCGTTCTCTACCATTTCCCCGATTTTGATCGCCTCTGCGAAAGTCTTTCCCATGGTTGACATCATGTTTTGTAAATAATCAGGATCCTGGGCCTGCAAGAAGACAGTGACCATTTCTATTTCATCCATGGGAGGTTTTACCCTCGAAGCTTGTTCACGCTATTTAATGGCATATACCCTGAAATTCTCTGAAGACTTCTTCATATGATTTGCCAGAGAATTCCTATCCGGCGCGATGTCAATGTTGTACTGGAACTGCCGAATAAAATCCCTGGAAAGGTCATCCAATATGTGCCAGTGGTAGATGTCTTGGTCCACGAACCATTCCGAAGTGATATCGATCAGGCTTTCTCCAAAGTATGCCATTGGTAACTCTTCCCTATCGCCGGCTCCTCGCAACTGGATGCAATACGTCTTTAAATGAGTGATGGGGTCGCCATGCCCGTCATACTTCTCGAACTTAGGTGTTTTAAAACCTGATGGTAAATGGACTTGTGGGAACATACATAGATCGGCGTATGAGACACTCTTCTGTCCGCTCAAGCCTTACATGTTCTTCAAACTTTGCTCGATGTTTCTCATTCTTTTGGCCATCTCATCTTGTTCAGACGCCGTAGGGTTTTGGTTTTGTCCAGGTACAAACATGTATTGAGGATGTTGAGGGTATGTATTGGCAGTAAACCGAGTAGGTTCCAATAAGAAAGATGGTGCCTGGAAGGTGAATGAGGATGAGTCACAGTTAGGCCTGTACAAAGTGGATTGGGTCGCAGCTGGGCAAGGTGGTGCGGTGAATGTGTTTGAGGTTGTGTCGGTGGCCGACACCTGGGGGTGTGGCTTAGAAGGTGATCCGGCAGCGTGAGATGACATGGTACGATACCCAAATAGAGTAGCTGGGTAACTGATAGGGACATTGGAGGTTCTGCCTGTTCTAGGAAACAGTTTGGGGAATCCAGGGATTATGGTTGGCATTTCTCTTCCGCTGTTCCAGGCGTCCCACATTTGCAATATGCGGAGACGCAGGATTTTTTTCTCCTTCACATGTGGCTGATTCGGAAGTTGGGATGGTAGTGATTGAACTCTCTTCTGAGAGAGGGATCGTTGGTGGAGTGATTTCCGAAGACATTTCTATGCTTCCTTTAGACCTCGTGAAGTAAGTGTGAACACTTCTCTTTGATTTTGCGACGGATGGCTGGACACTTCCCTTTGACCTCGTGAAGTATGAATGTGAGGCCATACTACCACAAAACCAAACAACTTTCTATAAAACCTGGAGTTGCAGTCAACAAACGGTTAGTTCGCAACAAATTACAGATAAGTAATCTCACGTTGGGGTGTGATGCACTTATAAAGTTAAGTGGATTTCTACATATATGGAATCGATTGTAATGCATCAATCTAGCTTAGATTTTATCCCTTTTTGTTATTTTCTTTTAGTAGTGGTCGTATCTTATGTGGATTGTCTACGTATCATGTCCCCGCATAAATCAGACCGAGCGTAGTTCGGGTATCGTAAAAATAAAAGATATCTCATTCCTTTGCCAAAATATTCTTCTTACAAAGCTAAAACATTTGTAAACGTGAAAACTGGTGATTTTGATGCACAAAGGGAAATACAAACTTTAAACGGACAACAGACTCTAAAAGAAAATACATACTCCACTAAGCGTGCTCCAGAGCTTTTAAGTTTTGTGTTCGTAAGGCGTTGTTCGGCATTGCTGCGGATTTTGGTGCAAGATCCCTTTGCAGACTTCTCAACTCTGCCATGATTTGGTGGACATATCCCATAACCAAGGCAAAGAGGGTAGCACGGGGCATTTGTTCGTATTTTAGGCATCTCATGGTGATGTAGTGCCCAATTTCTTCGATTCTATCCCCGATCCTATCATTTTCCCTAAGCAGTTGCTCTATCTTTTGATTATTTATCCCAAATATCCAAGCATTGTCGGTGATTTGGTCCAGGAGCTTATCCGCTTGTTTTTCCATCCGTGCCATCAAGTTATAGCAACGGTCTCTATCTGTCCTAGCGTCGTGGGCTTGTTTGAAAATCCGCTCCTTGAGAGTGATATTTGTTTCCCTTAGGTCAGTGATGATCGCCTCATAATCTCTTTTTATTTGTTGCAGATGAAGTGCTCGTTGGTATGTTTCCCTTCTCCATCTGCTCCGAATTATGTCTAGAGCTGCTCCTTCTTTCTCCAGGTTTTATCATTGCTCGAGGGTTTTCTTTTCTAAGTTGTTTATGAGTAACTCATCAGCACGAATCCTTCTCGATCTTTCTGTGGTTGATTTTATCCTTTGGAGGAGTGCCTGCTTTTATTGTGCCCAATCAGCCCTTTTGTGATCAAAATTCGCCTGCTGTATGTCAATGGTGACCTCTAGTAACCCTTTATGTGACGACCCAAAGGGTCATCACTTGTCTTATTAATCATTTCGAGCTTCTAAGGTCTTGAAAACCTCATTCTATGTTGCCTCGATTTACGTGCACGATCCGAGCATGTAGCCGGAAAGATTTTGTGATAGAAAATATGAATTCTATGAGAATTTTGGATAAAAATGATATTAATATTGATATAGTTGACTTCGGTCAATATTTTTGGTAAACGGACTCGGACCCAAGATTGGACGGTCCCGGAAGGTCCGTAGGAAAATATGGGACTTGGACATGCGTCCGGAGTCGAATTCTGAAGCCTAGAGCCCAAGTTATGAATTTTTCTGTGAAATTGTTTTTGATGTAATTATTAAAGGAAAATGAATAAATTAACCTTGGTATCGGGCTCGTATTTTGGTTCCGACGCCCGGTACAAGTCTTAAATATTATATATGTGCTTTCTGCAAAGTTTGGTGACATTTGGATGTCGTTTGATATGTTTTGGACATTGAGTTCCAAGTTTGAAAGTTCTGAAAACCAAAAGAATGAAAATCATGAACTTGAGGCTTGATTTGATGAAAACGATGTGATATTGGCGATGTGATCGCACGAACAAGTTTGTAATGTGTTTTTGATGTTGTGTATGTTTGGTTTGGAGCCCCGAGGGCTCAGGTGACTTTTGGATAGGCCACGAAATCAATTTTTCATGTTAGAAAGTTGCTGTCAGCACCTGATCTGCAGAGTTGGGAAATGCAAACAAATGTTAGCAAATGCGAATTCGCAAATGTGAACAAAAGTTAGCAAATGCGAATTCGCAAATGCGAACAAAAGTTGGCAAATGCGAATTCGCAAATGCGAACAAAAGTTCGCAAATGCGAACTTCCCTGTTTTGTGCCTTGGTTCGCAAATGCGAACAAAAGTTCGCAAATGCGAATTCGCAAATGCGAAGAAAAGTTCGCAAATGCGAACTTCCCAGTTTTGACTTGGCTTCGCAAATGCGAACAAAAGTTCGCAAATGCGAACTTCCCATCCTTAGCTTATTTTTCAAACTCCAGAAATTGGTCGGGGTTCGCAATTGCGAACCCATGTTCGCAAATGCGAACACAGAGACCTGTAAATCACGATTTCCAGCTTCATTTTTCACATTTCACAACCCAAAAACATCCATTGGCGATTTTTCGCGAACTCCCTCTTCTTCAAAGCAACCGTAAGTCACTTTTTACTTAATTCTTTCAATTCCTAACAACATTAAACATGTTTTTCAATAGAAATCAAAGGTTTTCATGGTACAATTTCTTGTTTTTGGTAGAATGTAGGGTTTTTCATGAATTGGGTAATTGGACCTCGAACTGAGGTCCGATTTTGAAACAAATCATATACTTGAACTTGTGGGGGGATGGGTAACCGGATTTTGGTCCGAACCCCGAGTTCCGACCATGTGGGCCCGAGGTCGAAATTCACTATTCCGGGCAGAATGTTGTAAAAGTTGTAATTAGCCTTATGAATTAGTTTGTTGAGTAGTATTGATGATATTAAATCAATCGTGTATAGATACGATTGGATTGGAGCCAAATTTGAAAGGAAAAGGCATTGCCACGGATTGAATTGTTCATAAACATTCGAGGTAAGTGTTTGTTCTATCCTAGCTTGAGGGAATAGGATTATGTGCTATGTGTTATGTGATCGAGTGCGGTGTATGGGCTGTGGTGACGAGCATCCATACACTGGCGTCTAGCATGACCGTGAGTCGTTGTTAATACTTGTTGTGAGACATATTTGAAGATAAATTGTTGAACCCTTGCCGGGTTGTAGAATTGTTATTGTTCTCCCTTGTCGCGACTTGTTGTGAAGTGAGATATTGATTGCCCTTGCCGGGACGGTTCATGATTTACTGTTTCATTCTTTGCCCTTAACTGTGATTGTTATTTGGGTGAGGAAGAGTGATAATGCATGAAGGGTGATGCCGTGCCTTGATTTATTATTTATGCACGAAGGTTAATGTCGTGCCTTGTTATTGATTATGCACGAAGGTTAATGCCGTGCCATGTTTTATTGATTATGCACGAAGGTTAATGTCGTGCCATGTTGTTGATTATGCACGAAGGATCATGCCGTGCCTTGTTATTGAACCATGTACGAAGGATCATGCCGTACCATGGATGTGAGGATGAGAGTAAAAGCATGAAAGGGTGATGCCGTGCACTTTATTTGCATATTTGGTGAGGATGAGAGTAAAAGCACGAAGGGTGATGCCGTGCAACTACTTGCCATTCCTTGACTTGATATTACTTGTTTTTCCATTATACTTTGTTTTCCCTTGTGGACTTATTAACTGTTGTTAATTGTTGAGTTCATTTGAGATATTCCTTATTGCGTTATTACTTGGTTATTTCTCGTTATTTTTTGGTATACATATATATGGAACTGCACAGGTTTATGTGGGTGTCTGGTCCTAGGCTTGTCACTACTTCGCCGGGATAGGCCAGGCACTTACCAGCACATGGGGTCGGTTGTGCTGATACTGCACTTCTGTGCGTTTTTGCACAGGTCTAGGTTTCGATCAGGAGCAGCAGCAGTAGATCTTTTGCGTGGGAGTTGATCATATTTGAGACCGAGGTAGCTTGCATACGTCCGCAAGCCCGGCGTCTCTCCCTTTACTTATGTTACTAGCTGTAGTCTCTTTGTTCCGAGACAAATAGATTATGTTATATTTCTTTCAGACTTTTATATGTAGTATTCAGTAGTAGTTCGTGAGTTGGTGACTCCACGTCTTGGGTAGAGGATTTCAGTATCAGATACCTTGAAAACTACTTATTTCTATTTTTATAAAGTCTTCCGCACTTGTTTAATTAAGATTAAGATTTTGGTTATTAATTTGAGTATGAAGTATTGTTAAATAGGATAGTGTGAATAAAGAGGCTTGCCTAGCTACCACGAGTAGGCGCCATCACGATCCCGATGTTGGGGGAAAAATCCGGGTCGTGACACTTTATCTTCTCTCAAGATGTCGATACGAGATTGAAATTCTCGTGCCGTTTCGCTTTTAGCCTTCCCAACTCTGGACTCTATCTCCCTTTCCCAATCGACTGCATACTTTACTGACCTTTCCGCTCTTTGTTCGGGCATTGCCTGATTGTGGAACCACTCGAGGTATGCGAGGCTTACTTCTCCTTGTTCCCGGTCGGCAACCATTTCATCAGTGTCAGAGAGTCGACTGCCAAACCATACCTTCTGTGCATAAGCTTCTTTACGGAGTTCCTCCGTTGTGAATTTCCACACGAACCGACGCATATCTTTTGTCGGGGGCCTTTTCTGTTCTCTCCCTAACCGGCGCATCATGCGTAATGGGGCGTACGACTAGAAACCCCTGAAACCCATTAGTATGTAGAATGGGTGATACATTGACATGTGTATAAATTTAGCATAAGGGAACAAATAATCGTTCCAAGTGAGTTTGTTTGCTTTCAATGAACTAAGCAATTATTGCCAGGCCTTTAATCCGTTCGGAAGATTACAACGTGCAAACCTGCTTGGATGGCAACGAATGTAGTTCAGCCAATCTAGGTTGAAATTTTATCACGATCGGGTGATGATAGAGATGCTCTGTGAACCACATTTGCAGTAAGATGTTGCATCCTTTGAAGTAATCTCCACCTTCTTGACATCGAGTTAATGCCCGAAAAATGTCCCCTAAGATCATAGAAAGTATAGTGTACTCTTAGCTACTTTGCAAGTATGAGATCAATGCTGATAAACGAATTCTGATACGCTCATCACGCCCGGGAAAAATCATGGTCCCTAAAAAAGCAATCATAAAGGCGAAGATTCTCAAATCTCCCCAAGCGTCATAACTTAATTGGTTAACAACTTCTGTGGTTGAGAATTTATAAAATCCTTTCTTGTTGCCAAACCTGTCGTAAAGATATTCCAACGAATCCCAACCTTCGTTAAAGCAACCCATCGGGATTCGACGGAGGCCTAACTTCTTCAAAAAGTTATTAACACCCACTTTTCTGGGAGCGGCGGGTTTCTTATTGTAAAGATCCCTCTGGAATCCAGTGAGCCCACCTAATTCTTCTAAGGTGGTTGTCATCTTGCAATCTTTGAACCTGAAGACATTATTTGTAGAGTCTCAGAAACTCACTAAGGCCCCAATCAGACCCCTGTCCAGTTCAATTCCCATGATGTCTGAAAGAAATTTGAGGTGCTTGAAGACTTGATTTCTTCCCCAGAAAGCAAAACTAGCCCACCAATCATAGAGGAGGCTCGGGGTTTTATCTTGAATCATAAACATAGGAGGTGTCTCATCTCTTGCCCTTTTCTAACCAATTATTTGCCGGGGAGCCATGCTGGTTTTAGAAAAGATAAGAAAAATAAAACTTAAAACTTTCCTAAGTCTAAGAAAAAATATTTTATTGCTAAAAAACTAATCTTGTTAATACGGCCTTTCAGCACTTGAAGAAGATTTGAAGGTTGTGTAACAGAATCCTGTATGATAATAGGTACTGTTCTTGCGAAACTAGTCTTCGGTGCCCTTTCGGGGCGTTTGGCCGTTTTCCCAAAAATGGTATAACCTTGACTAAGGTCATCCTCTAAATTTAACATTTTTTATTTAATAATATTATTTTTTTTCGAAAAAGCAAAATTAGTTGAGCCCTATATGGGTTGCCTACGTATCCCACGTCCGGTGAGAATCAAACTTACGTAGTTCAACAAAACGAACTATATTATTTTAAAGAAAAAATGGAACCTCTTCTTCATCTCTTTCAAAATTTACCAGATTTTCGGTGTGATTTGGTACTTTCAAAACATGTGATTAAACCCTTTAACCCTATACACTGGTATTTTCTTTTCTTCAAACCCATTTGTTTTTTTTCAAATAAAACCGGTCAGCGTGCAGGTCCTAAACAAATAAATGCACAATCAGGATGCATAATGGTGATCTTTTTATTTTAGGTACACCTGTCCTAGACATACCCAATCCCTGTGTTGAGTCTCCTAAGTCAAAATGCACATGATGCAAACAAACGTTCCTACAAGGGATCCGACATGAGGCTTTGTTATTCTAAGTTAACATCCTGTTGCAGAAAGTATCTAGATTGGCTTTACTTGAGCGGACAACTCAAGCCGAGGAGGGTCAGTGTACCGGTAGCATGGCTTTCCAGCTTAACTGATGGTACTACCCGCCTAGAACACATGTGACTAAATCCTTCACCGGGGGCCAAGCACCTCGGCTATCTCAAAGAAAAATGGGCTATGTTCAGCAAATGGACGATGTTAAATTCAAGAAGACTCAGAGGAGAGGCGGGTATCAGCACAATTTATATACAGTTCACAAAATATCAAAGCGGTAAAAGCAACATTTAGCACATTAAGACAAACAGTAATAAAAATCACGTAATAAATAAGCCAAATACAACAATTATTCGAAGCTCAAACTCTTAAACACAAAACCTGTGGTTCTGGGTTTTTATTCCCCAGCAGAGTCGCCAAGCAGTCACACTTCCTTTTTGCGCACTCACCCCGGAGGATAAATGTACAAGGGAGTTTTTCCATTTAAAGTGATAATATTTGAAACGGGATTATTTTATTTATTTCAGAGTCGCCACTTGGAATAACTTAAGGTGTCCCAAGTTACCAATTTATTTAAATCCCGAATCGAGGAAATTTTGACTTTCCAAATGAAGTCTGTGAACTAGAAATTCTAAGTAAGGGATTCTGTTGACCCGAGGGAAGGTGTTAGGCACCCCCGAATCCCGTAGTTCTAGCACGATCGCTTAAATTATTATATTTGGCTAAAAATCTAATTTTTAGTGCTTTTATGTTAATACACTTTTATTATAATTTTTAATGAGATTTGCAACGTTGTGAAAACACATCTCGAACCATGTCACACCAGTGTGCTCGTGGTTATTGACGTATTTCGACTCTGTTGAGATTTGGATTTGGGTCACATAAATGTGCACCCGAGTTTAGGGAGGTAAATTATTTATAGCGCGCCTAAAGACACTAGCGCGTTATTGTTTGGGGAAGGCCTTGAAATTCGCTAAATGGAAATATTTTTATTAAGTAATTAATGAGTGCCCTGCAATTTGTATTGAGTTCGGCGAGGCTAGTCACATTTTTTTTTAGGGCCAACCTAAAGCAACTACAATTTTTCTATTTATTATTTGTTTCAAAGAAGCCAATTAATCCACAACTATAAATTTGAGCTTCAAATTCAAGTTCAAATTCAAACAAAAGGGAGAATCCTTTAATCTTTAACCCGCTACCTAATTCGAAATCCGAATTTATACTTGCGAATTAATACCTCGTATTCCCACTATAAATTTTAGAGGGGTTTTGAATTGGCAAGGCACAACTGCTAATTTTTCATCAACCGATAAATTTAAAAGCTCACAGCATACCTGGAAAGGTCAACTATCTTGACTAACGCATCATGAGGATTAAGCTATACATGACGGTCAACTATCAACAGCAAAACACATGTCGAGTTTGGAATTAATTTTCGATTTCAAACATATTCGAGTTTTATGCATTCGAAACTAACAGCATAGTCGAACCAACCATGCTCCCAATGTTCTGAATTAATAATACAAATTCCATTATAGTCTAAAACAGTCTTAGTTTAAATTATAACAATCCAAACATGACAATGTTTATTCCAACTTACACATGCTAAAAAATAGAAACTAGATAGACATGAATAAAAAAACTAATATCTATTTTTTAACTATGATTTCCGGGATAGCATTTCATTTCAAAACCCGATCTCTCGGTTCAAACAATTACATCAGCTGCGTTTCGAATGCATACCTGGAATTCAAAAAAATGGAGGAGGAAGGATTAGTGAAGCAACTCACAGCAAGCAACGGCAACAGCAACAACCAAGGCAACTTAGCGACACAAAATATACAGCCTAGTAGCAAGACTGAAGTTCCCGGGATAGATTAAACCAACAGGGAACTTAAGAACAGACCACAGCAATTCCAGAAGACTAGACAACAAAGACCAAACTCAAATAAACCCACAGAACACTTCAGTTAACTTGGACACTCGAGTATGGAAATAGAAACAGAGAAAAAGCTCAACTGTACGTAACCTCGAGAGCAAATGTAATAGTGTTACTGTCACGACCCGAATTTCCCCACCATCGGGATCGTGATGGCGCCTACTCGTGGTAGCTAGGCCAGCCAATTCATTCAACACTTTCCTGTTTATATCATCATTTTTGTTCTCAAATTTAATAGCAAAAATAATTACTCCAATGAATAATAATAATAACATAAACTGCGGAAGACTTTAGAATAAGAGATGAATAATAACAATGTAAACAATTGACATAAATCCTCTACCCAAGATGTGGAGTCACCAACTCACGAACTACTAAGGAATAACTACACATAATGGTTTGAAAGAAAATAATGAACAACCGTCTTTCTCGGAACAATGAGACCACAGCAATAACAAAATAAATAGAGGAGATACCGGGCCTGCGGACACCTGCAAGCTACCTCGGTCTCGGAAGCACATAAATCCCACAAGTACTCTACTGCTGCTGCTCCTGCTCAAAACCTGGACCTGTGCAAAAACACACAGAAGTGCAGTATCAGCACAATCCGACCCCAAGTGCTCGTAAGTGCCTAGCCTATCCCGGTGAAGTAGTGACAAGCCTAGGACCAGACACTCACATAAACCTGTGCAGTTTTATATATGTATATATTACAAAATAAAAGAATTATCGAATAATACAACTAACAAAAGAGGTATCATGCTGGGGGGAACACAATCAGCAACATATAATAAATCAGTAAAGATAATTAGAGTGTAATAAAAATAGCTATCACCAAAACAAGAAATCAAATAAAAGTGCACGGCATCACCCTTCGTGCTTTTACTCTCATCCTCACCAAATAAGCAAATAAAAGTGCACGGCATCACCCTTCATGCTTTTACTCTCATCCTCACATCCATGGCTTGGCATGATCCTTCGTGCATGGTTTTAATAACAATGGCACGGAATGTTCCTTCGTGCATAATCAGTAAACAAGGCACGGCATGATCCTTCATGCATAATCAGTAAAACAAGGCACGTCATGATCCTTCATGCATAATCAGTAAAGCAAGGCAGGCATGATCCTTCGTGCATAATCAGTAAAACAAGGCACGGCATGATCCTTCATGCAAAGATAAGTAAAAATGGCACGGCATCATCCTTCGTGCATTATCACTCTTCGTCACCCAAATAACAATCACAGTTAAGGGCAAAAGAATGAAACAAATAATATGAACAATCTCGGCAAGGGAAACAATAATCATCACAGTAAAGTCCGGGCAAGGGAAGCAATAATCAACTTTACAATAAAGCCTCGGCAAGGGAAACAATAATCAACTTCACAATAAAGTCCCGACAAGGGAAACAATAATCAACTTCACAATATATGTCAACAAACGACTCACTAATAATTATCACAGTAAAGTCCCGGCAAGGGAAACAATACTCAACATCACAATAAAGTCCCGGCAAGGGAAACAATAATCAACTTCACAATAAAGTCCCGGCAAGGGAAACAATAATCAACTTCACAATATATGTCAACAAACGACTCACGGTCATGCTAGACGCCAATGTATAGATGCTCGTCACCACAGCCTATACACCGCACTCGATCACATAGCAATTAGCACATTCAATCATATTGCCTCAAGCTAGGATAGATCAAACACTTACCTCAACGGTTTATAGTCCACTCAATCCTCAAGCAGTGCTTTTCCTTTCAAATTTGGCTCCAAATCAATCGTATCTATACATAATTTATCTAATATCATCAATTCTACTTAACAAACCAGCCCAATTTCCTAATTAAAGTATTTTAACATGCTGTCCAAAAATTGTAAAATCGACCCCGGGCCTGCTTGGTCAAAAAAATCCAAAAATCATACCAACGGATTCCACGTCTCTCCACGAGTCCGTACATATAATGAAAACCAATATCTGAGTCTGTTTGACCCCTCAAATCGATCCCTAAAGGTCTCATAATTTCAGGCCCCAAAATCCTATTTTCTACGGTTTTCATGAATTAAAGAATGGGATTGTGATTTATAATCACCCATAAATGAGTTTTAATAATTAAATCACTTACCTCTGTGATACCCACTGATTTTCTCTCTTAAAAATAACCTCAGAAGCTTCTTCCAGTTCAAAAGTTGGAAGAAAACTCGACCTGCTCATTATAGGTATACGGTCCACGCGTTTTACTGCTCCCAATGGATTCCTTGTGAATTTATAATGAATTTAGGCTTTTGAATCACTCAATTTGACCTTATAATGAAGGAGATATGTAATTTTTAAGATTTGCAAATAGGGCAGGTTTTTAATACGCTGTCAGGGGCAATTTCGTCATTAACCTGAAAATCTGGGCAACCTTAGTAAAATGGCCATAAAATCCTCATATGATGTCCAAATTCGATGATTCTTTTTGCTCCGGGTCCATAACTACGATACAGATCTAATTCTTCATTCAAAATAGTAATCGGAGCATATTTGTTCAATATGATATCATTTACGCTTGAACAAACGATGTCGAAGTATAAGAAAAATGAGCACAACGCAACCCAAACCTATCCGAAACATGTCAAACGACGTCCTTTTTCGACCAAAATTTACAGGAAGTGCTTAAACAATATATATATAAGACTTGTACCGAGCGTCGGAACCAAAATACGAGCCTGATACCATGGTCTTTTAATCAATTTTCATTTTTATTTTCCTTGATTATTTTAGAAAAATAATTTAACAGAAAAATTCTTTTACTCATGTTCTAGACCTCCGATTTCGACTCTGGATGCATGCCCGAGTCCCATATTTTCCTACGGACCTTCCGAAACCGTCCGATCTTGGGTCCGGGTCTGTTTACCAAAAATGTTGACCGAAGTCAACTATATCAATATTATTATCAAATTTCTTCAAATTTTCCATAGAATTCACATATTCTAACACAAAAAATTTCCGGCTACGTGCCCGGACTACGCACGTAAATAGAGGCAATATAAAATGACTTTTTCAAGACCTTGGAAGCGCAGAACAAATGAGGAAAACAGGTATGACTTTTTGGGTCATCACATCATCCACCTCTAAAATAATCGTTCGTCTTCGAACGGACAAGAGAAGGAAGTACCTGAGTCGGGGAAGAAATGTGGGTAACGGCTTCGCATATCAGACTCGGACTCCCAGGTCGATGTCTCAGGAGGCTGACCTCTCCACTGGACACGCATAGAAAGAAAACTCTTCCACCTCAACTGTCGAACTTGCCGGTCGAGAATGGCCAGCGGCTCCTCCTCATAAGATAGATCCTTGTCCAATTTGACAGTGCTGAAGTCTAACACATGTGTAGGATCGCCGTGGTACCTCCGAAGCATAGATACATGAAAAACTGGATGTACGGCTGATAAGCTAGGTGGCAGTGCTAGTTTGTAAGCCACCTCTCCCACTCGGTCCAGAATCTCAAATGGACCAATATACCTAGGACTGAGCTTGCCCTTCTTTCCGAACCTCATCACGCCCTTCATAGGCGATACCCGGAGCAATACCCGCTCACCAACCATGAAATCCACATCTTAGACCTTACGATCCGCATAAGTCTTCTGTCTGGACTGAGCTGAATGCAATCTCTCCTGGATAGTCTTGACCTGGTCTAAGGCCTCCTGAACTAAGTCTGTACCCAACAACCGAGCCTCTCCCGGCTCAAACCATCCGACCGGAGACCAACATCGCCTACCATACAACGCCTCATACGGGGCCATCTGAATGCTAGACTGGTAGCTGTTGTTGTAGACGAACTCTGCTAATGGTAGAAACAGGTCCCACGAGCCCCCAAAATCAATGATGCAGGCTCGGAGCATGTCCTCTAGAACCTGAATAATCCTCTCGGACTGACCGTCCGTCTGAGGATGAAAAGTTGTACTCAATTGAACCTGGGTGCCTAACTCCTGCTGGACCGCTCTCTATAAATGCGAGGTAAAGTGCGTACCCCGATCTGAGATAATAGACACCGGCATCCCATGGAGGCGAACAATCTCCCTGATGTAAATCTCTGCTAGCTTCTTCGATGAATAAGAGACAGATGCTGGAATGAAGTGTGCTGACTATGTCAGCCTATCAATAATGACCCTAATAACATCAAATTTCCTCTGAGTCAAAGGAGGTCCAGTAACGATGTCCATTATAATACGCTCCCATTTCCACTCGGGAATTTCAATTCTCTGGAATACACCACCAGGCCTCTGGTGCCCATACTTCACCTGCTGGCAGTTTAGACACCGAGCGACATACACAACGATGTCCTTCTTCATCCTATGCCACAAATAGTGCTGTTGTAAGTCCTGAATCATCTTCGCGGCGCCCGGGTGAATAAAATACCGCGAACTGTGGGCCTCCGCTAAGATCAACTCTCGATTCCCATCAACATTGGGCACACAAACTCACCTCTGCAATCTCAATACTCCGTCATCATCTAGAGTTACCTTCGTGGCAACTCCCCGATGTACAGTATCCCTCAAGTCACGCAACAGAGAATCATCAAATTGCCTCTCACGGGTACGCTCAAATAGAGAAGAACGAGCGACCGTGCAGGCTAAAACCCTGCTAGGCTCAGAAATGTCTAGTCTCACGAATCGATTGGCTATGGCCTGGACATGTAAAGCAAGTGGTCTCTGGCTGACCGGAATATAAGCGAGACTACCCATACTGGCAGACTTCCTACTCAACGCATCGGCCACCACATTGGCCTTACCTGGGTGATATAAGATAGTAACATCATAGTCTTTCAGCAACTCTAACCATATCCTCTGTCGCACATTTAACTCTTTTTTCTTGAATAAATACTGAAGACTTGTGATCCGTGTATACCTCACACGCCGCACTATATAGATAATGCCTCCAGATTTTTAAGGCATGAAAACTGCTGCCAGCTCAAAGTCATGAACCGGATAATTCTTCTCATAGATTTTCAACTGTCTCGAAGCATAAGCAATAACCTTACCACCCTGCATCAATACCGCTCCAAGTCCAG